>VZSR01000121.1:3045911-3151127 GCA_013398615.1 Brachypodius melanocephalos | reverse complement strand
TGTCAAGATCTCTGGACCAATGGAGAGAGAAGTCCACAGTGGAGCAGGTTTGCAAACAGGATTTGTGATCCCATGGTGGGGCTCGTGCTGGAGCAGTCTGCTCCTGAAGGACTGCACATTGCAGAAGGGACCCACACTGGAGCAGATCAGGAAGAACAGCAGCCCATGGGAAGGACTCACATTGGAGAAGATCATGGAGTCTGTTTCCCCCTGGAGGAGGAAAAGAAGGTGAAACATCCTCCCCTAGAGGAGGAAGGAGCAGCAGAGACACAACATGTGATGAACTGATCACAGCTCATATTCCCTTGTCCCCCTGTGCTGCTGCAGGGGAGGAGATAGGTCACTCAGAAATAAAATTAAACCTGGGAAGAATGGAGGGCTGGAGAGAAAGTGTTTTTGTTTTATTTCTTATTATCCTAGTCTGATTTGATCAGTAATAGATTAATTTTCTCTGTCCGTTTTGTTCATGACCGCAATTGCTGAGTGATCTCTTCCTGTTCAAGCCTCGACCCATAAACCTTTTGCTCTATTTTTTCTTCCTCATCTAGCTGAGGAGGCAAGTGACAGAGCAGCTTTGATGGATGCCTGGCAAGCAGCAAGGGCCAACCCTTAGGAATGAGGAACCTTAGAATGAAGGGAGGAGGTGCAGTTCAAGAAGATGCTTAGACATGTACATTTAAGTGATCTATATATCTGTTTTCAGCATGTGCTGCAGATTCAAACCCAAACATTAAGGTCAAATTAGTGAAACATCAAGGAGGAGCGTGTAATCTACACTGAAAATGGTGGCAATTTCCCCTCAGCTGAGAGTTGGTGAGAAACAGAATCCATCAAACCCCCAAGAAAATTGCCAGGCTATGTAGGATCAAGTAAAGGCCAAGACTTCTACTTACATGTGTTGACCCTTAAGTGACCCAAAAAAGCTGCTACAGATTCTTTCATAGTATTTTTCTGCTGTGGAAAGACAGAGGCTAGGAAGTTTTGGAAAGTGGAGTCACATTAACACATGTTGTCTGAAACGTTCTGAATTACTTTGCTCAGTACTTTTCATTTCCAAGAGTAAAAAAGTAGTATCATGGATTACCAAGCAAAAAGGAAAATGGTGCTAAGAAAATCCAAAGACTAAGCAGTATCCAAATCCTTCAAACAGAGGGGAGCAAGGGAATAATTCTCTACAGGGCACCAATGGAGAGACTTCAATAGGAAAAAAATGTAGACAAATATTCAAGCCATAATTCTCTACAGGAAATCATGGAAAGGTCAGTAGTGAAAATGCAGGTTGTCGTGATTTGAGACTGCATTTTCTGCTCTTTATTTATATGCTCTTAACTTTAATTTTTGATGTGGAAAATGGATCTAGATAATGGGGAAGTGAAAAAAACCCAATAATTTTAAAAATCACCCATCTAATTAGGCTATGTGCAACCCAAATATTAAGTTTTATGTCAAACCAGTTTACTTACAAGTAGTTATCTTTCTTTAAAATATGAGAAATAAGCTCGCTGGTGTTTTTGATCGAAGAGCAATGTTTGTGGAACGTGTCATAGGAGAGGAGCTGTCAAACACAAATGCTTTCTTAAGGTCAGCTTTCACCTGGCGTTTGAGAGATTCGATTCCTGGAAAACTCGGTAACACTGTTCCCGTTTCCAAAGGGGTGCCGGGCTTTCCTCTTGCAGTGCTGTGTCGCAGAGACGCTTGATGGTGCTGTTGTACAGCGAGAAGGAGCAGCCCCGGCACGCTGCCCCAGCTCATGCTTTACAGCCAGCGCATCGGCGTGAGTGCTCTAAGTCCCAGGACTCCTCCACCTCATGGCTAGAGCTGCCGTCTAATTAATACACTGACCAACCCATATGGTAGAGACCTCGCCGGAACAGTTTAGGCTTAGTTTGAAGGCATTTAAACAAATCCACTACCGTGAGTGCAATCCCAGTCAGTTGAACACGGTTCAAGACAGGGCATCTCAGGTATCATAGTGCACTGGTAACTGGTGCTCAAAAATGTGCAGTTCCTGGGATAAGCAGGTCCTGTAAAATCTCACTGGAAATTGCTTCTTCTCTGAGCCTAGTCTGCCAGACAACAAGATCCATAATATTTCTAAGTCATCGCCACTCCCCTAAGATTTTTTTCACATCAGGAGATAAAAAAAGTGAGCAAAGATTTAAAGCAGATCACACAGGTAGCCAACCAGCAAGCTCTGGGGTTTTGGATAATGTCTCCTAGATGTTCTTGTGTTGCAATCCCAGTCTGCACATGCGCAGAGGTCAGACAGGGGTGTCTGAACGTTTATGGATGCCCTGTCTTCCACTGGGCCACTCTCCATTTCCTCCTAGAGGGTCTAATGATAGATCTTGTCTGCTTCTGCTGAGTGTGCTGGTCGTGTTGAGTGTAACTTCAACATTGGTTTAAACACATCTAGCTGCAAGTTGCTGCTAAAATGGGATATTCTATCCTTGTTATTTGTTGTGCACTTGAGTGCAAGCTGGCAAGTAAAACGGCATTCATTAAACACACTGTGGAGGTGAACTGTTGTTCAGAAGTTTAACAAAAAAGTCTGTTTTGTTCTGGTACATAGAGAAGCGTTTTATATTCTCACAGAGGACTTTTCTATTCATACCTTTTTCAGAGAAGATGGCATGAGGAATCACAGAATGGTTTGGGTTGGAGGAGATCTTAAAGATCATCTAGGTCCAACAACACTGCCAAGGGCAGGGACACTTTTCACTAAACCATGTTGCTCAAAGCCCCATCCCACCTAGTCATAACCTGGTGCAGGGATAGGACATCAACAACTTCTCTGGGACATCTGTTCTAGTACCTCACCATTCTCACAGTGAAGAATTTTTTCCTGATATCAAATATAAATCTACCTTCTTTCAGCTTAAAACCATTGGTCAGAGGATATCTCAAGCTGCAGTGTCGGAGATCACGGAAATATTTCAGTGAATACCTTTCCAGATTAAACTATCACGGGAATGTGTTAGGAGTGGGCCATTTGGCCATCAGGCAGGGACAGCAGCTGATGCTTGGCAGGAAGTCTGCATAGATATTTGTCTCTGGTCCTGTATTCAACATTAACTGCCAGTCTATCAGCACCCGAGTCAGCCAATACATTTTAACTGCAGCCAAAATGTTTATGACTTCACTGGAGCACCTTATAGAATATATACTCTCACTCTCTTTCGAAGAAATGTGATGAGGATAAAGTATAGGAAGTCATATACGACAGGGAGAACATGAGTCTCAAGTTTTGTAAGAGAGCTGATATCTTATTTGTGGAGACCAGAAATAAAGCCTATTAATATAATTGTACATTGCTAAAGGTACTATTAGATACTATTTGATACTAAAGGTACTATTAGATTAAGTACTATTTAGAATCAAAATGTGCTGCTAAGTTCTTTGCAACAGGCACATAGAACTCTGCCTACCACCAGTATATTGGTTTTGCAATTGTTTGCAAAGACTGATAGATACTGCACCCAAAGGCATTGGAGTTCACATGGACTCTGGTTAGTTCGTTGGCCAGTGCTGACAGAGGGCAGATTGAACTCAAGGTATTTTACTTTGACCTGTAAGCATAATTAGCAATTAAACAGGAAAGCAACCATCCAAATATGGAGCTTTGTCAACATCCCCATCCAATGCATATTAGACAGGAATGCAGAAGTAGAATTCAGTTTCAATGCCTGTGAAGTTACTCTTAGCTGGCATAAATCATAATATTTCACTGCTAATATAGGCAATGAATGATTTTTGATTTAAAAAATATTATTTATATTTCCTGCCTTTAAGGATCACTAATCAAAATTTGAAATGAAACATTTATGAATGTTTGTGGAATACCTGCATTCACCAACAATTTTCAACATGCTTAAGGGTTTATGACAAAACAACTCACATGTTTCTTGGCAATCAGAATGAACTACAAGGTAAATGATGAAATTGATGTTTATGGCTTGAGAGTAGAGAAGTAGAGCCTTTGAGCAATAATATCTGAATTGGCTGCTGTACTGATTTGTTTCAGTCACATTGGTCATTATAAAAACTGGATTAGGACTCATGGAAACCTCCATATTTGCCAAATGTTTTAATATCCCTTATATGCCAAAATGAAAATGCTTTACCCCCCCCACGTTAATTAGTAAATTGTCAGTGGAAAAAATGAAAGTATTCTAATTTTGGTTAGCAACTTCACAAGTCATCATTAATATGTAAATGAATATGAGCAAAAAGGTACCTGGTTTACTTCACCAGCTCTTCAGTTGCTAGCATGTTTGCCCTAATCACAGCTCTAGACCTGAGCAGGTATGAATACCTTCTGCTGCATTTAATATCTAATTGATAGTAAGGCCTGGACTACAGTTGCTACTACTAAAGCTCAATCCTGATAAAAGTGAAGATAATGTGAGATTGTGACAAGATAATGGAAAATCTGGAAAGAATTTATATGATTTTATGGTATAGAAGTACATTTTTTTTATTTGAAGTCTAAGTGGATGCTTGGTCATACTTAGATGGCCTTAGATGACAAAAGTTCCTCTAAAGACCTCTTTTTAACTTCGTGGCTACTTTTGCAGTAAATTATGTTCCATAATATGTTATGATTAAAGCAAACCCAAGAAATACTGTGGGCTCTTTAGTCAGTAAGTCTGTGATTTACTAAACTGGATCCTTTGTTTGAGGGCACATTTAAATTACTTTAAATATTTTTCCATACCAAAAGCTGCAATTGTGAGGTAGAGCTAGCACCAGATTTGTTAGCAGGTCAGACTTTTAACCTCTTTCTGCCCTAGCCAAACACAGAGTTTATACGCCTCATCAATTTTAATCTGCAATTCCTACAGTGGCGTGTGTTGTGTAGTGGGTCTGTATTGTAAAACACAACTCTTGTGAAGGGCATGGTTTACACTTTCAATCTTAAACTGTAGCCAGTTAAATTTTCACACATTGTCAAAAGAAGCCACCACAATGGAAATAAATTCCCAGCAGCAGCACCCTATATAGACACGATTGCCTTAGCTGCTTTAAGCACAAATAAACTTCCATAGTAGACACTGCAATTTACTGGAGTCCAATATCTAATTCTAGCAGCAGCCACTAGGAGATATTTCAAGGCATCAAGAATCCCTTTGTGTGAATTACTGCAGAGAAAGAAAGTAAACTTTCAGTCCAAATTCTTTTAGAGACCTTCCCTCAGAGAATGCTTTATTGTCCAGAGGGCACTCAGGGAATCAAACAATCAAACCAAAAACCACAGAGCACCCAAGGGAGGCAGAAATGGAACACACTCTTCCTAACCCTGCTTCCACTTTCTTTTATAATCCATCCCACAACTATAAGAAAAGACCACTGGGTCCTAGTAACTCTCTACTAATTGAATGCTCCTATCCTCTATGTTGCCCAGAGAGGAAGTTTATTTTCAATTGTAAAGATTCTTTACAGTCATAAACTTTTTCAGCTTTCCTATAATTCTGTTATTGGATTTTGATAAAAATGTTTTCTTCATTTAAATCTAATGAGCATAAATTGCTCATTTTCCTCGGTTTGCTTTCTTTTGTTCACATCGCTAAACCTTTTTTCAGGCTTGACTTGATCCCACCTGACCCTCTTCCTACCTTTCCTTTAAACCCCTTCCTGACCAAGACTTGGCAACGAAGACAGAAAATAAGTGATGGATAATAAAACCCCTCTGATCAGTTACATAAATGCTTTACAGTTTATGAGGAAACGATTCTGTGTACTACAAAGTTTGTACAGAAATATTTGTAGCATAAATGACATTGGTGATTTAGCAGATTGCTGGGGAAAAACCCCCTTCTTTAATTTGACTTAGCTGCATCTAGAGCCTTTATTTATTGTATACTTGGAAAGAAAAGGAGGTTTTTAAAATTAAGAAAATATAGAAAAAAATGCAAAAAAATGTAAAGTATCCTCAATTTATTGGCACAGAGTTTCTTTTCATTACTAGCTAAGTAAATATACCTAAATGTAAGAATATAAATACAAGGCCAGGACTTCTTCTGTCCTTATATTAAAAAGATTTTCAGTTCTATTGCTATAAAATGGACTGAAATTCTTCTGAAGATAAACTACGAATGTATGAATACAAATTAATAATTATAATAAATGTAGTTTAATATCATAATAATGAAACACACAAACCACAGCTATCAAGATTATGTAATAAGTGAAAGGTTCCATTGGCACGTGTTCTCACGCCAGTGCCACTGCTTTAGCCTTTACTTAGGCTCCTGGCAGATTTCTCTAGCTCTCCTTTGCTTTCTATTATATTGGATTTTTTCCTTGCCCCCATCTGTGGACGAAAAGCAGTCTCAGATAGATGGCTGCTTAGCCCCAGGTTAGAGCTGCAGCTCTCCTCTGCAGAAACAGAAATCCCTCAAAAGACACTGCCAGGAAATCGGAGCTGTTATCAGTGCTGATGTTTCACTTCCCCAGATGTTATGACTTGCTGGTGGCTCTTTCCTCCAGCTGCTGACTGGAGGCTGACCTTGCTGGGCAGGGCTCAGGAGGAGCATATAACACAGAACCATATAACACAGAATTCTGTGATTTACAATTCGTTTGACTTTGCTGATGGGTTTAAATTTGGTCAAGAAACAAGGGACAGTGAAGCTGCATCCCTCAAGACCCCTATGGCTCCGTGGTGCCTAACAGAGACAGCTGCAGGTGTCTTTGCTTACATTGGTCTTTTGGACAGAGGAGGAAAGACACAAAGAGAGGAAAGGGCAAACCTCTCATGATTTCAGCTCTCCCAGAGGTGCAGGAAGATGGCTGCCCTTTTGTATAAAGCAATTTGTGAAATGGAGGCCAGGTCCAGGTCACGAGAGCTGTCCACGTGCCCTGCTGGTATCAGCCTCAGTGAGAACTGTAGGCTGTTGCTACCTTATAAACACTTTATCAGGCAGTCGAATTAAACAGTATGTAAACAGCTGAGTAAACAGCTGAGTAAAGAGCTGAGTGACAAGGAAAGGCAAGTATTCCTTCCTTGTAGACTTCTAGTTAGGAAATTTCAGTTTCTTAAATGACAACTCTCTCACAGCAGTTTTATCTTTGTTACAATACATTGCTTTATTGGGGGGCAGGGCTGCACCTCCCTTTCCAAAGTCTGTTTGAGCCAGTTTTAGGCTGTCTTTTGAAAAACAAAAGATAGATTTCAAAAAGCGTTTAGGGCTTTTTTCATTTAATTACCAAAAAACACCCACAAAGCCAAAACAACAACAACAACAACAAAAAAACCCCAACCAAAACCAAAACCAACAAAAACCCCAACCCCAAAACCCCAACGAAAGAAATAACTAATGTTCCCTCAAGGAAGGCTTATCACAGATTTCAAGAGAAAGCAGAGGCAGGTCAAGTGCAAGTGCTTCTGAGAATCCTGTATGAATATTTTGGTACTTGCTGCATGTGTCTGCCCTGCACCATTCAGAGGATGATCACTCAGGGCTACTGTCTCTATAGGAAAAATGAGAAATAATGGGAGCACCTGAAACTATATTGGTGCAGTGACAAAGCATGGAGTATCATTTCCACATGTCTGAGATCCGTCAGCCAGAATTGCAGCTGGGGAAAGACCTGTTGACCAATCTTATACAATGAAATCCAATTTCGCTTTGGAAATTGCTCCACTTTAGGAAGCTTGGATAACAGATTTTTGTTATATGCTTTCAGCAGCTGGGTTTTTTCCCCAAATTACCCTGGCATATAGAAAATTGTACTGAATGTGTGTGAAGGGTAAGCCATATGTGCTCAGTATAGATACACCAGACCTTCTGAGACTGTATTTGATGCGTGCCTATGCAGATTGAATCAGCACCATGAACACAGACTCTGACTGGAATGCCCATTGCTGACTCGTGTCAGGAAAGAATTCTGCATATTTTTTTCAACCGATGTGGTTGGGACTTCTTTAAACTTTAAACCCAGTATGCTCTCCAAATCTTTTCAGTAGGCACAAACCAGTGTCTTCCTACCATTACAGACACTCTTTGCTGTTATCCATTTCATCCTGCCTAAATAAATGGCTTTCCCTGTGAGGCCTTTATAGGCTGTTTACAGGTGACAAAGATCTGGAAACCAAAACACTAGTTTAGGTTGCTGCTAGCTGAAGGTGGGAGGGGCATGGAGGAGTTAATTTATTTATGTGGGAGCATGCAAAATCTTAACTTATGGTGGATATTTCCAGAGCCCTAGGTAAAGGCTGGGGGAAAAAATAAAATGCAATCCCTTTGCATTTACAAGGGTCCTGTCTTGTAATGCTTAGTCTTGTATGTCTGAACATGTGCTTTCCCAGGTTTATTGAGCCCTTTGACGTGTTATTGCTACTGCTGGCTACAGCTGAGCTTCTCCTGTTGCCCTCAACACAGTGAGAGGGCAGCTGAATCATTCTTTGGCCCCACCTTCCCTCTTTGGTAGCATCCCATGGTCCACAAGATCTTCCTGGGTAAGAAACAATGTAAGAAATGTAATTCAGGAAATACCTGGACATTTGGATTCCTTCCATTTTAAGTAGAAAACCAGATGTGCCAAGAAGCTCACTTCAGTAATGGTGGTTGCAGTATGGCAAATAAGATATACTGAACGTAGAAGAGAGAGAAAAAAAAAAAAAAAAAAAAAGAATGGTTTTCTACTCTTTTAGTTGCTGTAATTGTCTGGCTATAGAGTCAGAAAGGATCTTGTGCTGCCCCACTGGAGCCTCTGAAAAAGTGGGTGGCTGGCTGAAAGAACCCTCAAATATCACCATACATTGCTCTAGGGGTGTTGAAATAAGGAGTTAGTGCAAAGTAGCAAATATAATGAAATTCATACCAACACTTGAATTCTGCAAACTGGTGCTTTAAATTTTTGTGCTGACCTCTAAGAACTTGGGCAAGGACCAGCTACTAAATGCATGTAGCTGTACCTGAAATTAGGTACTCTGCAGGAACTTTGCAAATATGATCACTTCCTTTGCCAGAGGAGTCCAAAGCAATCTCTACCTTTGTTAGAGAAGAGTTGAGTCAAGAAATATGGCTATAACTTGTAATACATTTATGATAAGTTTCCAGAAAAAGACTATTGAAAACAAACAAGTTCAAAGCTGTAGAAATTATCCTCAAAATTCTCAGCAATTATACGTGTTCAAGAAGTATTTGAAATATTTATGTGATCAGCACTGCAAAGGAAGTACAACTGAGGGACTGAGGCAGAAAGACTCAAAGTGACTTTACTGGTACCACTTAAGAAGCAAGAACTGTTCACAGATTAACTACTCTGCTACCAGACCTCATTGTGCTGGGCTGTTTGCACTATCAGGCTGTGTATTTTTTGCAATTTTGCTTCCAAATTTGACATCTTCATGGAAGGATTAAGTAATGGGCGGACAGTGGGGTGGAGAATAATAGGATTAGGATAGGGAAAAGACAATCCTTTTCTGAACTCTGTTATAATGCAAGAGTGCAGCTGTAATCTCTCACCTTATTTTAGCTCTGCTATATTTCCTCGTATTCCTTTTTCTACTTAACTGGTGCAGTGATTTTTTGATTCTGCCAAAGCACCGTCCATTCTCTTCTCATCCTCCTTTTATTTTATCAGTTTGCCTTGTGCATTGCAGGATGTATTTCCAGGAGAACCCCATATGGCATCTTCCAACTCCCAGGTTGACTGAACACCTTTGTCTCAGGCCATTTTAACGCAGCACTCAAGAAAGACAAGGAAGTACCAGAGAGTCCATCAGAGGGCTATGAAGATGATCAGGTGTCCTGGTTCCTTCCCAGCTCAGTGTAAGGGGTGTGACCAAGACGTTGTGTTATTTATTACCACCCTACACAATTGCCAGAGGTGGGGAAAAGGGACTCCCACTCTCACTTCCTGGAAGAAAGGCATCCCTTTCCAGGGGAGGAAAGTGTGGTGGGATGGAGAACTCATCAGCCATAGTTCATTTTCTTGGGGCCATGCTGTGTGCGGTCAGGCTTGGGGAGCATTTTGCATGTAAATCACACTCTATCTGTGCACTTCTTGAGTTAGTACTGATGGTCTTACTGTTTATTTTCTTATCTCATCGCTGTTTCTAGTAAGCTGTTCTTGTCTCAACCTGTGATCTCTGGGTTTTTTTTGTTTCCCATTGGAGGGGGGAGGGGAACAGCCTATAGTTTTTTTTTTTAGTGAGCGTGCTAAATTGAGGAATACCATTCCTAAATCATGACATTACGGGACTTGAGCATCTCTCTCATGAGGAAAGACTGAGGGAGTTGGGCTTGTTTAGCCTGGGGAAAAGACGACTGAGAGGAAACCTTATCAATGTACACAAATATCTTCAGGGCAGGTGTGAAGAGGATGGAGCCAGGCTCTTTATAGTGGTGCACAGTGACAGTACAAGGGACAAGAGGCACAAAGTGAAACACAGGAAATTCCATTGGAATGCGAGGAAAAGTTTATTTACTTTGAGAGCAACAGAGTGCTGGAAGAGGCTGCCCAGAGAGACTGTGAAATCTCTTTCTCTGGAGTTATTCAAAACCAACCTAGATGTGATGGTGTACAAACTGCTCTAGGTGAACCTGAATCAGCAGGGGGCTTGGACTATGTGATCTCCACAGTCCTTCTGAAGCCCAAGCATTCTGTTGTTCTGTTGTCTTTGGATATTCCTTCCTACTGCCCTGAGCTGGAGGCTTTTCTCTGAAATCTTCTGAACAATATGGTAAACATACAAATGGCAAAATCAAAACCAGATTTGGAAGTGGATGTGAGTGTTCAATGATAAAAATATTGTGTCTGTTAATAAGATCATCGACAATTACTGATTTATTACACATCAAAATGTTTGTTTGTGAAACTGAAAGATGCTACCAACCCTTATTTCTCTGCTGCAGGTTTATCTGAAAAAAAGCCTTCTTATGGCTTAATTTCTGCTAGAAGAAGGATTAATTCCTGATTGTTAACACTGAAGGAAAACTATATAATGCTGTTACAAATCTTTCACTGACAGGGATTGCACTAATGAGTGACTTATGAAAACCCAGTCTAAGGAAATAACAGCACTTAGAAACCTTGAAATCTAATCTTCTCACACTAACAAGAGCAAAGCAAAGAAAAAAAGAAAGTGCATCTGTAGGACAAATATCAAGTGTCTCAAGCTCAGACTGAGTTTAATGCCTAGAGGCTTTTTATCTTAGAAGAGTATGAAACAACTATGAAAACTGTTTGGTCTGAACCATTTTTTTTCCTGTATGACATTTTAATTCCAAAGATTTTGATGAAGTTATTCCAGATTTGCATGCATGTGATGTTAGAACACAGCCTGTAACTATCCATTCTTCAGTATTCTGTTATTCAGTTTGAAAATATGGCAGTTTAAATTGGATTGATCTGATTAGAAATGTCTGTAACTCACATGAATGAGAGTGAATTAGGTAGAAACTTGAAACTGCTGAAATCAGGAAAGTCCTGGTTGACTTCAGTCTGTTCTAAGCACACACAATAGAAACAATTTCAATATGCAAGAAAAGCACACCTCTGTAGAAGATGCATTGGTCTGCTAGTAAAGGCTACCCAAGACTGGATTTCAGCATGGACACACTCAGTGTTGCAATGTGGGGTTTTTAGAGGTCGTCCAAGGTAATGATCTCTACAGCTGATCTAACTGGGAGCTGCATTTTGCTTTGAGATAATGTAGTCTCCTCTGGGAATACTTACAGACTGATTCAGTTCATGGGGCTTTATTGTAGGGGATTAAGGAGTGATTTCCAGGACTAGGCAAAAAACCCTACGCACGTGCTTGAAGATCTTTGTGTTTAAAACAGATATTGTCATAGAAAATTGGACATCTAATTGTGTGTTTGGATGTAGTCATGAGTACCTGATTGTACAAACCTAGTGTAATAATCCATCTCTTATGGTAAAGATGTATCTGGGACAAATATTAATTGAATTTTTTTTGAGTACAAACCAGCTCATTTAAAGTACTTTTCTATGTACTACCCTGTACAAAGTCCTAAACACCTAATTTTGACTGATTTTTACTTCTGGCATTTATTTCCATTGAATAGGTGGAATGATATGCAAATGTTTACATCTGACAGGTTCTTAAAAGCTCAAACTGTGTCTCTAATTGCATATGTATTATTTTGCAGTCAAACTGCACACTTTTTTACAAAATGGGCACCCTAGAAATACATAAGTAATTTTACATTAACTTTTTTTCCTAATATTACAAATAATGGCATTCATACTTATGAATTAAAACAAAGTTTGTATGCTAGCAAATTAATATTTACAAATCCAGATTTATTACATAGATCATCAAGGCCTTTTGTCTCAGTGGGAGCTATTTCTGTCTTCACAGGAACACTTTCTTGCTACACAGTATTTATTACTGACACTACATAAACATTCCATAAAATAGGAGAAGAAAACAAATAAAACAGCTATATTAAAAGGGTACTGTTCAAAAATCTAAACCCCATTGGAAGTGGCAAACAAAAGCATCCAGTCAGCTCCATCCTACAGCAGATGAGTATAATATTAGTTGCAGGTGCTCAGCTTTTCAGTGTGTCTCTCCCAGCCTGATGTGTCCTTTAAGAGGCAATGGCACACATTGCTGCACATGTTCAGTTGCTCTACCTTTGTGCTGCAGTTCTTTACTCTGTAAAATGTTCTTCTCAATACACAAAAGCAGCTGCTGAAGAAACCATTTCAGACCGAGGGTGAGAGAACTGATGGCAGGATCACTAAGCAAACTCCAGTAGAGACTGAGAGAACGAGGCGGTGCAGAGACACCGAAGGAGCTTCTGTGCAAAACAAAAATATCAGCATTATTGCCTGTCATCGAACCCCAGGTGAGACTGAAAAGCCACTAGAGCCCTTTTGGCTGTAGATCTATGGACCTGAATTATGCTTGATTTGAAATGGTTCACCTTAGATTAAGAAAAAGAATATTTTACAGAAATGATACCAAAAGCTTTTTCTATTTTCTTTGCTTCATTAGTGATGATTTTTTACCCTAGAAAAAAATTAGTCATGGGGGAAGTTATCTGTATCTTTTGAAAGTTTCACTGCTCAATGTTTAATTATTTAATTAAAAATCCAATTGACAGAGACTTCAGGAATGACTATAGCTGCCTAAATTATCCAAGTACTACATCTGTGCCTCCTGAAAATGGTGGCAGAAAGCCAAATGGACAAAAATGGATGCTTGGCTACTTAATTTACTTATGTTAAAATATATTTTATTGTAATCATTTGTAGTGAGAGATTTACCCTGGAAGAGCCCCTAAAACTTCATGTGAAACATACACAGCTATTTCTGTCAGTGCTTTATTTCAGGCAAGGGTTTTTTGCATTGCTCTACCCATGCAGTGATCTGTAAAGGGAACCTACTCTGATACAGTTTGAAAAGTGCATTTTGTACTTGGCTCTCCCTTTGATCGAATTAATCTGGTCTTTTTTGTAGTTCTAAATGAGGCCTATGGGCTGACAATGTAGCTGTTTAAAGGGGATTTTAGGGGATAATAGCCAATGCAAATAGTGCCATGAGAATGGCAACTTGCTTTTGCACTTTCAATCACATAATAACAGCAAAGAAAGCTTTTAAAATGAATTGAAATTTTGTGGCTTGCCATCTGGGATTATTTGGGGAAACAGTTCTGAATACTATGGTTGTGTAAAAGAATGGTACTATGGGATACTCTTAAGCTGACATGTTTCAGATGGCACCCTTATGCTAACTGCTGCAAAGTTGGCTAGCATTTTTTTTTTAAATTATTTTCTTTCTTCTGGATTATCTGCAAAAAATTCTCTTTGCTGGCATTTGGGGCTGAAAAACTTTTCTATTGTTAAAGAATTCAATTCAAACCCCTTGCAGCTGCTGATCCCTTTATTGTTCCGAACGTTATGTATACGCGTCTCAGATGAATGTAGCCAAGCCTTTTAGTGCTTTAATAGGTGTCTGTATAAAGGTCATTTATTCTCCAGTACTTGTTTTAACAAAAGTTTATACACAAACAACAACTACAGCTAAAACATTCACATTAATCAATGCTCTTTGCAGTGTAAAATGCAGAGAGAAAAAGCTTAAGTGGAGGAAGTATGTCCAAACATGAGAACTCTTTCTGTGTTTAACTCTGAAGCAGCATGTATTTTAGACTCCATCATCAAAAACCGACAGGAAAATAGTTTAAGAGCTATTCTGAGCAAGTGTTCATAATTCCAGAATTTTCAGGACAAGTGTAATTTTGATGAGATCACTGAAATTTATAATACACAGGAATCAGTGGATATGTGGTGTGTGTATATATATATATATATATATATATATATATATATATATATATATATATATATATATGATTTCTCCTTTCCAATTAGTTTTGGAACTGAGCTTTAGGCTAGCCAGCACCTTGACATTTCAGTTGGCATGGTTGCCTACTTTTCTCTTCCTATTCCTTTTGTCTTCACTCCAACTGGCTGCCCTTATGAATGGTCCTTGAGGAATTAGGGTGCATATCAGATGTTTCAGAGGAGAAAAACTGAGTACACTTCTCTGGCACATAAGATTTTTCTTTTTATAGATATATTAAAATACCATCTGTAAGTTTTAGGAATGTAGGTCATGTCCATGGAGAGTTCCAATTTGAGGTTATGACAGATGTTGGATGGTAAATTAAATATTTGGCTCCAAGTCTGTAAATCAACTTGGTTCCATCGACTTCCCTGGAGTTAGTTCTGCTGACACACATGTAATGAGATCAGATTTTGACTATCTAACTACTCAGTTGAGCTCAGCAGAATATAAATCCATCAGTGATATGAGGGACGAGGCTTGTCAGGAAAATAGTGTGCAAGCTATGGTGGGGGCACATAAAGAGCAGGACCAGAGAAGCCCAACTGCTTGATCTCTGATAGAAGAAAATAGAGAAAATAAAAAATAGAGAAAGCTGTATTTCCTTGTTTGCTGTTTAGTATTTTTTCATCATTCTTGGGAATAATAGATTATGCTCTGATCTCTAAATATTGGATTTTTAAATGTATAACAATTAACTTATTGGTGTTGCTGCTAGGGGCATTAGTGTATACCACTCCACAAGTCTTTGTCAAAATTTATACGTGGATTGCAGTTACTCTGTACTAAAAACTTAAAAATCAGTTGTTACAGCAGAGGTTTGTGACAAATTGACATGTATTCCAGTATGCTGATCATTTAATCCACTGCTGTGGGCTCTGCCAGGTAGGTGAGGACTGTTCTGTCGAGGATTGAAGTGAGACTGCCCTGTGTCTCCAGTCTCAGATTCCAAGGCAGCACAGCTCAGTGGCTCTAAAATGCTACCTCTGCCACAGAGACAGGCTGTGTGGCTGCCTCATGCACGACTTGAGAGAGTGTCACTTCCACTCTGCAGCCATATGAAAGTAGGGGGAAAATTCAGTGTTGGGAAAGTTGTTGTACCATGTGCCTCTGAGCCAACACTGTTAATCTCAAGGATAACTACGTACTGCTCTAGCTGAAGCTTCCAGGTGGTCTTCAAACCAGCCACGTGTATAATGGATTGTAATAATCCCATTTGGCAGCAGCACAGACACAGCTCACTGTGACTAGGTCCCCATCCAAGCAAAATGACTGCAATTTTGCCAGAGAGGACAAGGTGCCAATGCACTTGACTAGCGTGATGACTGGTCAAAATCCTATATCAGAAAATGCAAATCCTTCTTGCTTTGGCAGGTAAAACCTATTACTATAAATATTCTAAATATTCCATAATAACAGCACAGTGGTTCGGTGGGAGAGATACAGAGTAGTCACTGCAGAATCCACTACAAGAATAGCAGGAGGGATAGGCAATGTCATTATCAGAAGTGGAGGGAAAAATTTCCTCCTCACAGTAAATATAGCCTTAATTAGACTAAAAAGCATGAAGAACTAATAAACAAACCTGAGCAGAATGTGCTGTCGGTCACAGAGGCATGTTTCCTATATGGGAAACAGAATTTTCTGCTAAGTTCATGCCACCCTGAAAGGTGAGGAGCAGTGGGCAGTGTCCATTACAGAAGCAGGAGAGCATTAATCAGCTGCTTGGCTGATCAGGGCTCTGTTGCACTGAGAGGTAGCAGACCCTGGCCAGCAAAGATGCTGCTGTGTGCAGAAACCCTGGGAAGGCAGCACCTGGCACCAGCTTCTTGAGGATGCTCTAAATGAGGTTGTTTTGCCTGAGAACAGGAGGAAATCCAAGACTGTGCTTTAGGTTGACATGATCCTGCCATTTGGTAAATATTATTCACCTACTTTATGTCAGGCAATGGCTCCATCAACGCTGTTCACAGTATTCATTGTTCTGGATAGCTTAATATAGGAGTATCTGCAAAATAATTTGATTTTTCTGAAAAAGGTGAAATGTTTATAGGATACTAATATGCCCATATCAGGTCCAATCTAATAAAATGAGGAATCAGTCAAATATCTAAATGGCTTTTGTAATGCATCTGCAGCCAAGCCTTTAGTTGGTTAAAATCCTTTTACCTTGCACTTCAAATTGCAGACCTGATCTCATGAACCTCAGATAATTACTCTTCAACGTTTTTTTTATTTCCCCTGCTTTTTAAGAGATTCCTTTGCTTCAATTTCTACCATATTCATGACTACAAAGTATGTGCAAAATAGGTGTTTGCATCAAATCAGTGTTTAATATTGCATGATGCAGCAGGTGTGAGGGCAAAATGAATCTGTTACTCCTGAGCAACACCTACACCCCTTCAGCTTGCTTCATCACTGAATCAGCTATAAGAGGGTTTATAGCAACAATAAACCAATATTGACTTTTAATATTCTATTCTGAAAGAATGATTCTGACTTAAAGGCTGGAGTGACCACTAACAAAAAAAATGTCATGAATCATGAAGAAAGCTGGTCATTTGATCAAAAGTTTAACATAAGTAAGGTTTATAACATCACCAAGTCCTCAGAAATACGAGTTTACTGATTGGTGACAGGAAACTTTTAAATTTGCTGGACCATCTACAACAAGAAAGTTGCATTCTTGTGTATCAACTCACACAATATTCTTAATCTTTGAGAGCACTCTATTCTTCCTGATGCAGCAAAGCTAGTAATTATAATATAAAAATAGCTAAATACCCAGGATATATATAATTATTTTGTCACTCACAACTCAATTATTTTAGTTCAGCATGAAATGTGCATTTTGACTTTAATAAAGTACTTGCATAATTCCTTTACTAAAAATCCATAACCTTAATCTCAAAACCCTGTGGCAGTAAATGTGGTGAAGCTTTTACGCAAAAAACTTACACCAATTTGTTTGTGTATTGGAGGAGTTGGCAGGTTGTGCAAGAACTACTGAGGTGCTGGGACTTAATATTTTCACTGGTTTAATCTCCAGATTCTCTGATTAAATCTGTAGATAAATTCAGATTGCAGCTCTTTCACAAACATGTAGGAATACATTACTTCCGCATTGATGAGATGTAGTCAGTGTATGTGAGGGGGTTTTCTCAGCATATAGTCCACTAGTACTTTTCATGGGAGATGTTACTAGTTGGGTGGAGTTCTTTCAGTCTTTTCCCAGTTTAATTTGAAATGTTTATTCTCCTATGAATAAAGACTTTTTGTTTAAATGGGCAAGGTGAGAGTAATAGGTTTAAAGTTCTTGATTCTTGTGATTTGGTGCAGGAATGCCATGTTCCCTTGTGACTCAGAGCATCATGCTGGATCCATATTAACCAGAATATACTTCCGGTAAAGAAATAAAGAATAGAAGTGCTTATGCCATTTCTCTCTCACTCTTCTGACTAACAAAACTTGATGTTTTCTTTGCCTGGTATCATTTACAGATACTATACTCCAAAACTCTGAAATACTGAACCATCTTGTTTGAAGTCTTAATTACCTTGAATTCAGGTGAATCTTAGTAATTTTACACTTCCTATCTAAGATAAAAATGACTGGCATAGACAATTACCTCAGAATAAATCATGACATACCTGGGAGGGGAAGAGTCCTGTGTGATAATCAGGTTTAGATCTTACACTGAACACAGTTCACTTTGGCTATTCATGATCCACCAGTCTAACTTGCTTTCCGCAGATTTGAATATCTAGGCTGATCCTATCCCTTGTTTCCTTTCCTGTAAATACTGGCATCACAGTAGTGCATATAGCACATCTAGGAGTTAGTAATGTGTTGAAAAGATGCTGTCATGTTCTTCGATCAAGACACCATTCCTTGGAGCAAAGAAGGGTACACAGGTCAAAGGGAGAGTGCTGAAGCCCAAACATGGCACAAACTGGGAACTGGAACGTTTTTTGCACTCTCATTTACATTGGAAGGGGAAATGTTTTTTAATGTGCTGAAGGCTGAAATAATTATTTAACTGTTGAAAAGGAGCCTACCAATCACCAGACAAGTAAAGACGAGACTATTGTGACCTTGAATGACTACAGGATTTGCTGCCAGTTCAGTTTAGTGTTCAAGTTGTTGCTGATGTTGCTTCTTTCCAAAAATGGTGGAGCCATACAGTAGGAAACACAGGGCACATACTGAAACGTTGCTTCTTAGGTCTGCAAGAGTGTTAGATGGCTGTTACTAATGTGTCGCTTTGCTTTGCTAAACACACTCTGAAACAGGGTCATGAAAGCTGGCTTTGTCTTTAGATGCTGAACTTGGAAAGCCTCAGTTCTCTAAACACATATCTTTGTTCTGGAGTGTAATTATAGTAGCTGATTATAGTAGTAAGTCTTTATTATCTGTGAGGGCAACCAGTAGGGCAGTAGAAAAGCTTGTTGTTATGCTAAAAAGTAAGCAGATCCAGTTGCCTCTTTGTTTGTTTTTCTGTAAAGCTTACCTCCTCTCTTCTAGTAATTCCTCATAAACAAAGTTCAGCCCACTGCTAGGATAGGATAAATGTCGCAGTACAACTTCACTCTTCACTCATCTCACTTTTTTTGTAGGAAGGGAGCAACGGAAAAGATACCACGTTGCTAGTTTGTTCTTATGCAATTTTCATTGAAGCTGCTGTTGTCCTGAAGATTGTTATTTCCTTTCCAGATTCCATTCCTTAGAGCAATCCAGATGTAAGAGCTTTTGTGTTTAAATTACACTAAGTCTTGCAGTGCATTTCAGGTTGTGTTGCTTACTCCGGTTGACATGCAGATCTCAGGAAACAGTCTCTAGACACGTGAGATGTGCTGGTGTGTATTTTTTTGTTGGAACGGTTGTTGGACATCGGCTGCACATGGATGTCAGCAGATATGGATATCTACTTCCAGAAAGACTGGGCATCAAATCTTCACTTTTTGTCTCGTGTTTGGTTCTTCATATCCAGGTGACTTACACGTGGAGAGGTAGTTGTATTAATTTAGATTGAACTCTTGGATCTTCTGAAAATGTAGGACTGTAAAGATGCTGTCACAGTTTGGCACACTTGTTACCAACAGGTGTCAGTGTTGTAGTGTGTTTTTATTGCTCAGGGTCTGCTCCTGCTCTGCTTTGCCAGAGAAACTTTGCTTCAGATGCTTCAGTAATACACCACACACACTGATGCACACATGGCTTTGGCACATCCTGTCCCCAAGAATTGCTACATAAAGAAGTACTTTTTTCCTGGTCATGCATGGTAATGAAGGCTATTTGGAGGATGTTTCTTACTCAAGGTTGCTAAATTAAACAAAGCTCTAGTCATACAGTAATAGATAATGACAGTGTTTGGGAAGAGAAAGGAAGGATATAAAGCCCTGTAAGTCTAGCTGATGGCAAAGCAACTTGCAGTACTGGCAGCTACCCTCTTCTTAAATAAGTGTTAAAGTCGTCTGTAGTCTGTTAGTTTGATCCATCAAAAGAAAAAGGTTAAGTATGTTTATGGAAATGCTTTAAGATGTTTTAAGATGTTTATAGGAAAAAAAATCCTTATTTTCTGTACAGCAACAAATAAATATTTTTTTTTTCTTTTATTGATAGTGACAATAAGAATATAGTCATAGTGAAATTAAGTGAAATTAAGGCTACATGTGACATGAATAAGATTTGCTGGATCATTTTCAAACATCAATGCCAAAATATTTTAACAGTGGTGTCTAAACTAAAGATCTGCATTCACAGTTAAGCCCATAGATAACAGATTTATGAAGAGTCTTCATCTCTTCCTCACAAATATTTGCCTTACTGAGTCTTCATGCAACTCATAGAGCCTATGATTTGTAGCAAAAACCTGGTTTGGTACATACATTTCTAATAGACAAGAGCAGGTAAATTCCCCTGTTAGCTAAGCAGAACAGCTCAGCATCTATCTGGACCTATTCTGTCCAGAGGGCTGCAGAATTCACACACTTTTGTGAAGGTGTTTGTATGTCACCCTACCTGGCATGGATGTTCTGAGCATATCTAGCCCACAGTGGCATCACTGAAAGCAAAAGATAAGGACATCTCCATTTTCCATATTTCATATATGCAAGAGCAAAGAGATTTCTGTTTCATCTTTTTTCATTTTCAGGGACAAAAGAATTTTCTCCTTACTTCAGCATCATATTGAGACATTTTTCCTCATTTTTAATCCCATCTGCTATGACCTATCAAGCATTTAACAGTCTTCTGTCTGGATGAGTCAGGGTACTATTCATTTTTCAAGTTTTATTACTTGCTGAGGGTACTGTTCTGAAAAAACCCGTGGGCACAGGTTTCTTTAAGATGTTAAAGGCTGACTTTGGAAAATCCTAGGTGGGGGTAAAAAATGGGAAGTTTCACTGGGTGTTGTGCATAATGGTAATATTTTTTGGTGGTATAATTTTTTGAACCTGGGAAGTGTGAAAGCTCTATCTAAGAAAGTGTCTGACTCAGAAAAAGACAAAGGGTTTATGTGTAACAGATTATAATCTGAGAAATGATTAATTTGTCACTAAGTCTTTCTGATTTATGCAGTTGTGTGACGCAGGACTGTCACTCTCAGTTGTTCAAATACTAGAAGCTGAGCTCCCAAAGCCTTGTCTTAAAATCGTGATTTAAAAGAGAATGGGTTTGTCGTGCTTTTAAGCCCAGCTGGAGATGAAATACCATGCAGCTGCTCACTCACTCCCCCTTTTCCTCCCACCCTGGTGGAATGGGGAGGAGAATCAAAGTAAAGCTTGTATGCTGTGATAAGAACAATTTAGTAATTGAAAATAAAGTAAAATACAGTAATAAATGTAAATAACAATGATAATAAAAAGGAAAAAAATCCGAGGGATGCCTGGTGCAATTGCTACTGACCCACTGACTGATCCCAGACCTCTTTCCTGAACCCAGATCAGCCGCCCTTGAGGGTAACAGGGTAACTCCCCTGTTTATATTCTGGGCATGATGGTCTAGGGTGCTGAATGCTGCTTTAGTCAGTTAGGGTCACATGTCCTGCAGTGCAGCTATATTTCCTCCCAGGTTGTTTTTTATTTGCATATCTCCTCACTGGCAGAGCATGAGACTAGGAGGAAAAAAAAAAAGTGCTTGACTTAGAATAAACCTGGATTAGCAAAACCCCAAAACATCAGTGTGTTATCAGCATCATTCTCACTATAAATCCAAAACATAATGCTGTAACAGCTGATGGCAAGAAATTAAATCTACCCTAGCTGAAGCCAGGACAGGGTTATATTTGGTAGCTTATTAAAGCTTTTCTTTGTCCTTTTGAAAAACATGACTAAAACAGCACGGTGCAAAGCAGAAAAGATACCTTATCTCCCTTCAGAAATGGATAAACACACAAGAGTAAGATGGTGGACATCCAGTTAAAATTGCGTTTTTCAGGAAAACTGTTGCATTTGGGAACTAAGTAATCACTACTGCCCAAGAGTTACCTGCTGCAATGTGCTGGCTACGTGCTGTATACAATATTTATAAGGAAGGACAAAGCATCTGATAGTTAAATGTAGCAAAACATGTAAATGCTACATGTGCACAGTGCTTTATTGCATTGGCTCCTTGGAAAGGAAAGGCAGGCAGCCTTTTGCATGTTTTTGTAAAGTAGATGAATAAATATCTCTGATTCAGTGGTAGAGAACACGTGAAAAAGCTGAACTTGAGAACAGAAGTTGATAGCAAAGGATTTTTATTGCATTATTCAGTGTAGATGCTTGTGAAGAAATATGTGAAATAAGCAGGTTTATGTTGCTACTGCTGATGCAGAGCATATTTGCATTGTATGCATTAAAGAAACCATTCAACAGAAGTTAACTCACGAGAGTCTAACACTGTTGCTAAGTTTAGCAAGAAATCAGTCACAGAAAAGTTGGCTTTGTGACACACCTGCAAGTGTCTTACTGAGCTTATATAATGGCAGCTGTTGCTGTTTTATGTTGTTGATAGAAACAAAGCCAGGGTTGAACTGAAGCCCAGTATCAGATTTTCTCGGGCTTAGATGAAAATCATAAAGCTTATGCAGTGGGTTGAGCCTAGCCAGCAACTGAGAACCGCTAACCTGCTTGTTCATTCCTCTTTCCTCCTAGTATGAGGAGAAATTAGACAGTGAAAATACTCATGAATTGAGATCAAAACAATACAATACTTGAAGCAAAAGCTGAATATGCAAGGAAAGAAAAAAAAGGCTTTTTAAAAATACATTGCTTTTCAGTGCTTGGAAAGCAGAACCTCAGCACGTGTAACGCCATAAATACAAATGTCACCCCTTAGTCTTTCTATCCTTGGGATTTTGTTGCTGAAAACAATTTCATGTGGTTATCCCTTTGGCCAACTCAGATTGGCTGTCCTAGCTTAGTCCCCTTTCAGTTTCTCACCTACCAGTAGCCAATTCACCGTGCAGGAGGTGTTCAGCCAAAAGCGGGACACTGTTGTGTCATCAACACTAGTTTAGTCAGAGATCCAAAATGCACCAGCACATAGGCTGCTATGAACACAGATAACTCTATCACAGCCAGACCCAATATAGATTATTAAGACAGTAAATGCGGGGTGTGAAGGATTAATTAGAAATTTGTGCCGTCATTTCTTCCCCTGCCTGCCCCTCCCTCCCCTTACTGTCTGCTGCTTTAAAAAGTAATGGTCTGGAGAAAAAAAATCATGGTCCTCATCAAAACCTGTCACACTTCTCTGACAGAAAGTGACAGAGGGTTGTATACTGGTTTGTTGTAGCAAGATATCCTGTTTGCCGTCATCTAAATTCTTTCTGCAATATCACATGTCACAGCTCTTCTGAAGAAGAATAGTAATTTCATAGGACATGCTGAAGCAAATTAAGCAGGAGTGTAGGTTCAACTTTAATAAAAATGATGGCAACAGTGCTTGCAATGTGTCACACTTTATATCGTGTATGAAAGAAAATCAAATGCCATCTATAACCCCAGCCTTATTCATGTCACTAGAAGTTACAGACACAAAACTGCAAATGCTCAGCAAAAGTAAAATGCATCAGTTACTTTATTATATTAGTATAAAAGATGATTGGCATAGTATTAATTATTATTACAGGTGATTCACATTACTATAAAAGATGATAAAGCATAAGTTTTATGATTTAGCAGTGGGTTTTATTTATTTTAAGGTTCCAAATACTATCTAAATCTTTGCACAGTCTACTGGGGCATAATGCAACTCATGTCTGTAGTGATACAGTTGAATGTAAATACAGGAAAATCAATGATATCATAAGCATTAAACATAGGACTATGTTTTGATGATTCTGCTGGGAAATGGAATATGATGTTATTGCCAATGTAACGTGAGGGACTGAATTTCCTTCCTCAGAGGTGGCCATGCCACCTAAGGCTTCCCTAATGGCACAGCACTCAACATAGCCTTGCCCTGTTCCTAGAGTCTACCACTTCCAGGTATATGTTCCTCTGAGGTTTCCAAATGCATCCGCCAAAGACAAACAGAGATGATCCCCTGAAATCCACATTCTAGAAAACATTTTCTCTTTTTTTTTCTCAAATTAGGAATTAAATTAACTAGTTAAAATTCATGTGAAGACACAAGACCACAAGGCAAATTGCTGATTGATGGTGTCTTGTCTGTTCCTGGCCCCCGACACCATTGAAGTTTCAAACTTATAGTGAGGTCTGTGAAGTGCTGCTTCTTAAAGCAGAGCTCACCTCACTCACAACAACCCTGAAGTGTGTAAACAGTGTCTCCTGAAACCAGAACTCACTGGACATGAGTAGCCAGGAGCTTTGTGCTTTCCCAGACACCTCCTTCAAGGTGCTACCCACGAGAGTCAGGCTGGTTCTGGGGGTGTTTGCCTTTGGGATCAGTGCAATACATTCCTAACTCCTGTTCTGTCGTGTCCACATGCTGGCCTTGAATCATGTCAAGCAGAGAACCTGATCTGTCCCCTTCATCTAGTTCTGTTTGAAAAGCTGCAAGGTGACAGCATTTTCTCTGGTCAGCAATCTGTTAATGTGGACTAGTTTGATTATTCTTTCTTGTTTTAGCTACATTTAAAAGGTTGTAATCAGCTACTTTGACCAGGTAAAAATTAAATGAAACATTGAGGTGAAGATGATAGATGGAAGGCAAAATGAGCTGGCCGCAGAGAAATAGATGGGAAAAGGCAAGAAATTAACTTCAAATGTCAAGAGCAATACCCTGAAAGAAGGATTTTAAAGTCTTTCAGGACAACAGTTTAAATAACCCAGAATCATTGCTAGTGAAGGGCAGGGAGCAGTTGCATAGATAATACCTCTAATTCCAGCACAGGGAACAGAAACCATGGCTTAACCCCAGATCAGTTGCAGAGTCTACCTCCCTTCCAGCCCCTAAAGTCTCCAGCAACAACAACAACATTTTTTCTTCTCTTACCTGCTGGCATTGAATCTAGATGTTATTAATGGCTAGGCTGCTAAACCTGCAGTGTCAGTAGTGATCATCAAAGGCCACACTACACAAGCTCTCAGAACAAGCACAACTCATCTGCTAATTGTAAGAATGCAAAAGGTCATTGCATGTGTGTTGTATGAACAAGAATGATGTGAAACATGAAGTCGAGGTGCTAGGAAATGAGCTGTATTCTGAACAGTCTATACTGAAATTTGTACTGGCACAAATTCAAGCACGTAGAGTTAATGCAACTGAAGAAATAACTGTTCATTCTCCAGTAAGTTCCTTCTCTTCACAATTCAATGATCAATAGCTCTTAGTCTATTAAAGTGGCAAAAAAAATGGTGGGTTTTTTTAAACTTAAATGCAATCTTTGTAGATTAAACTGTCACCTGAATAGGTCACAGCCTTAAAAGACTTTCTTCAGATGAGATATATTTTAAAGAATAATTTTCTTGCTGAAAGAAGGTAACAGTAGTACTGTTTTTAAAACCTAGTTATAATTGAGACGCTTTCTTTCCTATGTGTCTTGGTTAATATAATTTTCTTGACAAGTCTTTTCATCTTGCCTATTTTTAGAGTGTATAATCCTCCATAAGTCATGCAATAACTTTTTTTTCATGGCTAAAGATTGTGACATAACAAACTTGATACTGTGGTCTATTAATGTCCATAATCTGATGAAACATGTGCTTTGAAGCAGAGAGCTGCTAATTAAAAATTCAGAATAGGAAAACTAAATTAACCTGAGAACCAAAAAACCTTCTTCACTTATAAAGAAATAAAAGATTATTTTTCTACAATAATCAAATATTTTACAAAAGGAGGAAAGCCAGAAGGCAGACATAACAATTTCCAGATAAAAAGTACTCAAGTTCACAAGATGTCACCACAGCTTTTCTTCAGACTTCCATTTCTTTTCCTGATGGAATTGGAATACAGGATTCTCCCTTTAATTTTGTTGGGCATGTGTTTTAGCTTAAAGAACAGAACCTGAAGGGAAATCAATCTTGTTGTACATAAAGGATAAATTGTAAAATAGGTGACAAGGAAAGGAAGAAAGCATTCTCCATATCCACTGGAGATAAGAAATAGCCATAAATGCTAGCAAGGGAAATTTGGAGAAATTTTTAACAGTCAGAACAAATAAACCCTCAGAAAGTTGGCCAAAGGCACTTGTGGTGTTAAGAATTTTTAAGTATGGGCTACATAAGAGGTTTAAAGAAATTAGACAAAATTTTAAAGATTAGGTTAAACAACTGTAAGAAATTATTTGGATGCAGTTCATTCTGCTGAAAGAACTAGGTTGGGTAGGTGGCCAATTTGAGTCTAAAATTATTTGTTGAAAATACTTCCAGACAGGCCTGTTCTGTCTATTGCTTTGCCCTTCCAGGACAAGGCTTAATCAGGGGCTTCCTCTCTCCAGGCTTAGGACTGCCTCTGGAAATCCCTGTCTCCCTAAATGAAAGCAAAATGGGGAAATTTTTGCACTGTGTCTTTGACTCGAGAGCTCAGCAAAATGTAAACCCCAATATGGGACAGAGTTAAAAAGAAATATGTTTAATCTATAATGTATTGTAGGTTAAAACTACCAAAATTAAATATCCTTAACCTATACTGCATTATTTTTTGACTCTGAGAATTTGCATTGTAGGAAAGAGAACGGTCTTTGTCTCTCACCTTTCATTCTGCAGAACAAACATGCACGTTTGGTTATTGAGAAATAGAGTCACCCATAATGTGGAAATTTTCAGCATCAAAATTTTGCTGTACTTGTTTGTTGCTATGACATTTAGAGAAATTTGAGCTCTTGGGGCCTGGTAGTTCAAGAGCTGAGCATCTGGGGTGTTTTTCTGAACTTTTGTGTATTCATAGTGAGGAACAGAAAGTTCAGTGAGCTAAAACTCCTGTCTACTTCCTCTGAGAATATTTTATGAGCAAATGAAGATAAAAGTTACAGCAGTTTTAACATTACTTGGCTTAAATGACTTCCTTTCCTCCAGGCTGAGATTTGCTGCTTGTGGATTTACTCTTCCTGGGCAGGTGGTGTGATTGCATGGAGTAGAAGAAATTATACCACAGGTGTGTTAACTCCAATTTCATCTGTTCTGTGATGCTGCCAACAGTTTCATTTTAGCATAGACCTTGCCACTGGTAGATAACTTAGCTGAAACACATTTCCAGAATTTTTCTGGAGAATAATATGGAAGTGAGGTAGATTCTACTTTTTTTGGTCTTCTAAGGCTAACTGCTCATTTGTTAGTAGCTTGGCACTGAATTTATATTTCTTTTTCTAATGGCATTAGTCTAGGTATTACCACTACTTTTACCACACATGGATAATTCTGGAATAGGAAATGAGAAAAGGAAAAGGACAAATGGGAAAAAAATTGTCCTCATAGATAAGGGATTTTTCCTCATCATACAATAATCATAATAAGTCTGGTTCCTTTCTTGGGCCTCATCTACATTTCTGATTTTCTTTGATGAATACTTAAGATCTGTCTTGCTTCAGGGAGGATGGGTTTGCACTTTAAATTCAAATATTAAATTCTGAAAATAATGCAACCTTTAAAAAATACACATTTTCCTACTTTCAAAAATTTTACAGATTTTCCATTCCTAAATGTAGGGTACACCATGTACTCTTGAAGAAAATGGCACCTGAAAGCTTTAAAAATTGTGTAGGAGGGAAAAACTATATAATTTTAATTGTCAAAGCACTGCATTTGGGCGCTTCAGGATTTAACTGTGTCTACAGTGTACAGAAAGTGAGTGCAGGGAAAACAGATCATTGCCCAGATATTTTCACATTGTTTACATGCCTTTTTTCACTTAAAGTTTAGCATTTGATGTCAACAAATATCTCACATCTAATACATAAATATATGGTGAAACTAAAAGGTGGAAAAAATGATGAAATTTTTGTTGCTGTTGCCTTGGGATTATTCTCTGTAGTCTTTTGTAAAGGCAGGCATGTTCACAGAAATGTTGTTGGAGAATATCTGATCAATCTATGTTTTGAATTTGTAAGTGAATCTTCACATCACATCCTGGATTCTAAGAGCAACACTCATACTGGCAGGAGTCAGATCCAATCACACACTACCCACATAAGCAATGAAATCTAATTGAAACTTCTAAAATTGCAGATGTTGGTATGAACTGCTTGCATGAACCTTCAGAGCAAATCTCGTTCATCTAATTATCCACTGTGTGATTCTGAGCAACAAATATAATTACATAATTAAAGAAACTCTAAGCTACTCTTCAACAGCTTTGAACAGAAACAAGATTGATCCATCCAATTATTCACAATGTCTTTGTTCAGCTGAATAGAAGTTGTATCTGCAGAGGTTCCCTACAGCAAATTATATCACCACTAATACCATGGCCCCTTGCCTGCTGACTTTATTCATATAAAATATCTACTAATATTTAGCATGTCCAGAGAAGGGCAACAAAGCCAATGAAGGGCCTAGAGAGTAAATCACGTGAGGAGTGGCTGAGGGAGCTGTAGGTGTTTAGCCTGGAGAAAAGGAGGCTGAAGAGGGATCTTATTGCTTCCTACAACTGCCCTAAAGGAGATTGTAGGAAGGGGGGTATTGGTCTCTTCTCCCAGGCAACAAGTGACAGGACAGGAGGAAATGGCCTCAAGCTGTGCCAGAGGAGGTTCAGATCAGACATCAGGAGGACTTTCTTCACTGAAATGATGGTCTGGTATTGGAATAAACTGCCTAGAGAGGTGGTGGAGTCACCATCCCTAGCAGTGACTCCTGGACATGTAATTTACTGCTACGGTTTAGTTGATGTGGTGGTGTTTGGTCAAAGGTTGAACTAAATGGTCTTGAATTTTTTTCCAACCTAAAGGATTCTATGATTCTGTGATCTGCTAATGTCTACAGAATGTCGAAGCCAAGGCTGGGGCCTCAGGTGTCGTGGCTGTTAGGGAGATGTGCAGAGAAGATTGCAATGTCTACTGCTGCACAGCTTTTTGTACCCATAAACACAAATGCAATTTGTGTTCAGTGACAGATTACCAGGCCTTTCTACAGTGTGCACTTCACTATTACATAGATTATGAAGGCTCTTCTCCTTGTAATGTTTTCAGATTTCCTTTTTTGATTCTTTAATTATGTTATATATTTTGCACAGGCATATGGGAAATTCTTGTGCTTTTCACAGGAGATGTATGAGCGATAAGTGCAGTCTTTGAGATCCTCAGGCCCAGATGTCATGCTCAGCACACCTGGGCCATGTGGACCCACTTGTGTACCCGGTGTGTAGGGATCCGTGTGTAGGATGCTTCATTCTTGGTTCCTGACTGTGGTTCTAGGTCTGTCAGCAGCAGTAAATCTGCTCCAACTCAAAATGATGGAGTTTGGTGTGGGCCCTATCAACTTTCTGTCATTTTCAATCACATCAGAAATGCACTTCACACTTCCATATTTCATTCTAATGGTATTCATTCTAGTTGATAAATGTTTAGATCATATAACCATATGATTTTTCTTCTCATTTCAAGATAACATACATCAACTTGTTTTCTCATTTCTCTCCTTGGTTATCTTGTCTGTCACCATGATCTGAAGCCTGCTATAATTATATTCATTATTCCTGCCCTTTAATTCCCAGTTATTTTCATTGTGCCACCATTTGAATAAAAGTCGTATTACCCTGAGAAGACAAGAAGCTACTCGTGTTGGCAGTGGAAGACATCACTAATTCTGGAAACTCTGAGTTGTCCTAGGTGCAGGTGCCCAGGCCCTGGCCATAGGAGCTGTGGAATGGTGTTTGTGAGGAGAGGCTGTGGCTGTGCTGTGATGGACACAAACAGTTCCAGGTGCCTCCAACTGGTCCATGCATGGCACAGCTGAGCCTCTCATCCATGCTGGCAGTGCCCCTGGGAAAATGCTTTTTAAAAACGGGAAAACACTCCGTGGCAATGAGGAGAGAGGGAAAAACTGTGATGAACAGCCCTGTGACATCACAGTCAAAGAAGGAGGAGGGAAGGAAGTCTTTCAGGTGCTGGAGCACTTTGCAGCCTGTAGAGGACCACTGTGAAGAAGATGGATATTTCCTGAAGGACTGCATCTTCTGGAGAGCCCACATGGGAGTAGGTATTTCTGAAGGAGTGCAGCCCCTTGGAAGGACCCACATTGCAATAGGAAAAGTGTGAGGAGTAAGGATTGGCAAAGAAGAACTGTTCTGGATTGACTGCGACCACAGCTCCCAATTCTCCATTTCTCTGTGCAGCTTGAAGATTAGGATGGCTGGAAGAATTGGGAATAAAGGAATGAAACTGGACCTAGGAAAAAGGTATGGGTGGGGGGAAGGTGCTGTTTTAATTCTTTTCTATTCAAATCTAACTTAATTGGCAATAAACTAAATTTCTCCCAAGTCAAATGTCACTTGGTAAGTGACCTCCCTGTCCTTATGTAGACTCATTAGGTTTTTTTCTTCCACTTATTTTCTTCCCTTGTCCTGCTGAGAAGGAGGAGGGTAGAGCATGTGGATCAGTGTCTATTAGGTAGTCAAAGTCAACTCACCACATATGTAACCTCATGAAGCCAAAGAACTTTCAATTATTATTATATAATATAAGCATTTTCTAGATAAGTAACACTGAAAATAAAACTATGACTGCTGTTTTCAAAACATAAAAAATGTACATACCCCTAGGATCTCCTGTGGATTGGATGGATCTTCCATGTTTTCACTTTCCACTATATTCTCCCTCTTGAGTTACCAGAGTTCTTCAAATTTCTAATGCTACTTATGAAAGAATTGCAAATTGTTACTGTATGAATCCTTCCTCCCTTGGTCCTGCCAATGATCATTTGAAGATCTGCTTTGAAATAAAAAACCAGTTGGCAAACAAGGGCATGCCTTTCCACTCTAAAATCTACATGACTTTTCTTCATTAAATATTGTTGCTTCACTGATGCAACATGGGGTCTGCTGCATTATACTGACAAGAAAATTTTCATGTTGAAAATCTCTCTGTGATGTCAATGAAAGCAAGAACTATGAAGAAAGATTTGCTTTCTTGGTGCAGGAAAGAAGAAGAAAGCAGTAACAAGAGACCAGGTTCATTAACTCTGAATACTAAGTCAAGGTATTTTAAGAGCAACTGCTGTAGGCCTAATTCATGAGGTAGGTGGTCCATTCTTTAACCTAGATGAGATTTTATTTTTTAAATGTTTGTAATTCTTGATTTCTATTTCTGTTTCTCATTTTAGATACCTTTTGTAATAAAGAAGGAGATGCACGACTGCCCTGTGAAAAACACATTTGGGAAGGGAAGAAGAGAAATCCTGAGCCTGCTGGAGACTTGAACATATATAACATGAATATGTAATTTCATATGATTTATGCCAACTAAGCAACAATTAGTAAGATAGTCTCTTCATATAGTGGAAAACTTGATGAACTGGCCAAACCCACCTCTCTGAAACATCACAGACTTTTAAAATATGCTACCACAGAAATATGTAGCTTATGTAATATGTTACATATGTAATATGTAACATTTAATATGCGGTCCTCAAAAAGACTGATTTTAACAACAGTTTTACAGATCTATTAGTCCACTGGTATAAGTAGTATAATTGCAGGTATAAATAATGCAAGTATTGGCCTTGAAACTTTTATTTCAAAGCCTTATTGTTCTTTTGGACACGGAATCTTTCATTAAAAACTTAAATCCTACCTGACTGACTTCCTTTTCTTTTGTGCCAAGGCCATTTTTTGGATAGAATTACAAATGCAGCTGGATTCTCTGTGTGGTTTATTAATTAAAGGGCTGGAGGATATGTGACACAATACTTCCTTTATAAAAAATCTAATTGTTTGTACAGAAATATATACTATGATAAGCTTATTGTCAGAAATGCAAAGTACCACTGAATCATTCCCTCTGGAGTCTGAAAAATACTACAGTTTGATAAAAAGCTTATCAGCTGAGAAGGTGAGATACAGGCTGTTACAAATAATGTAATTCTGCCTTTTCACTCAGCCTGTGAACTCCTTAGTGTGACACTAGTACTGGCTTTGTTCATATTAAATTGAAGCCATTTATACATTAAGGGAGAATTCTTACCTCTGGTGAACTGCCGCCTCATCTTAATGGAGCTAGTGAAACTCGTCAGAATTGCACACATGGTGTACCTACCTCCTAGTCTAACTGTCTAACTTTCCATGACAAAGCATTTCATTTGGTTTTGCTCCTGTGAGTGGTGTTTAAGCTTCTAAACAGTAAAGCCTGTGAATAATATTAAAAAAAAAATCATATCCTTTGGAAGAAAGGTTTTACCCAAAATTGACACATTGTTTATAGGGGAATCAATCATCAGTGAACTCCCATCCTACTTTTCCTTGGTAACACCAAATCATCCTTGTCACTTAGATTTGGGAAACAGGCTGGATGGACCCTTGAGAGCATCACAGTCCTTAGATTTGTAATGATTATCATCAATAGCACTGAGGTAGAAGTGTTGATAACTTGTGTCAAAACAGCTGAGTGATGCTGTAGCTGTACATTTGTGCTGCTGCATAAATAGCAAGGATGTCAAGAGATGTGCTCATTGTTTTATATATTATAGATGTTGCCTGTGCACATTCAAAAAGTATTTATAATAAATATTGTCATTTAATAGTCCCTTATACTTCCCTATGTGGCCCTTTTTCTGTTTAAATTCAGGAATGTGGTGTACAGCTCTATATTGCTAAAGTACACAGGATTCAGAGTATCTTAGCTGTGGTATATGTATTTACAGATGTGCTCTCTAAAGCTATCAGCTCCCACAGTATTTTTTTCATAAAAGAAGTTCCACAGTGCAAGAGCAAATGGAACTTAATGGTGGAAATGTCTCATATACTTAAAAAATTAATTGAGTTTTTCTTCATGTTCAGGATAAGGGATAGCAATTTGGTTACTGTGCAGGATTAATTTCTGTAAATCTCTTGCAATAGTGGCTTTTCAAAGGATGTTGACATTTTTCAAAAATTAAAGATTATACAATCCAAGGAGACCTAAGGATTTTGAAACCTTTCTTACCTGGGAGTTGAGCAGGGGCTGAACTAGACTAGGAACACAACTGTGAAATCTGTATTGTCCACAATACACCACAACAATTATCTTTAGGAGATTCATGTTTTTCAGAAACACAGCACCAAATCAGATAATAATCTTTAAAAAGTTTGGTGATCCTGTCAAGAAGAAAAAAAAATCATTTTATACAAATGACTGCCTCAAATTCAGCTCAGAAATTAAACATGGGAAGCAAAGATAAACTTGTCCAGGATTCAGTGTAAGAATGCATCACAAAATTTTGAGGATCTACAATATCCTGTATCTTTCAAAATGTTACTGTTCCCTTTGCACAGAATAAAAGCACAGCACTTCATAAACTTTATGTATGCTTATTTTATGTAAACAGCTTTTTGAGAACAGCATTTCTATGTTAGACTGATCTTAAAAATCAGACAGGACTATCTACAGAGAGACCTGAGATGTAGGTGCTGGTAACTCAAAAGATTGTACTGTTGAGGACAGTAATTTTTGGTTTTTCTCAAGTAAAATCAGTAAAAGGCCTTTTAGTAAGAACTACTAAGAAAACCCTTTAAAGATACTAAAGGTATTTTCCTTGATGAGAGCAGCAGGCACGTGTGCTGGTTTTGCCTAGGATAGGGTTAATTTTCTTCTAGTAGTAGCTAGTATGAGGCCGTGGTTTGGATTTGTGCTGGAAAGAGTGTTGATAACACAGGGAGGTTTTTGTGTGTTGTTATTGCTGAGCAGTGCTTGCACAGAGTCAAGATCTTTTCTGCTGCTCACCCAACTCCACCAGCAAGGAGGCTGGGGATGCAGAAGGAGCTGGGATGGGGGCACAGCCAGGCCAGGTGACCCCAGTTGACCCCAGTTATTTTCCAGCCCATGTGGTGTCATGCTCAGCAAATAGAGCTGGGGGCAGAAGAAAGAAGGAGAGAACGTTTGAAGTGATGTTATTTGTCTTGCCAAATAACCACTAGGTGTTACAGAGCTGTGCTTCCTGGGAATGGCCCAACATCTTCCTGCCCACGGGAAGCAGTGAATTAATTCCTTTTTTGCTTTGTGTGCAGCTTTTGCTTCACCTATTAAACTGTCTTTATCTCAACACACAAGCTTCCTCACTTTCACCCTTCTGATTGAGTCCCCCACCCCACTGGTGCAGTGAGCGAGGGGCTGTGTGGGGCTGAGCTGCCAGCTGGGGTTAAACCACACCACCATGGAATATATCAAGACCTGGTTGCTGGCAGTGCTACGTGTAAGAGTTTATGCTCCATAAATCTCAAATTATGCTTAACTTCTCAGTCCTGATTCATGGACTCATATGGAAGGTGTCCTTTTGGCTTCTACCACAGAATGAGTTTGGCTCCTGCAGTGGATCTACACAAAAATGTGGCCAGCTGGCCTGGAGTCATGTTGTGTCTCATATTGTCTGAGCCCTGCACATTGCACATTGTGGTAGGGGAAAAGGGGCTGCTTGCAGACAGAAACAATCAGTGGATTGTCTTTGAACTTCAGGCCTTTCCTTGCAGAATGGAACACATTTTTTGATTCTCATTACAATTAGAAAGCATTGAAGAAACTCAGCACCTCACACAATGTATTATGAGAAATTGTAAGAAAATTTTTATAAATGAAAGTAGTAAACCAGAAGTCAATGTGGAAACAAATTGCAATGAGCAAACAGGATATTTCTCAGGTACCTCCTATGGCTAATCTGGTTTCTTTCTGCCTGTCTTTAGGTTTGCTTGGATTCCAGGTTCTTCCCTCTATTGAAGCCATTGGCCAATGCATCCCCTTCCCTGCATATCTTGCTGACACTTTGTTTTCTCCACTCTCCTTGTGCAAATCAGGATACCAGATGTATCTGTGGTAATATCTCTCTTCTGACTACGGAAATTCTAGGCTCTAAACAAATCTTTCAAACTGTGGCTACATATTAATATACCAGGTTGCAGCAAAAGACAGCAATTTTTATTAGATCAATAAATAAAAATTAGTACAAACTGATTGGAAAGGCCCAGGCATTTTTTCTAAATCAAAGTACGATGACATTTTACCTTACATTTTAGAGACTCCTTTTTATCTTTAGGATGTCACAACTACTGTTTCTGCTTCTTGCTCTCTATGCTTACTACTATAATGTCTTTTACATTTGAAATAGTCTTAACATGACCTGTTTATGATCTACACTGAACTTTAAAAAATTACATAGGTTTCAAATGGTACATATATGTTCTGCTAATTCTTGATATTAGGAAAATTTAATCATATATTCATTACATTTATTTGAAAATCTCAAGAGACTCTAAAAACAGCCACAAAGGGGCAGCAGACATTCAAATGCTCTGATCTTGCATGCTTCCCTCACCAGTTCTGTTTCCTGTTTAAGAAAAACCTCCAACAATCCTGGAAATTTGTGAGGCTAGGCTTTTCTTTTGGGAAACAGTCTCCTCTTCACTTTCTTCCTGAAAATATCATAAAAAGATGCATACTTGCAGGCAAAAACCTTTATAATTTTTTTAGTGTTTTTTTCAGATTTTTTTTTCAAGGTGGTATTAGGACGAAGTGCCTAATATTCAAATCTAGGCTTATTATATTACCCCCCTATCTTTACCCTCCTATCTTTTGATTTTCAGAGATAAGGTTAAAAGAACACACAAGAAATTACTGATCCTAACTGGAAGAGAAATTGCTAGCTTTTGTTGTTTCTGCACTAAAGGTATCAAACAAGAGCTCTGAAAACTCCTGGAGCAAGCAATTTCCCCTATAGCAGACAATTTTTGGTATTGATAAGACTGAATATCAGTTCTAATATAAGCCTTTTACAATGCAAGAGAGACAAAACCCCCCACATTTCTGAACAACAGTGCCTATTTGCTGATCTTCAGGACAGAAACTTGCAGATGTTTTGGTAAACATTTTGCACACAGATACACATAAAATTTAATTTTTATTATGTGCAGTAATTTTCATTGTGATTTCTTTGTTTTACAGTAGAAACTACTATTTTTATTAGTGGGCATGCAACTAAGAGGTTATTTAAAAGAATATCAGAGACTTGCACCTCCATTTAAAAACAGTAGCCCATGTACACTTGTATATGGAAGTATCACTAGTTTAGCTTGATAGGGTCTTATCACACACTTCAAGTAGTATAGCAGCTTGCATATCCTTTTCTGGAACAGAAGCACTTGAAATAGCAGTCATGCACCTTTTTTTTTTTTTTTAATGTGATTTATTGCAATATTTGTGTTGCAGTTACAAACCTCTGAATAAAAGCACCTTGGAATTTTAGTCTTTCATTTTCAGCAATTGAAATTTTCCCAGAATGTGACTATATAAGGTAAAATTCTCACATTTGTTCCCTCAGATATGAATATTTGTCCAACGTTAAAAGGAAATACATTCAGTTTATTTTTAATGATCTGAATGTTGTGAAAACCCTGTGGTTTTCATATTTATAGAAAATTGCTCAGTTGTTTTTTCCTCCTGGGTAACTCAGAAATGGGTTAAATGTAATTCTTCAAAGTTTTCATGAACAAAATTACTAAGCTGAAATATGAGGTTTACTTAACTTAAACTGATGTGGCAAACCCCTTCGAACTGTTTCCAATACCTGCATCTAACACATTCCACACACTCAGTAGGTAGTTTTCTATTAATATCTTCAGATTTTGATTCTGCAGGCACTGATACCCACATATTGATGCATGACAGAGCCATAACTGTGCACAGAGAGGCAAACAGCTTATTACTATGCCTGAGCAGCTTGGGCTGGTAGAGGTCTTGTAGGAGGTACTGCTCTTCTCTTAGCAACAAAATTATGCCATAGGTGTTTCCCCAGTCCAACAGCTTGAACTGCCCTCATTTTTATCCTCCTCATATAGACTCTGTCCAAGCTGGAAGAAAGGAAAGACTTATTAGGAAGGATTTCCACTCTTTAAATTCTGAGGATGCTGACAGAGATACTGATAAAAGGAAGCAAAGATTCCTCTTCCAATATAAAAAAAGAGTCAGCTGTGCTGAAGGTACAACTTGTTTCTGACTTTTCCCCTCTATTTTTTAATACAAAAATCACACTACTCTCTCAATGTGATCTTGTACCACAAATTAAAAGACAGGCAAAAAATCACGTGATGCATTTCCCCTGACCTGCTTCAGAAGGTTTGCTTTAAGGTTTATTTTTGCTGAAAGAGTCAGTTCAGATAAATTTAGGTTAACTTTCTTCCTCCAGGCAGCTTACCTACTCTGAGTAAGAAGCAGTGACCTACACCAGCCTTGCTAAAGTGAGAGCCGCCACATTTTGTGATGAAGCAACTGAAAAGAGTCATTTGATCGGCAGCTCAAAATCTTAGCAGATGGATTCAAGTAGCCCCTATTGGTACAACCCCAGTACATGAATTCATATGGACTTACTGTGCACATATTCCTCTGCAGGCTGTGACTAAGATTTTTTGGTTCTCATGGCAAACCAGACGAGTGCATTGAATAGCTGTTCTTCCTGCCAGATTATATTTTACTTATATCAGTGAAAGAGCCCAGTTTTCCACACAGCCTTACACAACATTGGGTCAGAGCAACGAAGATGGGAAATAAATGTCTAAGGCTGGTGAGGATGATTCTGCAAGGCCTCATTGCTGAAATAAAAAGGTGCATGGGGTCAAACTCTAAATGAACATTAAGAACATCAAAAAGTTGCCAGTCAAATCTCATCAAGGTTATGGCACTAAGGGGCACATACGTGATGGCTTGATGTATGAATATGGAGCAAATCACACTTGTGGCAGCTGCTTACAATAAAGCTGTGCATCTGAAAGCATGAGAAACAAACTGTTTGTGTATTTAGAGGCACGCAATTAAAATGCAACAAAATTACCTCTGATTTATCCAAAGGTAAATTTGTCCCTCCTAGAGCAGGGCCATATTGCTTCTAGAGGTTGAATCTTGTTTGTGGCTTTTAAAAATTTGGACAGCTAAAATACTAGTTAACCCATTTACATGTTTATGGCTTCTGCTGGATCTGTGGATGCTGCATTCACTGTAGGAATACTAAACTACTGTTAAGGTAGCCTAGCTCAGGTACTTTCATTTATCAGGGCATTCAACCAGTGATTCTGTGAAAGCTATCCAATTAAATGCATATCCAGCAATTTCAGCTATTATTGTTAATATATGAATAAGCATCTCACAAAAGGACAAATTGCTTGCAGCTAAAAGTAAATGGGGGAGAAGAGGCCCTCAGAAATGGAGGGATAAAGGATATATTACAGAAAACTATGCAGTAAGTACATGTGACTCCATATATTATGACTTGTGAAGAAACATTAATACTCATTTAAAAGATTTACAATGAAGGAATTCAGTTCAAAGCCCTCAATTTTTATGCATCAATATTCAGAATTACTAGAACCAGAGGATGAGGTTTGCAGAGACAGAAAAAAGTGGTAATAGAGGATCTCACATGCCTATAAAGTTTTTTGGTAAGAACAGGAGCATGTTTTCTGCAAATGCATATTGGTCATGCAAGTGGGCATGCAAGTGGTCTCACTAGTTTGAGGATTTCTGCTGAATCAGAAATTATAAAAACAGTAGATGATGTGCATTTATTCCTGAATCACTTGCCATCCTTTCAATTAATATATACATGTTGTTTACAAAATAGTTTGGATGAGAAGATTTTATTGTATCTTGTTAATAACCTATTCAAATATTTGTTGTTAATTGCTTCATGTTTGTGAAAAACAAGTTCTTCATTACTGTGCCACAAGATAATTGTAACTGTTTACTCTTATGCTAGAGTATCAATTTCTGAAGAACTTTTTTGCCTATAACAAGTTCTTACCAGGAATAGCAATTTCTCAAACACTGCCATGAATGAAATTCCCTTTCCATAGATGCCAAGAAACAGTTAATAACTAGAGGCACTAAAAGCCTCACAAAATCCAAATGTTTGGAATTTAGATGAAGACTCATGAATACTGCCTTACTAAATGCCATGCCACATTTATGACTTCAGGGCAAAATATATGAACACCAGACAACGCTAACATATTAATTAATGCTAATTACATCACTGCAGTACAGATGGGTTCTATTCTCCTGACATGAGTATGTAATATGTTTGGCATAAATTTCAGTTAACATATTTATGCAGCAAAAAACCTTGTAGTTTGCAAATATACAATCAGCTGTCTTTTAATTGTGAAGACATTTTGTGCTACAGCCCATACACATTGACCTGCAGTGTGAGCAGTGCAGATCTGCACCTTCATATGAGCTCTGTTACAATGGCTCCTGTGAATCCTTAGGATTTTTGCTATTTCTGCTATGTGACCACTAGCATAGCATGGATGCACATGCAATATAGGCAAGCGTTCTATAGCCTCCTCTGTGTCACACAACTGAGGATGGAGGGGAGGAAAGATTTTCTCCTTCAAAATCCACTCTGAAATCCACCCGTGGTACACATACTGAGAGTAACTCAGCACTACTTCTACTGATCTCAGTGTGTATTCCTATACTATAGGCACAGCTCTTTGTGCCAGCTGGTTACACTCACTGGTGCGGATAGGAGGTAGAAATCCTATCCATCCCTCTGGAGTTCTGAGCATCACCATTACTAACCTGCAACAAGTATTCTGTTCATTCAGAATCAAAGAAACACAGAACCATAAAATCATACAGTGGTTTCGGTTGGAAGGATCCTTTGAAGGTCGTCTAGTCTAACACCCCATGCAGTAAGTCAGGGACACCTTCAGTTAGGTGAAGTCATTCAGAGCTCTGTCCAACCTGACTTTGAATGTTTCCAGGAATGAGGCCTCTCTGGGCAACCTGTTCCAGTGCTTCCTCATATAAAATATCTGAATAAACCTTCTTTTAGTCTAAAACAATTTCCCCCTGTCCAATTGCTACAAGTCATACTTAGAAGTCTGTCCCCATCTTTATTTTAAGCCATCTTTTAGTATTAAAATGCTGCAATAAAATCTTCCCAGAATATTCTCTCCAGGCAGAATAAGCCCCATGTCCTCAGCCTTCCTTCATATGGGAGATTTTCAGCCTATGCCCTGATGTTCTTCTTGATGTCCTTCATTATAGCAGAGGTGTTCCATTCCTTTGTTCAATTTTATGGCCTCCTCTGGACTCAGTCCAACAAGTCCACATCTTCCTGTGCTGGGGTCCCCAGGGCTGGATGCAGCACTATAGGTGGGGTGTCACCAGAGCAGAGGGACAGAATCACTTCCCTTGCCCTTCTGGTCATGCTGCTTTTGATGCAGCAGCCCAGGACACAGCTGGCTTTCTGTGCTGCAAGTGCTCATTGCCAGGTCGTGTCAGGCCTCTCATCCACCAGCACCTCCAGGTTCTTCTCAGCAGAGCTTTTCTCAATCCCTCAGCCCACAGCTTGTATTGATACTGGGGCTTTCCCTGACACACATGCAGGACCTTCCACTTGCCCTTGTTCAGTCTCGTAAGGTTCACATGGACGCTCTTCTGGAGCTCATCCAGGTCTCTGTGGATGGCATCCCATCCTTTGGGAGTGTCAGCTGCATCACTCGGCTAAATGTCATCTGTTCAGTGGATCTGTCTCTTCACTGGATCAGGGCCTGCAGATTTTTGTAGCAGATACAGTCATCTGTGCGCAAATACAGTCTACTTAAAAGGTACCCAAAAATGAATTTAAATAAAGGCCAAACAAAACACAGGCCATTTTTACAGTTTACTCTTATATTTTCCAAGGTTTGGGATTAGGTGGCTATTTCTCATGCGACTGAGGGAACTAAACTTCATCATTCCTCCAATTCCTGCCATAAGAGCATATTCTAATTGTCCAAGCTAGTACGTACCAAAGGGAAACACCTTGATTGTGAGACAGAGGCAACCAGTTCTTGTCCCACATACACCACCTTCCTCCTCAGTTCCTTGCTGGGTCACTTCAAAGCTCTTGTATAGCCCTGGAATCTGCCTAAAGCTTTCCAGTGGGAAAACATCACTTTCCAGCTCAGTGAAAGAAGAAAAGGAGGCAAAACCTGATGGGATTACGGAGGTTCCTGCCTCTGTAATGATGGGGTAAACGTAGCCCTTCCCATTGCTCCAATATTATTGTCTGAACTTTTCCAGTTCATAACATCCAAGTTTTATTTCACTATCACATTGTAAGTATTAACTGCTTGAGCTCAAATTCTCAAATTTTGTTGCCTAAGACTAATAAAAATATTGAGGAAGAAACTTTATGTTACAGGCGTTTCCTCAAGCCCTTGGTGTGGTGAGAAGCAAAATCAGGATAATTATTGCTGTAAGCTAATTCAGACTCATTCTGCAATGACTAATGGGATCCTTAGAAAGCTCTTACTACATCTTGCCTGTCAGTCATCCTAGAATTCTACAAGTATTGTTACTCAACCACTCTTGCAATTCAGTTTAAGGAATCCAAAAGTTTGGTTATTCTTGCAGTAAATGGTAGAGAATAAGCAATCGGCCATGGGAAACAGTGAAGAAAAGAAAAGGAAGGAAAAACTGGACTGGTCTGATGGGACAATCTTAGGAAGTTACTTTTACTTTCTGTCTTTGTCGCATAATTAAATATTATCCAAGGCTTCTCTTATCTTCTTACATGATCATCAATTTTGCATTTGTCTTCTGGATATTGAACTTGAAGCATTGTAATTTCATTTGAGAGAATGCCCATAGCAACATCTGAAGTTAACAAATGCATTTAAAAATTAATAAAGCCAGTATTCTGCTGCTTACACTAAAAAATCACATCAGGAGAGTCTCCAAATGACTAGTGAAAATTAGTAAGCACCTTTGACCTTAATGGCTCTGTGTGTTTAATAGTTGGTAAAAGAAGGAGAGTAGTAATCTCTAATTTCATCTGTGAAAATAAATGTTTGGGAAGTATTCAACTGCTATACTGCTGGTATTATGGAAGAAAGAAAATTATTAATTCAGAGCAGGAGTTGAATTGGGTGTAATAAATAGGGCACAAACTACACTGCACAAGGAGGAGAAAACAGTTTATTGGAGAACTGGTTGTTAAAAGAGCTCAGTGTATTATAGGCAGAAGCTTTGCAACTTCACTATTCTGCTAATGTAGTTTTTATGTTTAATATCTTCAGCAGTAGTCTGTAGTACTTCTAGCAGAATTAAGCTCAAGGCTTTAGAAGATGACATTTAGAATCTTAGGTTTCAGGAGTAGAATAATTGTAGGTTATAGAAATGATGGAAGATAATTTCATTACCTGTTTTACTGTATGAAAAATGCTATTTTATACTGTAAAACTAATTTCTGAAATCCTTCTTATTGTCTATACATATTTTAGAGTTTTGTGATCTGTGCAGAAAACCAAAGGTATTCCTTTCTCTTAAAAATAATTTTCTGAAAATTTTCTTAGTTTCAACTACAGAGACTTGTAAGTGGAATTATAATAGGTGAGAAAAAGTTATACAGTCACAAAGCAAAGAAGTATTTTTGTTTCTATTTGTTTCTTTTACTCTTTTTATCTTGTTATTTACAAATCCCCATTTACATACCTCCAATAGCAAATACAGACTTCAGGGAAAGGTTGGATGCCTTTTTACATCCTCTATATTCTACAGCAGAATCAGAGAACACCAGGACTGATATTTATATTACTAGTCTGTCAAAATCACATAAAATTCAACAGTAACAAATGTAGTTAAAAACATTTCAGGACTAACAGGGAGAAAACACAATAAAAATATTTATTACCTTTGAGAGTCAATATGGCTTGGAATAGATGTATACAGATACACTCTTCCTGGGCATATATGAAAAGATTCAGAGGCCTGCTTGGGACAGCTCTTTAAGAATATTGTATTCCAGTGATTACAGGATTGGCTAGTGCAGCCAGGGAAGGAAGGGGTGGCATAAAAACATATGGGTCATCTACAGGAATTCTAAATGAAAGCTTTTTTTAAAAAAAAAAAAAGAGGTGAAAACATTAGGGTTAAATAAACCCAACTTCAGAGAACCAAAGAGAAAACAGTCAAAGACCTTGATCATAGCTGCCTGCAACAAGAGAACAAATGACAAATACTTTAAACCTCTTCTGGCACAACAATATCACTGTCAATCACCAAAAGGCAGAAACAGCATACATAATCAAGGAACATTAAGCATGTCAAAGGATTATGTACATTGAGAGGGATGACTATAAAATAAGCCCTCTGATTCTCTAGTATGGAGATAGTACTCTTCAAGGTGGAATGATAAAAAGTTTCAAGTTTGATGGCTCATTTCTGATACCGATGCAGTCATCCTCTTGGTCTACTCGATCCCTCACAGTTATTTTGCCCTCATTTGCTACATCTGGGCTTATTCTAAGGGGAAGCATGAAGTGACACAGATCTCTGAACAATCCTATTGTAGTTTAATGAGCTAGTAGAGTATGTGTCTCCCTACCTTTCTTTGTAGGAGATGACTTTGTCTCAAGTCATTTGAAGGCTTTGTCCAATTATGAAGAAAAAGATATGTAACTTTAGAAACACTTTGTAATATAACAGGTACAGAGCTGTTAGCCACACGAGAGTTTGGCACAAAAATATAACCTTGTTGGTTCAAATGACAGTTTGTAAAAATGACATGGCTCATTCAGGCCTTTATTCTGCAGATCTGAGTAAATGGATGCTTGTTCTTTTGAATAATAGTCAAGATTCTAATTTTTTTTTTGTCTCTCAGAGCTAGATTTTCAGAAAGCAGGGATAAATATCTTTGAAAAATTAATCTCCTTTAAGGGCTTTGCATCCAAAGGAAATAGCTGACATTGAAGACTCTAGAAAGGTTATCTCAGGTTTTCTCCTGTGAAAGAAGGCAGGAGATGCATTTCCTCCTCAGATGAAATATGAGGCTTGCTTCTGCTGCTGGACTTTTGTACTGCTATGTCTGCTGATACAAGTAATAGGACGTAGACTCTCCTGAAGCCTCCTGTGTGCTCTGCTCTAATGATCCATAATCCACAAAAAATTCTACCTGTTCTACTGTGGAGATGTAGGCATACAGATCATGAATACTAGCTTGCTGTGTTCTCAAGACTCAGTAGGTATTTTGTTTGCAAGCAAGCATTTAGTGGAATGCAGACACAGGTTTTAGAGCTTTCTGGAAGCAGAAATCTGGTGCCTGTTCAGGGCCTCCTTGCCTGCTCAGGTGCTGCCTGCATGGGCTGGCTCAGCCCTGGGCAGAGAAGAATGTGCCCCTGTGGAAGTACCATGCCAAGAGAGCCCAGGATCTGCTGTGGTACAACCACGGGTGGCAGCTGCCAGTGTCAGGGATAAAAAAATATCCTTTGTCATCTTGGCTCCTTGTTCCTTGCTTCATCCTCAACTTTAACCTCAGAGTACAAATTCTGCCAACACACTGCACTAAATTTAAATCAAAAAGTATTTCTCCGCCAAGCAGGATTAAGCAAAATATTTGGGCAACTTGACCTGAGCTTTCTACCAAAGGAATAAATATTTGCTGAGAGAATACACTGCATCAGGGGATGATATTGATATTAGTATAACATGCTCAATTGTTACATATCATGGTTTTAAAAATAAATAAGTAAAATGAAATTTGAAATTGTCCTTATAAAAATGAGAACAAATTACCACTGGCTGTTTGAAAAATGAGCCAGGAGAATGTGACAAAACACAGGGAATAACACTAAACAGTAAGTGTCAAGCCAATGGAGAGGAATTTGACTGTGAGAAACAGTTGCTGAGAATGTAAATAAAATTATAGATGATTAGAGATGGAGTGAGAAACAAAATAAATATACACAAAGACAGCATGAATAGCTGCATGCCAGCATGCAGTCAAAATAATATGAATTGATCACACACATTTCAGACAAGCCATTCCTCAAATGTCAGAAAAAAAATAGGACTCTAATGAATGTTGAACACATATAGCCCACCTACTGCCCTCAAACTGTAAAGATATGGGTCTAACTGATGTCTTAAAACCCAAGAATGATAGAGATTCTATAAATCCTTAGGCAATCTACATCAGTATTTGGGATCTTCATGTTAAAAAATCCTCTCTGTGGTCTAGCTCAAATCTTCTTTGCAACAGCTTTCTACATTTTATTCCTTATTCTTATGACCTAGTAAACAACTTTTCTTCCTTCTTTGATTCTACATAATACATATTGAAAGTTTTCAGTATATATTAAAGATCAATCCTTTTCATGTTTCTTATAGGTCATATTCCTTGGACTATTTTTATGCTTATAGATTTTTTTTTCTGGATAATTTTGCTTGAAACACAATGCCAGAACCTGGTCAGTTTTCCATTTAGTGATTTACCAGAATTGAACTGAAGAGAAATATTCCTTCAAATTCATGTCTTTACCATTTGATACTTTCCATTTTCTCTCTGATGTTTTTGACACTTGTTTTGCTTGGCATACACTATATACCCAAGAACCTTTTCTGCAGAACTTCTATAAAATATCACAAGCATTTCATAAGAACCTGTGGCCTTTTGTGCTTGTCTGAAAGGCAGTGCAACCCAGAACCACATTCAAAACTGAAGCCAGAATGCAAAACTGCCAAGAAAGCACAGCATTGATCCTATCTGTTATGTCTTCTCAGTCAAAGAGCATCCTGGACTGCAGGCCATAATATTTTAGAGCTACAAATGGACATTTCTGTATCAATTTATCAATCAATGAATCACTTTTGGAACTCATTTGTCCTTTTAGTTTCCAAAGTATTCTGTGACAATGAGACCCACAATTTCCTTGTGTAGTATATTAAGATTTTGTAATGTTTACAGTGCTCTCTGATAATTTCCTTAAGGGCTTGATAGTTTTTGTGAGCTTAGAAATAATTAATAAACACATCTTATTCTTCTTATTCAAACAATTTACAATTTTATCCCTTTTCATCTTCTCCAAGCATGGAAAGTCTTGGCACTTTTTCTTGTCTCTTGTACAGAAGCTGCTGCTCTTCTCACTAACCATTACTCTTTTATTTTTATTTATTTTTAAAAATTCTCTAACAAATCTTTTCAAAACACCTTACTAGGTATGAAGTGTTCAAAAGGATGACCAGGATGAGCTGACAGTTATAAATGGGATTTTCTGTTTTGTTCTCCCTATATCTAGCAATTTCTAACATTCTCTTTATTGATTTTTTCCCCACCTCCAGTGGTTTCAGATCTCTATCTGAAAGACAGTAAATACCACACTTTGAGACAGCTGTTATATATTTATAATGATAATATTTCTACCTCATGTGCATGTTATTATACTTGTCACAATTTTATTTGGTTGTTTTTACTGAACAGACCTATAGTATTTTGAGATCTCTGTGGATTTCTTTGCAGTCAGTTTTGTTTATCTAGAATGCATATTACCTCATCATCTGAAAGTTTTTTCTTTCACAATTCCCTGCTTTTCCATATGGTTATGACTATTTTAAACACCAAATATTTTAACTCAGATTCTTTGGAGGATCTCATCCTCTCACAGTTTCTTCTCATTGTAAAATCTCATTATTTAACCTTATTATTATTTTTATATCTTTTGCAGAACATTGTAAGCTATTTAGGCACCTTGGATATCTATGAAAAAATATTAAACGGATGATAGCTGTCATTTCCTTCAGAGATCTGTAACAGATGGTAAAGCATGACTCCCAAACAGAAGTTCTGCTGGTTGTCTGACAGTACATTGCATTTATCTATGTATCTACTTGTATAAATTTTAATTTAATTGAAAACATAAATCAGATTTATGAGCCAGCAGTATCCAGAATTTCTCTTGGAGCATGTTTTAAGCTTGGTGTAACATTTTTTAATTGTCCAGACCACTGGCACTAAGAGGCTGACTTAAACCACAGGTTATATATTTCAATACTACTGCTCAGCAATTTCATGTTTGAATTTCTTTGCAACTCTGGGTTGATAATCATCTTGTCTTTGTTATTTAGGATGGTTAATTTAAGTGGTTTGTTCTAAACACTCTTTTTGTTAATATTTGAATTGAGACAGTTCCTCAAATTAATCACTCAAAGAGGGGTGCAAATAATTGATGTGACCTTCTCTTCAATGAAAACTCATGCAAAGAATTAGTTTAGCTTTTTCTGATATTGTTTATATGTTTGTTGAATGCGGCTTGTGATCACAGATCTGTTATACTAATGGTCTGGTCAGCTGCTTCTTTTCAATGTGGTTAAGATGGCTGTGAACATTTATCTAGGGCTTCAAAATAGTCTTTTTTCACTTCTCTGGGATTATACCTTTAGCATCATAGAAATCCATCATCTTGGTTTTTTTCTCCCTCTTTTGGACATGACTACATTTTTTAAAAAGTTATTTGTGTATTTTAGTATCTTTCTTGGTAGTTTCATCACAGCAATGTTATTTTGGTTTTAAATGCTTTTAATGCTTTTGATGTGTTCCTAGTAGAGGGTATTTATTGACATTTGGTGGATAGCATGATATTTTTATAGTCCCCAATCCAATGTGAACTTTTTAAAATGTCTTTCAATTTTTTCTTTACTTCTAAAAATTAAAATGTTACTGTTGGAGAAGTCTTGCCTCATTTTCTCCATAGATTTTACAATCTCAAGATGGGCTACTGACTCCTGATTGCTGGAAATCTTAACAGCATGACAGTAGATAATTGAAGACTGTCATTATTATAATTTTTGACCTGCTAATTTTTTCATCAGTTTGTGGAAATTGTTACCATTCTGGTAATATGACAGACTGCTGCACTAATATTGCACTTTTTGGGAATATAATTCACAGAGGTTCATGTACACACATACTCTGTAGCATCCTTACCTAATTCCTCAGCATTATTTTTTAATTACTAATGCCTGCATGTCACCCACACAGTGTCTATTCTTACCTGAGAGTGGAATTTCATATTTCCAAGCTTGAAATATGCCTAGTGTCAAGAGGATGGAGCCAGGTTCTTCTCAATTTATTGTCAAGCAATAAAACAGGCAACAGGCAGAAACTTCTGCACAGTAAGTTCCACCTGAACATGAGGAGCAACTTATCTGCTGTATGAGCGATTGACCACTGGAACAGATTGAGCTCTCTTTCCAGAGAGGTTGTGGAGTATATATATCTTGAAATATATGCCTCACTGGATATATTCAAGAAACACAATCCTGTGCTGTTCTGGGATGAACTGCTTAACCAGGGAGGTTGGACCAGATGAACCACTGTGGTACCTTCCAACATGACCCATTCTGTGATTCTGTGGTTCTTTTCGTGGACTGCTCTTTGGATAAATCAAAATAATTTTCGATTCTCACGCTGATCTTCTGCATGCTTGTAGATCCTTCAACTTGAAATCATCTATAAATTGAACAAACACACCAAGTTATGAATAAATATACTTAATGGTATTCAACCAGGACAGAGTTTTAAAATGCATTTCTAGTTTGATAGCAAACCATTGATACATTCTCTTTGCATGTGGTTTTCTAATCACTTTAGTTTGCCTCTGAATGAGAATCCCACATAAGGAAACATCAAAAGCCTTCCTGAAATCCTGCTAGATTGCACTTCTTGGTTTCTTGAGGCCTATTACTCATTAAGAAGGAAATTAGGTGACCTGTTAAGATTAGTACTCAGAAGGTATAAGTTGGCTTTTACATATCCCCTTTATCTTTTAAATGCTTAATAATAGTGTCTTTCACTACTGACTTCATTATCTGGGGGGACCAGAGGTAAACTGTCAGGTTTGTTAAATCCTTCTCTTGTCTTTTTCCTCTTTTTAAAAATATAAATAGTGAGTTTACCCTATTCTGATGCTTATATCTTATAATACAGAATGACTTAACATAAATAATGAATTAACAGAATCCAACTGTTCTTTTGCTGTGCAATAGCCCAGGGCTACCACAATCCTCTACAGGCTGTAGCTTATTCCTTTGCACATAACAAACTGAACTCACTAGCTGTTTAGGATGAAGTCTGTGCTACACAGTCTATGTGTCAATAAAAACTATAAGACCAAAATGTTTACCAGACTAGTGATAAGACCAAATTCACATGGTTTTCTGAACCATTCTTTAATATCTATACTGCTTAATACTACATGATTACTAACTCTGCAGTATTTCAAAGAGATATGTTATAAGCAAAGTAAATGACAGAATTAATTCACCTGAGAGGCAGCTGGCATGGTGTTTGGACGATATATTTTGAGTGGCCAATTAAATATCACATACTAAGTTAGCTTGAAAGAAATAGCAGAAAAGCTTGCCAAGCTGATGAATAAAAAATGATGATCTGCTCACCAACTTTTTCTTTAACACATTAAAAAATATAATTAGTAGAAGTTGTGGGATAAGAGGTTTAACAAGAGTCATGATTGACAAAATATCCTGTGCCAAAATATCCTCTGCCAACCTCAGTTCAGTTCAGTTTCATTAGCAAAAATTTCATTCATCCAAGTACTGTCAAAATGTGAAAGAGAAACCCAGTAGGTCAGTGTCAGAGCAGATCTGTCCTGCCCATTACGGGGATTGATTCTCTGTTTGAGGTTTGATTCCTTGGCAATATTTGTCATTGCCATCTATATTCAACTGGAATGGAGGTTGCTGGAATATACTGACATCAGTATAACTACTGCCTTTTACTGCTGAATAATATTTATGGGAATATATTGAATAATGTACTGAATACTCTTTATGTAATCACTTATTAATCTTCTGATTCCTGATCTTTTAGTGCATATCTGTCTTACGCATTTGTGGATTTTGAACACTGAAATAGGAGCAGCCTTGTGTCACAATCTTGTCTGTCACATTTACTGCACATTTTCTTTTACCCAGAATTGTGTTGTGCTTTGTATCTCCCAATTTGTACCTTTAGCTAATTGTGTTGTGCATTGGACTTCCCATTTGTACCTTTAGGTTATTGTCATTGACTTTATTTTGATAAATGTGTCCTTTATTTTGGACTTATAGTCTAAATTAGACATGTCATGTTCTGCCATCCAAGAAGCAAATCTAATTTGCAGTGCAAATGTAAACTGCATTTAGCTTTAATGTAGTAGTAATCAACAGGCTGTCTATCTTGTTTTGCTTTTCTACAGGTTTTGCCTGCCTTCCTAAGGAAGCAAAATTTACTCTGTTGCACATTCTGTCAGTGTAAATCTTGCAATAAGCTTTGGAACCTTCTTGAAAATTTCAACTGATTTTGACAGTGCTCAGGGTCTCAGTGTTACATTTCCACAAACTGAGCAGAGCCAGGCAGAGTGCAGAAACCCAATCAGTCTCCCACTGAGGACAGAGCTGCACTGCAATTCATTTACATGGATATTTTCTGCTTTAGACAGTGTAGAGTAGCTGATTAGCTGCCTATCACCAGCTATAAACCTTCCATTTTTCTTTCAGCTCATTCTGTGATTTATCATCTGTAATCCTTTATATGAAACAGTAATTTTATGCTGATTGGGTTAACTGTACATTGCATTTCTACAAATACTTGTTCTTGGTACTTTTTAAAGTACTATTTCTGGAATTCGACTTGCTGCTTTCTTTGTTTGTTTTTGTTTTCATGGCTTGTCCTCAGACATCTTGAAATATTTGTATATGTTCCTTGATGTTGAGTAATATCTGGCAAGTTTGCTGCTGGAATCATCTCAAAATTTGAAAGGTTCCTATTGCCCTGCAATATAGGACTTGATTTATATAAATATACACATATATATCAGAGCTTACAAAAATAGTTGCTTTCTTTTGAATAGCAATGTTCTTATTTCTGGATTTTCTAAGCACTTTTGCTCTGATTACACCCAGAACCTCCATGTTTATGTTTACGCTTCCTTGCTTTTACTACAAAACCTAAGAAAATGGTCAGCAAACAGGAGATAATCTCATTGCAAGTCACAGAACCCCAGGAAACTAGGCTTAATGAATTCGGTTGCTTGTTCTTTTTTTCTTGACTTCCTATTTCTTCCTCTCCTTTTCTGCTATGTTTCTTGCTGTCAGTCTTGCCTGCACTACTTTTAATCTACTGCAGCTTACTGCATCCTTTCATTCTGAATCTTTCCTATGGCTTCTTTCTCCCCTCTTCTCATGAATCTCTGTCATTCTCCCTTTCTTTGTCTAAGCCTCCTTCCAGATATATTTCTCTCACTCTCCTATTTCTCTCACCTCTCTCACTCCACTGCTTCCCATCCCTCCCCATGCTGCATCCACACAACTGTGTGCGGACATACACCACACATGCACGCACAGAGAAACAGAAGTCCTTGTCCACTTTTCTGCAGGACTTCCCCCTCACCACCACATTTTGAGATAAGTTTAGAAACATGGTCCTTTATATTTTCCTCTGTAAGGCTTAGAAATTCTTACGTCTTCTCTTTACGCCTGTCTCTTCTGTCATCAAGATCTGTAGATCCTTTGCCACTATCTACATAAGAAAGAGACAGCTGGCAACACTTTAAACCTCACTAGATTTATAATTAGGAATAGGTTTTTAATACATTATTTGGTAGAGAACATGATCACCTTGTGAATCAGCATGCTAGACCAGGTCTGCATTCGGCCTCAATTTGCTTATCCAGATGCATTATCCTCCATTTCCTAGTGCACATCACAAAGCCTTAGAATATATATGCCTCAATTAAATTATTTCTGAAAGCATGAAGCTCATTTTGTTGCATATCTGTATGTGTTTTGTATTAATCAGATTAATCAAGGATGAGAACATAAATTAAATTAACTTTATGTTCACTCTACAGGAAGAGTGTACAGGAAAAAAATCACTGGACTGGAAGAAAACAACGCAGTAAGAAGATGCAAATTCATTATAGAATAATGTAAGCAAGTCCTTCATTTTTCCTAATATATTTTACTAGATTAATGCTTTTGTTAAGTAAACTATCTGTCCTGTGAGAAGCATACTTTTTTTTTTTTTTTTTACCTAGCCAGGCAGGCAAGCAAAAAGGTGAGAATATTTACAGAAAATATTCTCTTTCTTAAGGAAAGGTATGCAAGAAAAATTATTTTAAAGTGGCAAGTCATACAGTACTTGTTAGTGATCTATGAGGAGGAAAGAAGAATACCTGAACTTCTTGGCTACTTGAAGTTGAGTTCCCAACAGCACAAGCGTCCAAGTCCCACTTAAAACACCCAAACTATGCCATCAATTCAGTTAGACCTTTTCTTCCCTGTCCCTTGTAGGACAGGGTTATTGACTGCACTTATCTGATGATGCCGAATGTATTCTTGGGGTAGTACAATGGTCACTTCTTGTCACCTCAGTTGTTTCCAGCTGCACAGACTTTTTCTCAAAAAGAGGCTTTGCTCTGTATGCTCTCTAACTCTCCTGCCAGAACTCTCCACTGTCAGAAGGTGAAGCACTCAAATGGGTAGGCTGGATTCCAGCCCCCAAGCAGCCTTGCTGATGACTGAACCACCAGCTCATACTTTCCATAGAACTGCTGTAATCACAAGCGAAATACTTTTAGGCCAGAAAATTCTTCCTGCCTCTGTGTGAAGCTGTGTCACTGAGCAACCAAGAATCAAAGCTGAAAGGTGTAAAGGGAAAACAACAGAATAGGTTGAATCTATGATCAAATGATGACAAGGACCTCCAGGGAGAGATGCAATGCAAATTGTTCCCCTTGCTAAATTTTATAGTTGTGCACCAGAAAGCAGAGAAGGGAATTAAACCTCATGAGAAGTCTAATTAATTATGAGTTTTAATAACTTTGTAAATAAATGAATTATGGGAAAGACAATGCACATAGCAGGTTTTTTTATCCCAAAAGGGTAATGAAGCTTTATGTTAATTGGGGAACAGAGCATGAAGATGCAGCTGCTTGTTAGATTGGAATACACATTGACTAAGATTCAGAATTATTCTAGCCCAGGGATTTTCTGTAAGATACTGTCAAGGCTAAGGTAAAAGAATAGTGAAAACATTGCAATTATGCAAATGTGGATTTGATGCAAATATAACTGAATTTAATTTTAAGATTTCATCAAAAACATGAGGCATGTAAGTATGCACAGTTGAAATACTGTAAGCAAGTTGCATTTCATTATAAAACCATATAATCATAACCAGCTCACATAATTTCATTTGTAGTACATAGAAAACTTTTAATGTACTTTTTCAAGGTGACTGATAGGGGAAAAAGCAACATAGAATTGTCTGAGTGACCTCACCTTTATCTGAAAGTTAACATATCTGTGCTCTAAAGACTAGTTTAATAATTTCCCATTAATGCATCTTTGGATATAAATAAATAAACCGCATTGGGAATTGCAAGCAGAATTCAATATTGCTTTTCCCTTTCCTCAAGTTAAGCTCACTCTCAATATAATCAGGCTGTCTTTGTTTCACTATAGTCCCCCAGCTCTTGAGTTCTTGATTTAACTGTGACTTGTGCTTAAAGAGGGTCTCTAAATTGTAGTTTAGGATTTTGAAATCAAGGTGTTCTACTGCCTTGGCAAGTGTTCTACCCATTTGGCCATGGTCAGACACTCTAACAGAGTAGTCTTAATGTGCCCAAATCATAGAGTCATACAATACGCTGAGTAGGAAGGGACCCATCACGTTGATTGAGTCTAAACTCTGTCTCTGCAAAGGACACCCCAAGAATCACACCATCTGCCTGAGAGTGTTGGCCAAACCCTTCTTGAACTCTGTCAGTCTTGGTGTTGTGACCACTTCCCTAGGGAGCCCATGCCAGTGCTCAACTATCCTCTTGGTGAAAACTTCCCTGATATCCAACATCAATCTCCTCCAACTCAGCTTCATGCCATTCTCCCAAGTCCTGGTCACTATTCACAAGAGTGAAGAGATCAGTGTCTGTCCCTCACTTCCCCTCATGAGGTTGTTGAAGACCACAATGAGGACTCCCCCCAGTCTTCGCAAGGCTGAATAGACCAAGAGATCTCAGCAACTTCTCATCTGGCTTCCCTCTCAGAACCTTCACCATCCTTGTGGCCTCACTTCGAATGCGAACTCACCATCTTTTTTAAAATGTGGCACCGAAAACTGCCCCCAGCACTGGAGGTGAGGCTGCCCCAGTGCAGAGCAGAGCAGGACAATCCCCTCCCTTGCCCGGCTGTGATGCTGTGCCTGATGCACCCCTGGACATGGGTGGCCCTCCTGGCTGCCAGGGCACTGCTGACTCATCCAGCTTGCATTGAGCAGGATCTCCATTTCCCTTTCTGTGGCACTGCTCTCCAGCCTCCTGTTCCCCAGCCCATGCACACAACCAGAATTGCCCTATCTCAGGTACAGATTCTGGCACTTGCGCTTGTTAAACTTCATATAGTTGGCGATTGGCCATCTCTCTAATTTGTTGAGGTCTCTCTGCAGGGTCTCTCTGCCCTTGAAGGAGTCTGAATTTCTCTTAGGCTTCTATGACTAAAATTTGTTTAATGTGGAGTTTCTGAATATACAGTTTTCATGAGATGCTTTCAGCAAGGACATTATATGAAGTCACATCAAATCAGTAAATATAGTAAGAGTGATATATTAAGGAATTCACTGCATATCTGTATATGCAGTGAAACACTTTATGAATATGATTTGTGATACTTCTTGATTAGCACATATAACATGGGAGATCCTTCAGGGTTAATGCAACTTTACCTTCACCTCTGCAAAAATGAACTCTGTTCAGTGCAGCATCACAGCATTAATTCACTCCAACTTACAATTATTTTCTCCTGGGAAAAATGACTGTGAAGCCAGGTGCTTCATCCAAAATGCATCCCAAATACAGAAAAAATGTTAGTGGTCATAGCGTATGAGGAAAAGTTTAGTAATGAAATCTTACAGCTCTTAGATGTATAAACAGATGGCAAGGCATCTCAGCAGGTGTTACTACCTGCCCTTTGGCAAGACAAAACCTCTCAGTGGATACTAAACCTACTATCACAACTGTTTGAGATAATACTTCAATATCCTCTACCAAAAATATACCTTCCTTGCTAGAATACTTCACATATTTTGGATGCTCAATCGGGTAACTAAGAGAAATTGTTCTGAATTTTGTAATTTTCAAAGACATACTCACAACTGAGAAACAATTAAAAAATAAATCATCAAGTATTAACAGAAGCCTTAGTTCAAAACTTCTCACCAGTTCCCCAACATCTAGAAGACAATGAATAAATAAAGATTCTGCTTCAAACTCTGCTGGTTATGTGGAGAACATTAGCCAGAGAATGAAAGCTAAACTCAAATACCTCCCCTTATAATATATTTTATGCTAGAATTTACATTAAATGGATCAAAAGTATTTTCATCCTAACCTCTGTTATATGCAAATGCATTCTGTACATTTTACACTCTATCTAGTTTCACTGTGAATTTCCACATTCCCTGGATACGAGATAATTATGGATTGTATGAAGAATTATGCATTGTTCTACAAATCTTTTTCATTTTCATTGAATCTTGTCTATATAAGAAAAAAAGAAAGTTATTGCAAATTTCAATTATTGTTCATATTTTACAGAGGAATATTCTACTTTTTTGAAGTTAGGCAACATCATATACTTGTTCTTTTTTTACACAATGAAACTCAAATTGGATCCAAGTTCTACTTTAACCTCTCAGATGAACAACTGCAGCAGTGTGTTGTGAAGTGAGCTTTACTGGAGTCTTTGCTACCCTGATCCAAATTTCTCTCATTCAATGGCCAGCTACTGGCTGAAAGGACTCCACTCTGCAAGCACTCTCTTGAAGGCACCTTCTGCTAGGTCAGGTGGAACTACCTGATCTGTGCTGGCAGCATTTATCAGTCCCAGACACACTTTGCACTTGACTCGCTGACTGGTCAAAATTTGGGCGTGGTTGTTTGCTCATGTTACTAATTACATTGTAGTTACATTGTAAACTACATGAGGAGTTAAACAGCAATATACAGATTAGGGTCTTCCACCCACAAACAGGTTACAAAGTCAGCTGAACTACTAAGATTAACACCTGCATGCAACAGCACCCATTCATTCAGACTTTTACCTTAATAAGTGTTTGAAGACTCATTTGGAGACTCTCATCAAATCTTGACTTCCTTAAGACCACCTAATGTGTTTTTTAGCTCTTCACATCCCAATGACACGAAAGGCAGAGTCTTTTTGGCATGATATAATTTCCTCTGTCTGTTGTCTTTTCAGCTAAATTCTTACAGGACAGATTAAAATCTTCAGTTTCCTTTAGGAAAAGGGATAGGATATAAGACTTCCTTAAGTGCTTGTGTGTGTGTCTGCCTGCAAATAAGTGAAACAATGACAAAACACCTCCAGCAGCTGCTTTACTCCCCTCCTAGAGCCCTTTGTTACCCACTGGAAAAACAATTAGTACCATCAATTAGCATTTAAGGTCTTACTTAAGTGTGAAACACAAAAATGATGAAAATGCGTTTAAGATTTCACTTGCTGTTTAGCCATCTTCAAAAAAACTGCTATAATAAACTGCTATAAACTGCCATAACACTACTATTTCAATATTTGTAGCACAGTGCCATCAGTGAGAATGTAAGATCATCTTTGAGCCTGATTCCCACATCTCCTGGAAGGTGGGGAATGTTAATTCTCTAAGTTCAATACTTCTCAGGCAAGCACAACAGTCTTGTGCTGTTGTGCAGAACCAGAGCTGTGTTCCTTGCACTTTGTTACCCATGAGCTTTACAGTTTTACCCAAGTGCTCCCTACATGTGCTGAAGGCAGCTGCATGGCTGGCAGAGATTATACCTCTTCCACCGTGTCTAAAACACAGCAGAGCTCAGGATGTAGCTAAACTCAAGGTGAGAGCACCTCTGGACATAGAGACCTGTGTTTCGTTGTCTGACACAAAGGTTTCAATTGACTTCTGCTGTACTTCAGAGTTAAGATGCTACGTGGCACGCAGCTGTTTGAACTGTTCTCTGACACTTAAGAGGCTTCCAGTTTATTAACCAAAATCCAAAAGCAGCTTATGGAGTTTGAATTTGGTCTCATGTTGCTTTGAAATAAGAAGACTTATTGATTAAATCAATGTCTGTATTGAAACAGAAGACATTATTGTGTACAAGTTGATGGTCACAGATGTTAAGCTCTCTCCATGTTTGATTTGAGAAAGTGTGACATCTCACACAGACTGCAACGTGAATTGGAATTTTGTCTGAAACTATCAGTCCAGTTGCCATTAAGTGATGCTATTACAATCCAGAGTTTGACAGATTATGTGTTAGCACCATCCCTTAGTATTTTTCCTGTAATGATGTGCTTACTCCTGACGTTGCCTTGCAGGTTTTTCTTCAACGGCAGAAGTTTTTCCTTAAGTGTATGAAGACTTAGTCTCACTCTTTCCTTTGGCAAAAGCCAAGTATCACCTTTTCAACAACCCGAGGTGCCTACAGAAGCGCACTAAGAGAGCACAGGACTAAGCAGGAGCCAGTGGAAAAGTATCTGGAGCCACCGGCTGCCCTGTCACTCCACTGCACCGACGTCCTGTGGCCGGTATTTGCCAGAGATCACACAATTCCCTCTCAGAACAGGAGTTTTTCCTCTAAGTGTTCAAAACATTAATCTATCCTTTTCCTTGGTAGGTCTTTTAGAACAACTGGTGGTTTGGTTCATAATTTTTTACACTGCAATGGCACAGACCAGGCTGAAAGCGGGCAGAATTGCCAGCTCCAGGGATGCTGGCTGCGCCTACTTGTGTCCGGGCACCGGTGCCCTCAGGGCAGCGCTGCGCATCACGGGCGTGCGCGGCGGTCAGCGCGGGCCTTTCTCCCCGCCGGGACAAAGACGGCGCGGGTTCCCGCCCGGCGGGTCGGCCCTGTGGCAGGCGCCGCGCCTCAGCCCGCCCGGGGCTCCGCCCGTGCGCCGCCACAACCCCGCGGGGCGGGCCGCCCCGGCCGCCCCCGCCCTGTGCCCCGGCCGCCACCCGGCACCTGTGCGGCCGGGCCGGGGAGAGGCGAGCGCGGCGCCTGCGCACTGGGCGGGCGCTCGCCGCCAGGACCGCAGTCACTTCCTGCCCCCGTGCCCATCCGGCTCCGGGGTCAGCGGCCGCCGCTCTGGCGGGACAGGGGCGAATAAAGTTTGATTCGGGGAGGGGGAGGCCGCCCGTCCTCTCCAGGTAGGGCCGGCCCGCAGCACCTGCCCGTCGCGCCTGTCCCGTCCGCCTCGCCGTCGGCGCCCGCTGTCACCTGCGGCCGCTCGCCCCTCCCGCCCGGGCTGCGCGTGGCGAGCGGCGGGCGCGCCCGGCTCCGGCAGCGCCGCGGGAGCGCCCGGCCCGGTGGCTGCCGCTGCAGCCCGGGACTGTCGGGGACGCGGCTTTCCTTCCCCCCGGGAGCCCAGAGACACCGTCCCATCGGCGAGGCTGCGGGACGAGGCTGCGAGGTGGGAACGGAACGCGGCGGGGCCGCCCGTGGAGGGGGCGCGGGGCCGTGCGGCCGGGCCGGGCTCGGTGGGGAGGGCGGCGGCCGCGGGCTCTCCCCGCCGGCCGAGGCGCAGGTGGCGGGGCGGGGGCGGGAGCGGGGCCGGCTCGCCGCGGCCGTTACAGGGGGCGTCGTGAGACCTGCCGAAAACAATGGGAACTTTTTCCTGCGCCAGCGGTGCCGCTGCCTCCGGCCTGCCCGGTCGTGCTGCTATAGGAAATGGGTGTGCGGGGTTGGCGCGCTCCTGAGCCGCCTGTGCTCCGGCGGTGACAGCTAATTTGCTTACTTTAGCAGAAACGAGCTGCTGGATGTAGAAGGAAAGTAGGTCGTGCGCACAGAAAATGCCTCTAAGGGACAAGTGTTGTCAGACTGACCACCATCACCATGGATGCTGTGAACCAGGTGTGTGATGCTTCGGCTGTTTTGCCTATCTCCTTCATTAAAAGCTTGTAGAAACTGTTGTGAGGCTTGCGAATATATGTCATTAGTGTAAACATCATTTGTGTCAGCTCTAGATATAAAACGTTTCTGAATTTTGTTTGGAAATTGCTTTTTTGTAATCTTGAACTGTTGCCTTAAAATAATTTCAGGAAGAGAATATTTTGCATCCTGGATGTGGGATAAACCTCAGGCCACCACATGGGCATTGTATGCAGTGAGCAGAGGAAGGCAAGAAGTTGTATAAAACAGCTCACCGTTTTGTTTCTAAAAAGTGCAGTGTTCTCAGATTTTTTTTTTGTCAAATGGTGCTTCTCGGAATCATTTGCATTTGTTGTTTATATTTTTTACTCTGTCTTCTCTGGTGAACTCTGGTGAAATTGAAGATTTTAGTCTCAGAGGAGAAAAACCCCACCAGGTCCTAGAATTACTCTTTGCATTCCATGCCTGAGTGATGTGAAAGGTGCCATCAGTGAAAACTGTAATGAATATTCTGAAGGTTCAGCCAACCTGTTAAGGTGCTTTTGATATTATTCTGCTTATTGTTATAGTTGGTATTTTTAAAGACAATTTTGTTTCTTTTTGCCTTGTTATGGAGTTTATTTGGATGCTTTCAGTTAGTTTTTGAAAGAAAGATGCTATTTGGATGCTTTCACTTTTGTTTTGGGAAGAAAGGTGTCAGTTTGGGGAATTAACAGATGAAAGTGTGAGCATAGTGACTTTGATTATGCCCCTTTAATGAAATGTAATTTGAGAGTAGATATTGTTCAGTTAGTAGAAACATTTCGTTGTGTTGACGATGAAATTGTTTTGAGATGTTCTAATGCCTTAAAGAAATGAAAATATTTTTCTTGCCTGACAAATTAACAGTGACGTGTTAGGTCTATTTCACCTGTGTTACTCCTCTTGATGTCAGTAGGTGTTGTACATGCATATTAGAGGCTGTAAACAAACCAAAATGTTTTGGTTTGAATTGTAGGATGTAGGCTAGTAGAATACAATATGTCATTGTGTTAGAGATCCCTGAATGATTGGCTGATTTGTCACGGTTATTATGTGTTTGTATATATAATAGTGTATTATAGGACCAGGACAGTTGGGTGGAGTGTTCATTCTGTTGTCCTTTTTTACAGTGCTTTGTTTTCTGATGTTCTTCTCAGCTAGAATTTATGTATAACCTTTTATCTTTTAGCTCAATGTTCCTGTCAAAATTAGTTTAGTCTTTTTCACTTATTATCTCTAAATAGTTTTATACTATGCCTCAACTGGCCTTTATTAAAAATAATTTTTTTAGACATCTCAGTGCTTCATTTAGAAATGAAAACCTTAAAATGGGGTTAAAATCAAACCAAATGGTTAAGGTGGGAGACAGTTTATGGAGTGCAAGGCTGACTATTTAGTCAATAAGAAATAAAAAAGAAGACCTAACTAATGATTTTGTGAACACATGTTTCAGGAAATGTTCTTATTCCTGTAGATTTGGGTTTCCTTCTGGGCAAACCTTAATTGCCATATCTATATACAGCAGTGGAGTGCTGTTAATTTTCATGTGCATAAATACTGCATATTGGAATGGCTAAAAATTCTGATTAATATATGTTTTAGTTTCAATAGCTTTTGCAAAGAATATGATGTGGAATGAAACCTCAGAAATAAAGTATTCCATCAGCAGTTTATTTGAACCTGAAGAGTTTATTGAATATAGTTTTCATAATTAAAAATACTATAATGGGAGGTTTTTTGTGTATGCTATGTAGCTATGCTTGTGCTTTTTTTCTGATCATTGCTACTTTAAATTTGGCTTCAGTCTTTAGGTGCATACTGGTAACATTGAAGTCATATAGTGTGCTGTGTGTGAAGTATTCGGTAATGCTGGTAATACAGTTTTTGGTAATCCTCTTTTGTTCATGTCATTTGGTTTTAACAGTGGGAATCAAGTAGATTTTTCTGGGGAATTACTTTAATTGATGGACATTTCTAGTGAGTTAGTTCGGGTTTATATATTTATATGTTTTTGTGTTTGTTACATGTAGCTTTGAATACACATTTTTTAAGTGGTCAGAATGACAGCAAACTGTCAGAAGGTATCATGTCTGGAAAATTCAGTGTTGACTGTTTTTTAATTCAATATAAGTGAAAATTTTAGAGTAAAGCTACTTTTACTGTAGTCCTGGCTGTTCTTTTTATCTAGTTTACTGTATGTGTGAAAAATTCCTAAATTATAGAAATCACCTGAGTGTTTTCTAATGGGTTATTGTCCTTTTATATATTTCAGTGCATCTATTGGAACCTGGTGATCCTCCCTTACTGCAGCAGCCTCTGCAAACATCAAAATCTGGTATTCAACAAATCATTGAGTGTTTTCGATCAGGTAGGAAACCATGCCTGACCCTTAAAAAGTTCATTACCTTGTTAAAACAGTTATGTTTATTCAGTGTATTAAAATAACCAGCACCTGACTTTATGCATATTTGCAAAATATTTGTAGGTTTTTGGAATTAGGTGTTCCTTTTAATAAGGATTGATAGGGATTTTCATAGAAAGTAACAAAGATACAGATATTGCTGTATAGTCATATTTCAAAAACCTTAATTTTTAAGTCTGTTGTTCTGCTTTGCGTCATTTCTGCTGCTATTATCAATGAGTTTATCCTAAAACTCTGGAGGTGAAGAAAAACCTTTATCTTGAATGTCTTAAAATGCTTTATCATATTACTTTTAAGGTGTTCCTTGATTGATTTTGGGAGTTGCAATACATAGCAATGAACAGCTAAGCCTTTGGGGAGGCATGCCAGGGATGATTGAAACATTCAATGTTTTCAAGCTGTTTCTACACTTCTGATGTGGCAAACCAAACATTTTTTCACAACTCTTGGTCTTAAATGCTACTATCTATATGTTTCTAGATTTTTTCACATGGAGCTTTTAAGTATATGGAATATGTATAAAAACACTGCTGCTGTGCAATGAGATGCATGTCTGGTCTTAGTCTTGTAAAAAGACACAGTATTTTAAGTTGTCCACTAGCGTTTCAATAACTTAATACAAAAACAGGATGTGAGATTATTCATTAGTAATCTTTTTTAGTTTGCTTGAGGCCTCAGATATGTGTGACAGGCTTCTTTTGCTTGAAGCAGATTAATGGAATATCTACTGCTAATAGCACAAGCTAGTTGCAGGTACTTTGTCTCTGAGCTGCATCCAGATCATCCTCACTGGCAGGTGTTAAATTGATAGCTTACTTTGATATCATCAGTCACCTGCATCAAGGAGGTTGGACAGAAGGCAAGAGTACTTAGAGATTTTACTGGCTAGATTTGAACAAGCAGCATTTCTTTATGGAAGGAGAGTATTTGATTCTTGTGCTAAAGGAATAGAAATTTAAGACAGAGTATTGTACATAAGTGTTTAAGTAATTTTACCAGAAGCTTCTGTCATTCAAAGCATTAAGAATAAAAAGTAAATTTGAATCTATTTTTTCCTTGAAAAGAAAGTGCTTGCAAAAGGCGTAAATTTAGGTATTTCTGATAGAGAGATATTTATGACTAGTGTTCTCTATTGATTTCTTGTGACTTTGATGTTATTCTAACATCAGCATTTACAAATATGAAGAGAATTCGACAAGGTATCACCTTGGCATTACCATCACAATATACAATTAGATGTAACTACGAAATAGAGAAGACTTAAGTAAGTCTTCTCCAGTAAGCTGGAGGCAGCATATACTGGCAGGACATTGATTTGTTGCCACAATCTGCAGTTAATGAAGAATAAGGAGATGATTTTGTTTTCCTCTGCCTACTGTGTCCACAAAACCAGTGGATGTTTTAATTTTTTTTGCTGTTTCCAGCAGTTTCTGAATGTCTACAGTTTAATTTGAAAGGACCAATTATTTTTCTTTAGTCCCACCTGAGAAAGGTTTCACAGCTGCATAAGGATGATTTGAAGTGAGTGTGACTACCATGTCGTGTAGTATCATCTCCAATATACCATAAATCCTTTATTTTCATCTAATAATTCTTAAAGCCAGTAATTTGTATTGGAAGAAAATATTTCAGTCCTGAGCAGGAGACTGAATGCCAATATAACAGGGGAGAGAATGAGGAACTTGTATGTCCCTTGATTGGGTAACAGTGGAGAATTTTTTTTTCTTTTTTTGAGACTGAATTTTGTGGCTAGGGCATGCATGGAATTTTATCTACATGGACCATCTTCAGTTTTTGTTCAGCTGGATTTTCTTTATATGCAGGAATTCAAATATTGATTGGTGAGATCTGAGTAAACAACTTGCTTTTGAGGGAACTCTGTACAATTTTTGTTTGTTCTTATATCTCAGTATTTGTCCAGCAGTATGTAAAAATGCAGGTCAAATGAAGGTGAGGTTAGTAACAGTCAAAGAAAGAGCAGTGGGTATGGCTGGGGAAGGCATGGCAGGGCGGGGGGGCAGAAACTGTGGTAGCCTCAGGTGGTCAAGTTTGGATACCATTTTTAAGGAAATGTTGAAGAAGACACTGTGCTTTGCTGAAATTCGGATTTAAAAAGCTTTGTAATACTACTATTGCACCAAATAATAAGTTTTCTTTGGAACGTCCATTTGTATTGAAGAACTAATACCTATTATGAAATTATTAATATTTGAAAGATTGTATTTAGAAAATAGTTCTGCAGTGTGACTGAGATGACAGAACACTTGACCTTGTAGTTCAGCTTGAAGAATGTCGTAGTGCTGCTGTTCCATCGGTGCTTGATACTATTTATTCATGGTCCAGTTTCGTTATATTTTTGCTTGTTTGATTACTTTTGAGTAATTAAATTCTAAGAAAAATCAAGACAGATAAAGTAGCTGAATTTGGTTAGTTAGTGGTCATTTCTAATTTGGGGTGGGTAAGCATCATTTAGTAATCTGTTGCTAATTTTAGGGCTTACATTCATAGTTTTCATGAGATGAGAAGTGAAGGAGTAAATTTGAAGTGTAAAAAAATGACAGGAACTGGAGTACTTCAGCAATGCTGGATCTAACTATCTTTGTATACAATGCATAATAGTCTGGAAAGCTGGCATATTTTATCACTCTGTTTTAATAGAGATCTTTCAGATTTAAGTTGTATGTATTTTCCTTTTATCAGGCTGAAAATATGCCTACATTTCTACTGTCTTGCCTAAGTGTCATCATCTTAGACTTGGGTCCAATATCTACGTGTAGTAACATTTCTTGACCTGTTAGTTATTCTCTTTGGTCTATTTTATGGTTTTTTTGCCTTACCAGGTGCCATTTCTGTGTGAAATAGCTGTGTGTGTCTTGTTTTCTTAGCACTGTCTGATAACTCTAAAGAAAAAATGCTACAGGCTTCTTTAAATGCTCTAGGTGCTTATTCTTTCCTGTTGGGCAGTTGCATTGCAGCAACCAAGTACTGCAGTAAGAACTCTTTCATCATGTTATGTGTTAGTTTTTATTGTAAATCATTGCACTTTCTCTGTAAACTGTAATGTGTGTAACCCTTGAGGGGGGTGTTTTCATCCTAGTCTGGTTTTCCTAGTGAAATTTGGAGCATGTATCATAAACTTACAGTACAAATGACGTAGCATTAATGAAAGATAAAATGCTGATATAATTATTCATGGTCTAAAATGTTTCCACCTTCATGGGATGATGTGAATTAAGAGATGAACAGAAAACCTTCCTTAAGTGTAATATTTCTTTTATTACAGGAACGAAACAACTTAAACATATCTTGTTAAAAGATGTGGACACAATTTTTGAGTGTAAATTGTGCCGGAGTCTCTTCAGAGGATTACCAAATTTAATTACTCATAAAAAGTTTTATTGTCCTCCAAGTCTTCAGATGGATGATAGTAAGTCTTATTAATTTAAGTGTTTAATAAAGCTATGTGAAGTTGAAAAACTTATCTTTCTTTACCATTTACAGAAACGTACCTGAAACAAAAATGCAAAAAAAAAGAGATGGATCTAGATTTCTGTAGTAACATATGTAGATCACTTTTATGTTATTGAAGGAGCTACCGTGTTGCTCTTGGACAGCACAAACGGCATGAGCTTTCGAAGAAGGTTGAATGATCTGACTTCACCTTTATTTTTGGAGTGTCCCTTTATATACTCTTTTACACAGACCAACTGATTGGTGAAACAAGGGCAAATGCTTTCAATCACATTGGTCAAACCAGAGGGTCATCAAACAAGTTCCTCCTTTGGGAAAGAATGTACCGTAGATGTAAACATCTGTCTTGTTTACAGAAATTCCCTGGGAAAGGAATTTCAGAGTCCCAAAACATACAAACCAGGGCTACACTATCGAAATGACTTTATATGAATTAACAACCAAGAGCCATGCCAATACCATAATTAGATAGCTAGTTTATACATCTAGCCTTTCAATTAAGTGTCACTCTTAACTCTTTTTATTCCTTCTTCACCTTTTTCTTTCCCATCTGTGCTTTACTGTGAAAGATACCAAAAGCATGTCAAAGGACTGGGAAATTAATCTCATGGAAAACAGTGGCTCTTACAGGGTGTTTCAGTTTTAGGCCATCATAGGTCTGATGGACTTTGGCTGCTCCTGTGGAGTGACCTGGGTCAATCTCCTTAATATTCTGTACTGAGGAAGCCCTTACAGTGGTTGTGTCATGGATGCAGTCTTTTGGTCTTAGTGAGTATGAAACACAGACTAAACATTTACCCTTTTATTTAAGGATCTGTGCTTGAATAATGCTGTCTGTTTTCCCCTGCTTCACTTCATTCTATGCTGCTTTAACATATTCTATGTGATCATGCCTAGCCCAACATCTTTGTTGTAGAAAATAAACTTTATTATTAAAAGAAGTAACTTAAATGGTGAGGAAAAAAGTCAAGAACTATATTTTTATGGAAAAAGAAATTTATTACAGTCTCATTCCAGTGATGACGTTTTGTTAATCTAAGGAAAGTTGGTGTCAGCTGAAAGGAGAAGGTGAAAAGGCTGGTATTGTCACCTTCCTTAAATGAGCTGGCTTGGCCAGTTGGAGAGTCACAGGGCTTCTCTGTGAGAGGGGGTGACTTGTAGTTTCAAGGCAAGGTTAGAGGTGAATGTGACTTTAGATGCAATAGTTTCTAAACAAAGTAAGATTACCCTGAGGAGAGAGTTCATGTCCAGCACCTAGCATTCTAGCCTTCATTTAACTTTCTGATTAACTTTCATATGTTAATATGAAATAACGTGCAAGTAACATACAAATAAAATAACTTCTGCTGTTCACTATGAGAGGTGCAAATAAAAGGAATAATACTACACGCTCTGAATTAGACTGTATAAATACTTGTGCTTTATATAAAATTGAGTATAGTTATCGAACTAAGTGGGAGTTTTTTCAATAAAGAAAAGATAGTGAACAGGAGGCAGGAATAAAAGTTCAGCACACCATGGTGAAAAATTTATGCACTCAGTATAGTCACGAAGCAGTCTTAAAAGGTGCCATAAAATAGGAAGGACCTTCTACTCTTGGTAAAAACTAGGCTCATCTGAAACTGACTGTAAAAGCTGTTTAAAATTCAGTGTTAAAAAATGGGTTTGGAGCAACAAAACAGCCTATTTTTTGTACTGACACTTTCCATGCATTGCTGGGTGTGTGGATGAAATAGCTCTGACTGTGGGTTTTTAATTAGCTATTACCAGGACTTGCATCTTTAAAATTATTCACAGTAATTTGAACTGTGTCATCTCAGTGCCTCACCTTTTTGCTGTAGGACCCTGACTTCCAGGTTGTGCCATTGCAGATGCTTTGAGTGTCACACTGGGAACTAGAGCACTGAACTAATTTGGCACTTCAAAAGAGAATATTACTGAGACCTGTAAAATATTACCTACTTATATCTTCATGCAATGCTCAGGTTACACAGATGTTTCATTCTTTGGTAAGGATTGTTCAGAATTCACAGAGAAGAGCTTATTTCCAGAATTAGGTTTCTTTATTGAGAATACCTGTGTCCCACAGTAGGAAAATCGGTTTTTAATGATACTTCAGGCTTAGTTGCACACCTGCAGAACAAGCTCAGTTGAATGATGTTATTTTTGCAATTGATACAGTTTTTTAAAGACCAGCTTAATTCGAGTCATACAGATTTTTAGTTTAGGTGGCTTTCACATTAGCATGCCAGGACAGTTATTTCCGATGTTGGCTTTTAATAAAAAGGCAACTTGTAATGATTACTCAAAGCCTTTGAGTGTTCAGAGAATACAAAAGAGGATTTGTGGAAATTTGAAGACTGAATTCACCTAGTGGTTAAAAGCTACTTTGAAATTTAAATAATTGGAATTTACCAAATCATTAAAAAACACCTTTTCCTCTTTTCACAGACCTCCCAGATACAAAAGATAAGCAGAGTCAAGCCATAAATGACCTTCTTGAAGCAATCTATCCAAGGGTAGATAAGCAAGAATATATCATTACATTGGAACCTATAGAAACTAATCAAAATGCTGTCTTTCAATATGTGTCAAGGACTGATAGCCCAGATGAGAACACAGAAAGTAGCCATACCCCTGATCAAGCTCCAGTACAGATACAGGAACCCAGCACTGAGCAGCCCAAGACTGTTTCGGCTCCCGCCCCAGTCCCATCTGGGGAGACTGTAGAATTACCTCCTGCTGATGCTGTTACAAACAAGGTGATACCTGCTCCTGAAGAACAGCCACCAGCAGTAAATCCTGACTTGGACTCTCTGGATAATTCTGATTATGGCCACCAGTTGATTTGTTGCCTCTGTAGGAAGGAATTTCATTCGAGACGCAGTGTACGCCGGCACATTCGAAAAGTACACAAAAAAAAGATGGAAGAGCTAAAGAAGTATATAGAAACAAAAAAGAAGCTGAACCAGTGCTCTGCAAAAGGACGAAACAAGAATGTTCTTGTAACATTAGGTAGAAGTTGTCCTGTGTGTTATAAATCATTTGCCACAAAAGCCAATGTAAGAAGGCATTTTGATGAGGTTCATAGAGGATTAAGAAGGGATTCCATTACCCCTGATATAGCTACAAAGCCAGGGCAACCTTTGTTCTTGGATACAGTTTCTGCTAAAAAATCTTTCAAGACCAGAAAACAAAAGTCGTCTTCAAAGGCTGAATACAATTTAAGTGCATGCAAATGCCTTCTGTGCAAGAGAAAATATAGTTCACAAATAATGCTGAAAAGGCATATGCAAATTGTTCACAAGATAACTCTTTCTGGAAAGAACTCTAAAAGAGAGAAAGGACCCAACAATACTACCAATGGCACAGAAATAAAAGTTGAACCAGCAGATTCTGTAGAACCTTCGCCCCTTTCCATTGCGCTTTCTCCGCAGAATGAATTAAAGGGAACAAATCATTCAAATGAGAAAAAGAACACACCATCAGCACAGAAAAATAAGGTTAAACAGGACCCTGAAAACTCTAAATCAACTTCTAAACCAACCAGTAAATCAACCTGCAAGTCAACCCCTAAATCAACCCCTAAATCAACCAATGCATCTGCTGCAGGTGGCCAGCAAAAAACCAGGAAGCCAAAACTTTCAGCTGGCTTTGACTTCAAGCAGCTTTACTGTAAACTCTGTAAGCGCCAATTTACTTCTAAACAGAATTTAACAAAACACATTGAATTACACACAGATGGAAATAATATTTATGTTAAATACTACAGATGTCCACTCTGCTCTTACGAAACGCGTCGTAAGCGAGATGTGATTAGACACATAACTGTGGTTCATAAAAAGTCACCTCGCTACCTTGGGAAAATAACTGCAAGTTTAGAAATAAGAGCAATAAAGAAGCCAATTGATCTTGTTCTAAATAAGGTGACAAAAAGAGGCTCTCAGAGGGATGAAACAAAACAGATTGGTTCAAAACAGGATGTTACCTCTAATTCTCCCAATAAAAAGTATGAAGGAGCTGATGTTGGCATTGAAGTAAAAGTAACAAAAAACTTTTCTCTGCACCGATGCAATAAATGTGGGAAAGCATTTGCCAGAAAAGCTTTTCTAGAACATCATAAGAAAACCCACAAAGCAAATGTATCTCACTCACCTGAAGAAAGTAAAACCAAAGGCAGAAGTACAAGATCTAAAGCTGTTGTCTGGTGAGGAAAAAGAAAGTGTTTTGTCCTTTTTTTTTCTTTTTTTTTTTTTTTCTTTTTTTTTTAAAAGAAAACCCCAACAATACCACTGCATTTCTTTTGCTGTTGATGACTTATTGCCAAAAACGTATTTTCCCATAGTTTTTATGGTTTAGTGGCTTAAATGCAAAAGTAGATGTCAAATTTGGTGGGGGTTTTTTTAGCATTTTGGAAAAGGGTTTAAACTTGTTATTTTAGGAAGGTGGAATGTAGATTAAACTGTACTAAGTGAACTCTTTAAACTGTCTTAAGGCATCTCTTCTAATCAAGCTAATAGACAAACATTTTTAAAATAGTAATTTTTAAAAATTAACAATAATTTTGTTTGGTGTGAATAACTTAACTCATTTAATTAACTTTGTTGTGACCACTTGAAGAAGTACTAAAAGTACTAAAGTAAAAGCTGATAACAGAAAAAATCTCTATGAATTTACTGGAATTAGCATTTCTGAATTTAAATTTTTATTTGAATGTGTGTTGCCTACACACTATCAACAAAAGTGCATAGAACAGATTTTTGAAAAGTATTTTGGTTGCTTACTCAGTTTGATTTAAAATCATTATGGGTTAGATGCCTGCAAATACTTCTGAAGTCATCAAATTTAGAATTTCATTCTTTTAATGCCTATTTATATAAGCCCGGGTTGGGAGACTTGTGGTCATTTAGCTTTTTAAATTGTTCAAACCTTATCAAAGTTTTTTGCTTTAAGCATCTATATGTATTGAAGTCTGGCCTAGAATTTTCTGAACTTCTGCTTATGGTGTACTCTGGGATTTTTTTACACTTGGAGGGGTTGTATTTGTAGTTACTCAATTTTCCATAGCCTTCATGTTAAAGGTGGCCTATTTTTAGGGGACCTTTTAAAAAAGAAAATATTTGTGTGCAGTCACTTTGTATTTCAAAATGACCAACTGATTGCTTAAGGTTGGGGATTATATAAAAATATGATGAACAGAGACTGTAGTGATACTTGTAGTAATTTTAACATCCTTATTCAGAATCATCTTTCTAGCACATTTGGTGAAAAGAAAACTAAATATATGTGCCTTGTTCTATATTTCAGCTCTGAAATGCTCTTTTCCAGGAGGTTATTTGATTTGAGTTCAGCTTTCACAGTGAATAACCACCTAGTTATGTTAAATTGTGATGTGGTACTTTTGTGACTTTCTAATAAATCCTGACCAAATTAGACAGAATTTCAAAAATTAACTGAGTCCAACCCTGAATTATACTGAATTCTAGAGGGGAAGTGACTTCTGCATTTTGAATAAGAATTAAATTTTTAACCTTATAAATTATTTATGTTGTGTAGTTTAAACCAGAATTATATAGGTAAACTCAAAGTATTAATTTATTCCCATTTCTCTTCAGATAGGTTCAAGTGATGTTCGGAAAGTCTGAAGTTCATTTGAATGAAAAAGACTTTAGTTTGTTGTTGGAACTGCTAATTCTTGATAATGGTACTAATAAGGAGGAAATACTTTCATAAGCTGTTTTTTTAAATTATTACTATTATGTTAATAATCATTCTGACTGCTTGTAGGACAGTACCACTTCCCAAAACACAGAAGTAGTTGAAGTGAAATGTACATGCTTCTAAATTAGCAGTTGTCTCTATGCAGTTGTAGTTTGACCCAGTACAGAACAAACTTCCTGAAACTGAAAGAGAGTATACCAGACACAAGTTAATGAACAGCAGCTTTGGAAGAAGGTGGTTTTTCCTCATTTAGGAAATCTTCAGAAAACTCATCGTGCATACTGGTCCTCCCTGGTAGTGCTAATTGATGGACAGCTCAAACTTTGATGTGATATCCTACTTCGGTAAATGTTGTGTTATGTACTGTTTTAAATTTATTACAAATGAATGTATAAGAGCAAACAAGGTAGTGTTTATTGGCTGAATTCTACTAATTTTTAGTATTTGCCATAAATTCAGTTTGTTCATATTGACTAATTTCCCAGTTGAAGGACATTCTGAATTTCACTGTGCTGAAGTTGCTTCAAAGACCTCCATTTTATTTCCATATGTGGTTCATAGGAAAAATTTGTAAACATCTAGGAAGTTTACAAGAATATCCACATTCCTCTATTCTTTAATTTTTCTAAAAAAATTATACACAAGCACTTTAATGATAGTTGCAGTTTATTTTTGAAATATCAACACACTAATGTTAATATGAAGGTAGTGAATATTTGCTGATGTATTATAGACAATCTGTGCACAACCACTTATGATGTTAGCTTATTTCATTAAATATTAATAAAAAAGGGAGGATAGTTTGAGAGAAACTCAAAATATATTTTCTCTCAAAATCGTAAATGATCACTATGGGTGTAGCACTTGACTTTGTGTAATTGGAAAATGTTTTAGATACCTTTTTTTAACCTTTTAATCAATATTGTAGTAAAACAGTTGCATGCCTACCATTATGAAGTTCTTGGCAGGTTTCATGCAATCATGGGTTTTGTTTTGGGTTTTTTTTTGTTGTTTGGGTTTTTTTTTGTTTTTGTTTTTTAATTTTATTTTTTTACCTTTTAGAAAATATTTTGTTTAGTGATTTGTGTCAAATTGCTACAATTTGAAAGGTATTGTACATCAGAAGAAATACCATTTTTTTATATTGGTTCACTCCCTTACTTAGGGAGGTGCCTCATGTTCATATATACTTTTTTTGTATAAAAGATATCTAAATGTTGATCACAAGATCAGGAGTAAAAATGCTTTTATGGATAGAGAACTATTTGGCCCTGTTAGTGCATTGCACTAAAAATACTGTGAATGGGAACTAAGATTGTAGCTTTGCTCAAAATGTTCTATATTGAATGTACATGCTTTTGTTTGGATAAATGTACTGTATTTGATGGAAAATAAAGCAGACTGGAAATGATTTTTAAGTGGGCATAAGCAAAAAGATACTGTGTTTGTAAACTTGGGATATCTCACTCCGCAATCAGAAATTACATTGTTTGCATTTTGTAAAGTTTTATTTCTTGATCATTGAAGCTAGTTGTTTGTAATATTCTGTTGTAATAAACGTTTTGTTTTTTTTTTAATTAAAAATTTGGCACTTGTGGAGCAAACACTTAACACTGGTGGTCAACTCTTGCTGTATTTTTGGCAAACATTGCTTGTACTGGCCTTTTGTTCCTTGTAAAGGAATCTCTTCCTTAACTGAGGAACTCTTGTTGTTAACCTTTTAGAACAAAATAATGAAGAAGGTAGGCTATGCTGAGGGTTTTTTTTTAACAAGAAAATAGGATTACCTAGTTTTCCATTGGAAAGAACATTGATGACTGCTGAAGGTTCCTTGCTTTCATGGTTGGCTATAAAAAGGAACTGCGATAACCATTGTTTGTACTTTTATGAAAGAAGACATTAGGCTATTAATGTAAGTGCATTTTAAGTCATGTTACTGAGTGCCTGCAGATTAAGATTGGGAAATTACAATGCAAACATAGGGATAGAATAACTCTTCATTTCTCAATTTATCCTTGTGGTTTCTGCTGTCTGTTCTGGGTAAGTGTGTAATCTGCATCTCGAAATACGTGAAGATGAAGTTACTCCTGTATCAAAGGTATGCTTTCTACTCACCAGCACATTGGAGTTTTTAATTAAGATGCAGTCTTGCATCACTGATGGGGCACATTGGTTTGGCTCATTTCACATACACTAGCCAAAGACAAATGTAGCCTCTTTAAGTGGACCTTCAGAATTAATGTTGAGTCTTGAGTCTTGTTGAAAGAGTTTTTTGTTTAGAGTTAATGCGAGATACTTTACAGAAAACTTTTGGGATGATCTAAACATTTTGTATGCAAGTCTTTTTTTTTTTTCTGGTATATGTCTTCTAATGCTAAGGCTTGAGGGGCAGCTTTCAGGGACCTGAACTCTTGTTTGCCAACAAGGGAATCTCACTGATCTGGTGGCACCAGGCTTGCTAAAGTCTAATATGCTGATGTGTGTCTCAGGATCATCTTTTCTTTGTCTCTCAGCTGAGGTTGTTGGTCTTCTTGGTTTTATTTTTTTTTTTGTCTTTATTTTTAGAATGGTTTCTGGTTTTATGTTTTACGTGTCTTTTCTGTCTGAAATGTTAGATTTCTGTGTAAAATGTCTGAAATATTAGGCTTGGAGTCCTTGTAGCACTTGGTTTCCTCAGTTTTGTAGGAGAATAAAGAAATCTAGCTTAGATAGTTGATGGTAATTACCACCGTTTGTTTTTGATTGGATTCCCTTGGGATGAATTGAAAGCTGTGTGGAGGATTTGTGTAACAGGTCGGGTCCTTGAAGTACTTCGAAAATGAGGTCAGTTTTGAGTGGTGGCTGAAAGAGCTGTGGGTAGGTATCATAGTTTCCCTTTTTTACATCATTCCCTTTTGCTGAACAGTGAAATACAACAGTTGGTTAACCAAAGGTAGAGCAGTGTGTTACTTGGTGCCTGACAGACCCTCAATGATTTTATTAATGAAGAAGAACGGACCCTCAATGATTGTATTAATGGAAAAGCTGTGGTGTTTGTACTAATGAGGAGACTTGCAAGAGGGACTGCTGGCTGGGTATAAAGGCTCTTTGCTTGTCTTTAAAAAGGTACCAGAGGGGAAGCTTTAGTTCCCTTTACTAGGGAGCTTGCTTCACAGTATCCATCAGTTACAGTCTTAAAGTAGTAATTTCATAGACACAAAGTGGAATGCAATTTGAAAAGCTAGTTGTTTGGGTTCATTCATCCCTTTGGGTGTTACCACAATACTGGTAATAGAAATGTTGTATTCTTGAAATAATGGCTCAAATTAGGAAACTATATCATTGACTTTGAAAGATTTAGTGGTAAATGAAGATCACCTGAGCCTTGGATAGCAGGTGGGCCAAATACATTTTTCTGCAAAATAGATGAAACTGTATTGTTTCACTGCATTGCCAGGAGCAGTACTCTCATGGTTGTTTCAAAGTCTGGATGGGTAAGGAGAATTCACTTTTTCATCTTGCTCTAATATTACTCTTTGAGAGTAGATCTTATGGTGTTTTTGCCTCAGTTATAGATAGGATTGAGGTTCTCTGTGTCAGTAATCCACAGCACTACGTTTGTTAGCATCTGATAATACTGGTATTTTTTGTTTTGATGCTTTCCTGCTGTTTCAGTCTAAGGCAACTCAGATGTACCTGGTCTGTGTTCTCAGCATAAGCCTTTCCAGTGCTAGCTGGTTCAGCTCTCTTGGCTGAGCTGGATTTGCTCTTTCACATTACCTGTGTGCTTGAGCCTGAGTCAGCTCCTTTATTAGGGGCAAAACAGTCTGCGTTGATGATCTTCCACAGCTGCTGATGTTATCTGAAAGAGGGCTCAGTGGCAGAGCAGAGACCAAAAAGCACAGTCTGGGGTTTGCAGCAGATCTTACCTGTGCAAGTGCTTACATTTTTTTTCACTCTGTTGCTCAGATGTTTTCTTCTTCAGGATGTTGAGGTTTTACAGTTCTCAGCTTGTGACTTTCTGCAGCAAAGGGATTGTTTGAAGTTACTGTCTTGTGGCAAAGCAGGTGGGGTGAATCTTGGACTGAAAAAGATGTGTAAATTGTAATTAGTTTCCTTCATAACATGCATCTAAATTTCAACTGCTACTCTTTGAAGAAACAGCTACCTAGGAATGAACAGGCCTAAAATGGACACATCATCCTTTAAATGTGTAAAGCTGGATTTTCCATCAAAAATATATTGGAGATCTATAATTTGTCTCAGGTATAAAAGTGGTAATAGCTTTCCAAATTCAGTGAGACATTTCTCTGCATGGTGTCAAACTGATAGTAGATTAGGTGGTGGCTGGGTTGACAAGGCTTAAGATTGGGTGTCTGTGCTGTTTCAGAGTACTTGTTCCCATTAGTATAAGTGAGGAAAACAAGATGCATGACTTTGTTGACCTTGCTCAGAACTGAACAGAGTGTGACTTCGGTCTTTTTTATTAAATCTCTGTACATAAATATTACCATTTGCTTCCTCAAGGAACACTTGCATATGCAAACAAATTAGACATTGTTAAAAATGGTGTTTGACACTGAAAACTTTGAAGGGATTGGTTTCTTAAGTGTCAATAAGGTCCCAAAGCTCAGGCTGGAATCAGTTCAGTTTGTGCAAGTCACTGTTTTTGCGCTATAACAACGTGCAAACACCTCATAAATTGTACTTCATCTGGCATTTGCTATTCTGAGTTACTGTTTAATTATCATTCTTTCATGATTTTAGCTCCAGAATTTGCTTTTCTGCTATTCAAGGTGATAACTGGAGATATTCCACTTTGAAGAGTTATTTTCAAATTTTTGTTTTTGGCAAGCTTTCGGTCTACAGTTGCCTTATCTGGATGCAGTGGTAGGATGTTTGCTTTCCTTGTTTTCTCTCTCTGTAAGTGTTAAGGTGAGTAACTGATCGCAGCAATGCAGAATCAGGAACTCGGCTAGGTTTTGACAGAGACTTTCTGAAAGATTTAGTCTTGTCAAAAGGTATTGAGAAGTGTGGAGGATGCCTTTGAAACTCTGAGTGTCTGCACAGCTGTGGACTGACCCCAGTGGTTGGAAATGGCCGGCAAACTTGGCTTCAAAACAAGACTGGTAACAGATTAAGATACTTCTGCATCTTGAAGAGCAGAAAAAACCGATTTTATATCTTAGAGCTAATTTTCTCATTTTAGTAGGTTGTTTGCCTACACCAGTATAATGCAGGGCAATATAATCCAAAAGTAATAGAATTCCTAAATATTTTTAAACTTTGAGGAGTAAGGCTTAATATGTCAGCAAGGTTCTGTTAAAGAAGGAAAGGATAAAAATATGTCACTTTGATAGCTGCATTAGCACAGCTAGAAGGCAATTTTCTTATTCTTTCAATAAAAGCCTGTTCCCTTGTGGAAGGTGCTTGCTGTCATTTTTATGTTTCCATTACTCACCTGTGTAGTTCCCAGTTCAATTTTTAATATTTTACTATTTGGCAAATGATCTATGTGCTTATCATGTTAGCATTTGTAAACCTCTAGTTTTTGAAGTAGATTTTTTTGTTTGTTTCTGTTTTGAAAGCTGCTTTGAAAATGATTTACATTTGATAGTGTTGGGTCAGTGTTTTGGGATTTTTTTTCTGGAGGATGAGGTGATCGAAACGCCACTGGTTTGGGTGTTCAGATTTTGGTTATTGAGTCTTCTAGAGGGTGATTTTGAAAAAGACAAAAAGAGATCCAGGCAGGAACAATGTGGATCCTCTTATATTTATGCCTTTAAAAATAGATTAGAGAAACAACTGCCACAAGTAATATTTCTCTCCTTGCACTAGGCACCTGATAAATGGCTTGAGAACTTCAGGTCCTGTCTAGCTCTCTTTTTTCACTATTTCTGTGTGCCTGAATTAGAAGTGAAGTGTTTATTTTTCTCTTGTGGTCTTTTTTAATTTTTTTTTTTCTTTTTCATTTGCCATGTGGTGCTCTTGGATTGTTTTCTCCTTAGTCATTAAATTGTTGTTTGGAGAGGTTGAAGGTAACATGTAACTAAATTCAAATCATTACCAAATCCTGGTTTCTCTGCTCCTAAGGGGCTTGCTGCCTTTGGAGCTACGCTTTCTAACTTTGGAGCAAAAAATAATCAATAACTAAAATTAATAATAGTAACAAGGTAACTATGGCAAGACTGATGAAAGCACTTGAGGCTGGCGCTTTTGTTTTGAACTGCCTTATACTACGTGCATGTGAGAGGAACTGGGTAATTCCTACAGCATTCACTGCGTTTAAAAACAATTCTTGTATTTGCCTTGGTATAAAGAGTGAAATGCTTTGGGCAAGTGTTTAGTGTGTGGACAGGAAGGGGGCAGTAGGGCCGTAGTTATTATTAGGCTGTGACTATACACTTGCCATAGTGCCACATCCTCTTCCCTCGACCAGGGAGTTTTTGGAAGAGGAGTCAGAAGACCCTGAGCCTGGAAGGAATCTCACTTTTGGAGTGGTGGATGCAAAGCAAAGCAGTAGAAGGAAAATCTTTCTGTGGGGGCAGCTCAGAGTTGGTGAGGAATAAGGTTTTTCAGGTTTGCACTGGCTTTTGAGGAAGGGAGCCTGAATACCCATAGGGGGTCAGTGCCAAGGAAACCCAACAATGCCCGGAGCACACCTTGGTCCTTTTCTGGGATGGAAGGGTGAGGTGGCCAGTCACCCTGCGGCGCCTGAGCTGCTGCTGCTGTTGTGGCTTTCGGAGAATGGCACGCACACCAGTGATTTCAGTTTGTGCGGTAGCTGTTGGCAATGGCTCGCTTTCCCCGTGCCCGCCTGCCGGGCTGGGTGCGCGGGCGGAGCGGGGCGGAGCCGCCGCCAGAGGGCAGCAGGGAGCCCGCGGCCAACCCGCAGGAGGTTCTGGAACGGCCTCGCTCTGTAAGAACAGCCCTAGCGAAAGAGAAGGGTATCCAAAAAATACAGACAGGTTACTGTGGGAGGCTGGCCTTAGGCCTTTGGTACCGGAATGAGTCATTAATGCGATATCTGCAAGCAGTTCCTAGATGGTGACATTCGAAATTCTTGAATGATGTTTGTAAGACTTAAGGTTTGCTTGATTGCGCTTGCTCTTTGTCCCCAAGGCTGTGGAACAGCTGGGGACAATGCATTCTGCTGGAGTTAGGTGTAATCTACCAAGATGCTCTCTCAAAATTGGCACATCAAAAACCTGTGCAGCTCAACAGCACTTAAGCTCCTTTTTTTGTTATTTCGTCCCTTACTGAATATCAAGAGAGGAACTGTACTTTTCTGATGTCTTTCACCTTCTCTAAGCTTCATTTAACTTACCTTTATATTTGAAAAGCAAAATGCTGAACACAAAATTACCTCCACCTTTTAAAATGCAGAAATTTTATCTTGGGAATTTTGGGATAATAAATAGAAATTTCCGCATTGTCATATTTAGCATCTATTAACATGTTCTCAGACCTGGAATCCTATTCTGTTCCCAGACTTACTGTTTGGAGAGGAGAAACATGGGTCATGTCTACAGATAGATACCATCTCTTTTATACTCTTAGTATAGACAACCACATAACTTCAAGTTAACACAGCTTCTGCCAAAAGAAAGAGAATAATATTAACTGAAAAGCAGTTAGTGTGTTTTCCAAATGACCATTTGTGTGGTTTTGGTGTATCATTTTGAGGTGGTTGTTGTTGTTGTTACTGCTGGGGTTTTTTTGTTTGTTTTCTTCAAAATGGAAAATATCTCACCATTTCATATTTTGACCAGTAACTGCAGGGAATACAATACTATGTTGGTAGCTATAATGAGGCATATACAGGTCAGTATAAGTATAGTGACTGCTCTGTGTCTTGGATGATGGCTAAAACCAGTAGTGCCACATCAGAGCCCCTCTTTTTCACAGCTTCTAATTGTGCCTGTAAAGAAATGTGTATATGTACTAATGAAAACATCTGCAGTGGGCTTGGTTATAGTACACAGTCCAATCAGATCTCTTCAGGACATACATGATTTAATGTGTAGGTGCCAATCTGTTGTCTGTGGACCCATTTACATGTGCAAGCATTCCGTAGCCCTTTATGTCAGATTTATTTGGTACACACAGTGCACAGTTTAATGTTTATGTGAGATGATGATTTTGCTGCAAATGAGCTCTCTGTGGTGATTATATCTGCAATTCTGAACATCCAGAAGTCTTGAATGCCTAAATTGCACACCGAAACTTAGTACTGCATGGGTACTGTGAGAGTGCATTGAATCAGTGAGGAGGCTGCCTGGCTCACCGGGGTCATGAAGCCAGCTCCCAGCTTCTCCTGTGCTGCTGCCTGGGGTGTTCCTGCTGTACCCCAGATCTTCACAGCACCTGCAACTAATGCAATACCTTAGCCAGCTTCCTTGATACTGTGACCCATTCTGAGAAAAAGGAATGTGTATTTGCTATTCCCAGGAATGTCTTTCCTCTTTTGGCCTTTTGTTTACATCTGCTTGCAGACAGCCCCTTTCAACCAAGTCATACCTATTGCTCTTTATAAGCTTGAAGGCGTGCAAGTAGCTCAAGCTCCAGCTCCATAAAGAATATGCTCCAGGCTCTGAAGAATTTTAGATCATTCCATCCTCATATCCCTCCCTGCTTTGTCCCTGTACAGCTGTTGCAACTACAGCATACACCTAGCAACCAGATGTGTTTAACAGACATCTGACAGTATAGGAAGGTGTTTGAGTTGCATCAATGCTAGATTAGTTTGTTGTTTTCTCACTGGTGAGTGAAATGCTACTGGTACCACCAGGAACTTTCAATGCTTTCTGTTCAGTTGGGATTTGCAGATCTTTCTGCTTTAACTGAAAATAGCAGTTGAGTATCTATGTACTATCTATGAGTACCACTTACCTATCTTACCCTGCAATTTTTAACAAAGACAACACTATTCCATTAAATTCTATTTCGTCTGAAGAGAAAAGAGAATTGATATGAGAATAGGCTTGCTCTTCTTTTAGGGCTATTGTTGTGAGTCTGGTGATATCAGTTGTAATATCAGTGATGGCCAGAGAGATTCATTAGGGAGAAGCTGTTCATCCAACATACAGACTATTTTTGTCAGCAGAAGAGATGAACTAACAGGATGTGGCATCTGCCAGATTGACTGTCATGTTTTCATTGTCAGCTGATCTGCTAGATTAGTCACTATTCTTAAGGAACTCTTAGGTTTTGATGATCCCTGTGAAGCTCTATAGTGTCAGCTTTCCCTCCAGTCACTGAGAGCATATGAGCTGTGGTGAGGTGCACAAGAGCACCTGTTTTTGGATGTGGTCTGTCATGGAGCTACAGGCAGATAAATCCACCAAAGGTGTTTCAGCAGGTATACAACATGCTCGTTGGTGTGGTTCACATTTGCATCTTTCTGTCAAAATGGACTTTTAAGTAGATCTACTATGTAATGTATTGTCAATGCTCATGACAGGACCTTTGACAACTCTAGCAGTACAGGGACCTTGGGACCTCCTGAGACTTAGTGACCTTCTAATGAGTTCATACCTCCCTTTTTGACCCTTCCTGATTCTGTAGTAACTGCTGCACGGGAAGACTTCAGATACATGCCAACTTTTGTGTGGACAGAAGCAAGCCAGTTAAGATGCATTACAATTTGTCAAAGGGCAAAAGGCCTGATTGTATGAATAATTGAGACTTCCACCTCCATCCGACTGTACTGGAATACAGCTTGTTAGATATACTGTCAGAATTGTGCAACTTTTATGGCTTTTAAACAATGTTCCAGTGCTAGAAATCTGTATGAGGAGATCATATGTTAGAAACCCAGTATTACCCTAAGATAGGAGAGTCAAAGATACTGATAATTTTAGTAGAGTTGTCCTGTAGGGTTTATTTTTTTTCAGAAAGATGCCAAGCAGCTACTTAGCTGAGACATAGCACTTACTGTGAAGACTGATAGAGGCATAAATACTTGGCTAGAGATGTCAAAACTAAAGTTTGTGTCTTTTACATATGCACTTTGCTATCATGATAATAATGTAAGAGATTTAGTTCAACTTAGATTTAAACCTTTCCTTGATTTTGTGCTTAGTATTCACTTTTAGCTTCATACATGTGTAATTAAGATTTATGAGGGTGGAAAGGACCATTATGATCAGGTAATCTGACCTGACCAGAGTCCACAGACTTTTGCCTAAACTTATGCCTACATTAAAGTTATCCCCTGTGGCTGACTTCCAATAGGTTACTGAAAAAGATCTCCAGTTGCAATTTTAATATTAACCTTCTGTTGCTCATTCTCTCCTTCTCTCCCCTCCTTTGGTTATATCCTTTGTTACCTGTCTCCTGCTCCTTTTGGCAATTTCTATCATGCTTCATACAGATGGGGCCCCTTTAATCTTTAATTAATTGCTTTCCTATTCTTCTAATAAAGCCTGAAGACTCCTTTTTCAGTAAGGAAAAAGGATTTTGTGTTAATTAGCCTCTGTGCATATGGTTATAGAAAAAAATAATGTTTTTGTGTGGTGGGACAGTAGGAGTCTGGAGTCTAATCTGTGCTGTATGTCAAGAATTCATGAAGCTGTTACATACCATAATTAATTTCAACTTTTATTTTTCATAGCAGGAGCTATGCTTTCATTATAACCTGAGAAATGAGAACTAGTTTTTAAAAATAATGACCCAGCTTTAGAAGAAACTGTTTTTTGATTTCTGATCCAATTATCTGCTTGATACCTAGTGTCCCTGCCTGCTGAAATAATAAAAAATTAAATACTTTAAATTATCACTTTCCCTAATGATAGCTACACATGGAGTCTGAAATACTGCCTCTTGAGCATATTTAAAGTTCACTAAACTATGATATTTGGGAAGTATCTTCCCCAGCTGTACCCCTTATTTTATGTTTCAATGACAAGCACATAGAGTGTCAGGACTCCTGAAGGTGGTCCTAAATTCCCTATCTAGTCAGCAAAAGTGGGTGGCTTCGACAGCTTTTAGAGAAATCATCTTTGTCCTAAGTTTGGGCATTTAAGTCATCCATGAAGTACAGTCAGGCACCTTTCCCAACAGGCAACACAGCGATGTGGAGTTGGGACGTAATTTTACCAAGTGAAAATAGATGTTTAATTGGAGAACAAGACTACTTTGTGTAATGCACAGGAGTGTTGATTAGACATGATACTCTTTTTATCTTAGGAAAATAAGAGGCTTAGGTTTTCCTTGAAATAATTGTTCAGAGTCTCAGAAAAAAACCCAAGGTTTTGATGTAATCTTTTCCCATAAGTGGGAGCCAGTAGGTATTTCACAGGCAGGCTGGGTTTTTGAAGTGCGCAAAAGTTGCTTATAAATGCTAGATCCTTATTTTGTCACTTAATTTACATAACCACCATATGGCAACAGTCCATCTACCACATACTGGCTGTAACTAATTTTAACATTATTATTCATCTTTTTTTCCAGCAACAGAAGGAAAGAACTTCTGCCATTTGGAATTGTATACATTACCTATCGTGTAGTAAAATGGTGTATTCTTCCTTAGATAAAATGCAGTCTCATTATTGCAGAGCTGAAAACTGGAAAACAGAACACACAGAACTATAAAATAGGACTAATTCCTGAATTGTTTCTCAGTCTTTAGAGACAGTTTATTTTGATTAAGGTTTAAGGTTTCTTTGCTTACCCATTGGTAATGTGATGGAGATGATCTGTTGAGTAAAGTGGTGCAACTTGGGAATAGTTGTCTGAATAAGTGATTGATAATGGAGAAAAATGACTGAAAGCAGGAGAGATGTTGAGCCGAATATTCAGTCTGCCTCTTGGAAAGAGCAGAAGAGAGCTGGCCAAGGTCTAGATTAGCTGACTGATCTATAAGATGTAGTTTCTTAGCCAAATCATTAAGCCTTGAAAGGTAGCTATTAATCATCCATAAAGGCTGTTGTGTCCTCTCTAGAGCATTGCTCAGGAAAAGCAGAGACAGCCCGGGGAGAGGCAGCCGCTCTGGACCAGGTGCAGCCTGTGTGCTGGTCTGGGGAAGGTGAGAAACAGGAACACAGCAAGGCATGGTTATTTAATCTGTGAAAAAGGCCAGCTGGTCATGATGAAGAAGTTGCTTTTAAGTATGCAGGATGTTAACTCTTTTTCTGACAATATTTAGGGAAGCTGAGAATGATGGGGATGCAAAGAAGATGTGGAATCTATCTTTACTCTGTGGCAAGGTCAGTTGACTTTTTCAAGGAGGGTTTGGTCTCCTCTTCAGCCAGTTCATTCTTACATTTCGTTATTCTTGCCAACAGAAAATTCTCTTGGCTTGAGGTGGAAACCTTGCTATTAAGATCTAAGCCTGTTACTTTTTTTCTTTCTCCTAGATGAATGTAGGAAACTAACTGTTCAGTCTCTCCCTGCAGCAGTGTTTTATGTACTTGAGGGCTGTTAGCATGTCATGCTTTAGTCCTAAGTTGTTTGGACTCAAAAATTCACTGCTCTGTGTTTCCTCCAGAGTTGTGTTTCCTGGAACTGTTCTTGCAACTCTCCTATGCATTCCTTCCAGTTGGCCCAATTGAATTTTTACTTACTTATTTTTGTATTGTGAGAACAAGGCAGTATCATAGCTGTGCCTTGCAGGGCAGAGGGCTTTTACAGATTTTGCATTCTGTATTCTGGCTCATGCATAATTCTGTTGGTACCCTAAGAAACCTGTTACAGCTTGATGTTGACTTCTGTTTGGCTTCTCTTTTATATCATTCAAGGTCCTTTTCTACACAACTGATTTATAATTGTCTGTCTCCTGTTCTGTATTTATGTGGTTCATTTGCTCTGACAATATCTTGAACTTGTTCCTGTTGGGGTGCATTCTGTTTTCTTTTTTCCAGACATTATTTCCTTCTTTTATCCACAGTATTTTTTCCTTTGCAATAAGTTCATTTCCTTCTAGGTTCTTGCTATCTGTAAATTTAATATGCACTCTCTGAATCATGGAGTAAATACTGGAGCGTATTGCAGCCAGGACAGACCCCTGGTGAACACCATGTGACACATCCTTCTGTTCTGATGTTTACCCATATATGCCAATGCTCTGGGAGAAAATGCAAACCTAGATTCCCAATTTGAGAATTTTTTTGGTCACATGACTGTAATTTTTACTTTCTCCTGGCTTTATGTATTGCATTAATGATGTTCTCTCTGCTTAATTTTGAGAAATATGTGTACAGTAAGGACATCTAAAAGAATGCAGAAGTTGAAAACTGTGACTTGCTATTGCCTATTGTTCAGGACTGTTTGCAGAGGAAATATTAGGTGATATACTGGAAGAAAAGGAAGGAAAGACTGTGATGCTGTACTCCCCCCTCAGCTATAATGTCGTTTTTGAGGTACAATTTATCTCGGCTGGCAGCAGGCCCTGCAAAATTAAATGAAGACAGACTTTGGTGTTAAAGAAAAAGGCAGTTGTGACTCTTTTTTGGTATAAACTAATTCTTTTAAAGTTAAAATTGAAGTTGTACCAACAACAACTGTATTTACCTTACAGCACTGGCCCATTGTAACTTTTGTTTTTCATGGGGAGATGAGAGGCATTAGAAACTACTTTTTAAGAAACACTTCTCATTTCCAGGGTGCTGAGGGTTAAGGAGGAGTTGAGCATATATGACTTTTTATTTTTTTATAATACAGTTTTTCAAGAAATACTACTTTTGATGTGTGATGTGTATTTTTTACCATTTCCAATTGCAGTGGAACATTTTTATCCATCTTTTGTCACTTCTCTTGGGTGTTCTCATGTCATCTCATGCGAGTATTTGCTGTCTCATTGCTCTGGGACTCAGTATCACAAGAACTTGATTGACTCAGTTTAGGATGATGGAGTTGCCTGGATGATGCGAAGGAAAGACCATCTTGTGTAGTTCTGTTACTCTATTTTTTTCTTTTTCTACTAGCAATGTCATGATTCTCAGCTTTCCTTTATCCTTCATTTCACTTTTGACTGCTCTTTACTTTTCCTATTCATTCTCTTTTGTTTGTTCTCTTTTGCACCTGTCTTCCCTGCAGGAGGACATTTGGTGTGTGGGGAGATGAGGAGGCCTGTTACCAGTCAAAATATCTTGTATTTTTCCACTCCTTTCCTTCTTTCACACTTCCTGCTCCACTTCTGACAGCAGTGAAGCTTCCCAGTGTGAAAGTCTCCCTCCTTGCTCTCATGGTGGGGTCAGCACTAAGGGCAGTCATCTTTCCATCTCTGATGGGACTCTGCATCAGGCAGTCTTTTTTTATATTGTGTTGTATTCTAACTAAAGTTAGGCTAAAGTTGATGATAGTTTTTTTTTAATTTCAAACAAGGCAAACTTTATTTGAAGACAAACTAGAAAATTAACTTTCTACATTGAGCAAACTTAGAACTCTTAAGAAAGGCAAACAGGAAGTTTAAAAATCCCGACAATTTCTGTCCTTTCGGGTGAGTCCTTGCTTTAGCCGATTCAGTAACTTCCTGAGTTATAGCAAACTCTATCCAGGCTCCTCATGCCTGGGAAGTTCTTTTTGTTTTTCTCTGAGCTGGCAGGCTCCTTGGCGCTCCTTGGCATGTTCCCTTTCCATGCAATGATTTCATTGCTTCATCTGTTGCCTTAAGCATCCCATAATCACAATGAGCAACTTTCCAAAGATGTTCTTACCTCTTAAATTCTGACTGATACCGGTTTTCAAAAGAAAATAACAAGAACTTAAAAGCAGTAAATAGAAAAGAATCTGTCCCACAGCATTTGAGCGAGAGGGATTGTCTTGAACATTGGTGAGAGCATGGGGAAGGAGTAGATGAGCAGGACATGTACAGTTACAGTTGTTTTGTTAGAAGAAAACTCCTGATAAGATAAACGTAAGGCAGGATTCTGAATATCATTACTCTTCTCGGATTTTGGCAGAGGAACTTCACAGTTAAATCAGAGTATAGTTTTATTTAAGTGTCCCTAGTGACTATGATGTCATTATTTATTTATGTCAGTGCCCACACTTTGCTGACCACTTTCCATACATTCAGGAAAAGACAGTTCCTGGCCTGAGAAATTGCAGTCTAAGGCTGGAGAGAGGTGAATATGTACAGATTAGCTATATTTGTTTAATTCTTAATAAATCAGGAAGATGGTTGCTCATTTGATACTAATGAGAAAAAAACGCTTATGATTGATCTCTATGATCTAAGAAGAGGGGTTTTGGCCTAGATTGACAAAGATTTTTTTTATACTGTAATACAGTTTCACAGTTTGATCTGTATTTACTAATAGGTCTGCTTTCCTGAAACATGAGTTATGCAAAGATTAGCAATGTGCTAAAATGTATATCTTAATCTGAAGGTCTAAGGTAAAATCCATATGGATTTAAGAGGAACAATTTATCAGGAAAGTGTGATATTTAAAAAAGCTAAGGTTGCAGTTAGACTTGTGGAAAGACTGACTGGGCAGGAAAGAAAAGTAATGTGCTGTGATCTGTATGGAAAGGAGTCTTTCTTGTAATGTCAAGTGTTCAGTGTTTTGAGAGCAGAGCGTGTTTTGATTCTCTTTCCCTTTTGGTTCTCTGTACTCTAGGTTTTAGCTTGTCCTCTGCTCCCCCAGAGACATTACTGAGTTGTGAGCTGAAATAATTTCGCCCATTGGGTCCTGTCCAGACAAGTTTCCCTATAATCTGATTAATTACCTTTAAAAAAGTCTTCTAGTCTATTTTTCTTTGGCAGCACTTGCGTAGAAAGGTTAGGTGCTTTGCCCATGGTATGGTAGGTGGTTTGGCTGTGCTTGTTTCACAATATCTCCTTCTGTGCGCATCGTCTCTTGTCTTCAGTGAGTGCTTCACCCTGCAGACCATAGCCCTTTTCCTCTCTGTCAGACCCTTTGGCAAGTGATGCTCATTCTTGCAAACATGTATTTTGGTTACAGGAGGCAGCTGCCTGACCACAGCAGTGGCTTGAGTGCTGCTTTTTTTCTTTTCCCGTGCTCATAGGCCTAAACTCAGGAGATGTGAGAACATCCCGCACAGTACGAGCTGCAGGACATCCCTGCAGAAATCGAGTCCCGTGTTTGTAACTGAACTGCAAGCATGCCTTCTAGGAAAGTGTATCATCTGAGAGGCTGCAAAAATTACTGATTTACAGTAATCCCAGTTTAGTTGTTCCAATGGATAATAAATGTTCTCTTAATTTTAATCAGTTCCTTTGGCTGGTGATTTTCACATTAGGTTTTGTTGTGCTTCTGTTGGTCTAATAAGCTAAGAAAGATATAAACCCTTGCTTTCAAACTGTATTTTTAATAAATGCAACTCTGGAACTTGTGGTTTGTTTATAACATTTCTTGGCTTTCTGTATTCTTAAATACTGACATTGGACTCAGGTTCCAATATCTGAATTACAGTCTCAGCTGACAAGGTATGGATTTTCAGAAATTCTCTCTCCCAAAACAGAATAGAAAGAGAAGACATTGACAATTTCTATAACTATAGGCTCAAAATAATCTTACAGCAAACTTGAGACACTTCATTACAGTTAGACTTTTAATAGGTTTTATTTTTAAAAATTTTAATATGATGTGATGTCACCAAAGATGCAAAAAGCATATTAAATTTAAAACCAAATCATGTATATTTAAAAACACAAGAGAAATGTCATGAAAATCTCAATACCTTCATCTTCTTTTCTAAAATTCATTTCTTATTTAAACTTCATCTCTGATAATGTTGTATTTTCCAATGAAGAATATCAAGAAAAAAATCCCAATTAGCTCATATCAGTTGGGCAATATGCAATTGTCCTACTTGTAACAGATTTGTTCTTATTTACACATCTGAAGATCATACTATCCCTCATAATCACACAGTCATGTTATGAGTTTTTTTTTTTTTTCATTGGCTGTTTCCCTTAAACCAGAGTTCTTCTCTAAGTCATTGAATTACAGGATACTGCTCTTCCAGATCTGGATGTTTGACCTATATTCTTTGTTTGAAGGAAACTAACACTTCAAGAACCAAAGCCTCTGTGTGGAACTGACCCATTCTTGTCACTTCTGGCATGCTGCTGGAGTTTGTGCACTAGTTGCTGCAATTCTTTTGTATTCAGTTCAATAATAAAGGTGTTTCTTATAGTTGAGCTAAGAATAGAAACTCTGCAACACCATTTGATATATTTCTTTTTAGAAATGTATAAGCCAAATTTTCAGTTGAAATCTACTTTATATTCAAGAATCTACATGTGGGTGATGAACTAGATACTCATATGGGGTCTTTAAATCTTATTTTTATTAGAACTCTATACTTGTTTTTAAATAGAAGGTCCTTCACTATAATGTAAAATATTTTGTCAAAGCCTGTTATGTCAGTATAATTTACTTTATCACCTAAACTTCTAAACTCTTGCAGTAATGGTATTTGTGTGACAAAGCCTGTTTTATATAATTCTTACTAAATGACTTTAATTATGCTACCGTTCTCTGGCAAATGGCATCCCTATCAGCCTTCCATCATTTTGTGAGCAATCAACACCAGTCTATCCCTTTAGGTCATCCCTTTTAACCTTCTTAATATCTAATTAGCTTTTTGCCATTTTTCCCCCTTCTTTCACATTATACCAATATTTCTTAAAAATCAATGCTAATCTTCTCCCCAACTTTGTTGTTTTTTGAAGAAACTCAAGGACAATGCTCTTCTAGTGCCTGTGAAATGGCTGAGGCTGTCTGAACTATTGACATCTCCTATTCTCAGGTGCTGGGAGGCTGTTTGAGCTAAAGTTCTGTTACACCTGGACATACACAATGGGGAAAGGTGTTTCAGGTGAAACTTTATACTTGTTTGAACGTAATTTGGAGAAACAGGTTAGACTGTAACCTCTGTAAAGTCTTAGAGTGGTCTTGGTGAGACCTTACACATTTGCCTCTCAAGGCATGTGATCAGCTGGACAGAAGGGTAAAGCAGCATGAAAGGCAGTGTGTGGTAAGTCCCTGAGCATGGCCCCAAGCTGGGAAATAAGAACTGTCCTGTGTCCCAGCTCACTTTGCTGTGCCTATTCTGTGGGACTTGGTGTACCTTGCAGGTAACAAACTTGCTGCTTCCTTTTCTGAAAACAAAGGATGGCATCTGTGCTTGTTTGTTATGAAATACCTGAAAATTTTATAAATAATTTTGCAAACAATTTTACAGTTTAAAAATGGTAAAGTTGTATGTCTACCTCTCTGGTATGGTCAGGCTTCTGAGCTACAGCCCCCTACCTCAGCTATGGTAGGAAAATAGGGAAAACATGCAGTCACTAAATGTGTGTGCATGCTTGAAGAACCTGGCTGAGGACACTTTCACAACAAAGGCATGAAGAGAGTAGGGGAGAGGAATTTGCTTTATTTTGAGTTTTAATAAACTTTTTGATACTTTGCAGCCTTGAATTTGGTTTGACCCTCTGCAGCAAGGACCTTTGCTGTGGTAAGCTAAGGTATACTCACTGTCACCTGCAATTTCAGATTGACAGGAAGATTACACTAAAAAGCTGATGGTCCTATTAGACTCAAGTATCAGAATGGATATGTTGTTATGTAAAAGCCAAACATGTACAGCACGAAGTCAGCACATGGCAGAAATGAACAATGATTTTTCAGTTTTCTTACTGTTTTTATGAGCCATACATATGCAGGCTTCTTAATCTCCTCTGGTTTGAGGAACTGGACTTGTGACTTGTAAAAACTACAAAAAAGAAAGTCTGTTAAGTAAAACAAATCCATTTTAGTCACAAGTATCTGAATTGATCATAGCATCATTTATTGCACATGCCTGAAAGTATGATTGACCAGATAAAGATTGTATGCTATGCTTTGGACTTCAGAATGTGCATAAAATGTTGGCTTTACAATGCCCAGGATTTAAATGTTCAGATCTTCAAATGTCCAGTATTCCTGAAGCACATGAGATTAAATTAATATTTTAGTAAACTGATCCCCTTGAAGATAACAGCAAAAAAAAGCCTTAGGCTAGTTGGCCAAGTTCCTATTGATTTCCAGCTGGCAAGCTGATATCATCTCCTTCTTCCTGCTTACATAATGCAGTTGCTAAAAAAGAATGTCTTGCTTTCTGGTTTATGATTGAATTTGATTTCTCTGAGTCTGTTGTAGCAAATGTGTGCAATATTAGCCTTTGTGACATTAAAAAAATTTCCAATTTTCTATGTATAAAATCAGATATAATTTCATCTTTGACTTCACTACATCACTAGTACATATCTTTGAAAGAAATGTGAGATCCTTTTGATACTTTGAGGGCAATAGTATGCAAAGCTATTATTGTCACACACTATTTCAACTTATTATACTCTAGTCTTCCACAGCCCATTTTGTATCAGCTCTGGAACTGTGTGTGTCATCTGGCTTGGGAATGTATTTGCTGTGACTACACTTGCCATGGGGTTTGCCAAGCTAAACAGAAATTGGCAAAATCCTTCTCCATCATCTGTCCAAAACAAACAACCTGCTGTGGTAAGCACTTAGTCATGTCATTGTTTAGATGTTTATTTTGCTTACAAATCTCATTGGGTGGGCTTTCACTCTAAAACCAGTGGATTTTCTCAGAAAGACCCATGAACAGATTTCTCTGTCTGTACAGCTGTAAAGTAGTCTATGGTGTGATTGACCTTAAAAGAGAGTGAAATTGAAGGCAGCCACACCTAACTTTATTCTGTTCTCACTTCCCACAGGCTTCACAATGTGCAGCTGCAGAACTAGGTCTGTGCTTTGGTGTGGAATGTTTTCCATAACATTTTAATAATGTAGTAGAATATATAGGTGAACTCATGAACTGGTTGTCACCTCTAACTAATTGGTATTTACTGCTGCTGGGAGTATCTTCTCAGTGTGCCAAAATCCAAAAGCAAGGAAAAAGTTTGCTCTTCCTAATGTGGGATTTGGTTATTATATAGGCTTATTTTAGTTGCTAAAACTTGGTCACCTCTTTTCGCTTAAGATGCTACAGTGTACCTGCTGGCCTCTTGCTGCCACTCCAGAGAAGTCAATGTCTCCCATGTGGCTGGTGGTGATCTCCCATCTGCATCTCCCTTGGACGGGAGAAACATTCCTAGACACCTTTTACAGTTGAATAACTGGTTTGAGTTCTGGGTGCCTTTTATCCAAACATCCTGCCCAATGGCTGCTTAACCTTTAAGGTTTCTAAATGTCTTTGGAGATCTTCTTCAACTCAGTCTGCAATGCTGCTTCCCTACCAAAGTTTCAGTGGACCCCAAAAGTAGGCAGAAGAGCATGCAAAATCCCTTTAAATGAGCCTGCCTGGCTCACTGCCAAAACTGTGACCCTCTCTAGTGGTAATTACATGTAAGGTGTTTCTAGTGGACCTCTTATGCCTGCAGCACTCGCCCAGGAGGCAGAGGCATGCACTGGATGCTCTCCTCCACCTGAGGAACTTCAGGTTCACAGCCCCTCTGCTGTAGCGAAGTGCTGTAGCCATGGGGCAGCATGAGGTCTCCTGGTGTGGCTCAGCAGCCTCCTAAGGATTTAGCTGTGAAGAGGCAGGATGCAGTGGAATGGGGAGAGTAGGGGTCTCACTGCTGTTCAGGAGTCTTCCTCCCACTGAGCGACCTGTCTCAAGTTATGGAAGGAACTCAGGTATCTGACTCTGAATTTCATTCTGGAAGTCAGCCTAAAAGCTAGGTGTTGGCACCTTTAAATCTTTCATTGGACATAACCCAAAAAGGTAGAAAAATATCTAAACAGTTCTTCTATACTTCTAATGATTTCATACGTATCTCTGCAATTGTTCACACTGTAATGTTGATGGGTAAATGTCAGTGCTGACAGCTCTCGTGATTTGGGCCATAACTCTTGTGAAATATGTGACCATTTGAAAAGACCTGTAAGGTGGATGAAAACCAGGATGCACTAAGTTTCCATTAAAAAATAAAATAAAAATAATTTTTTCTTTAGTTGGTATAAAAACCTTGAAAATTTGTCTTCAGTGGAAAGCTGAGGCACAGAAGATAAATATGACTCCAAGTGTAATAAATGACCAACATTCCTAATTTCAGCTAGTACAGCTCTGAGCCCTGACATGACTTTTTGATTGAATTGTAGCTGCAGAACTGAACCTGGCAGTTATAGAACAGTCTGCTGAACATTAGAAGCGGTAAATGGATGGTGTGGGTATCAGACTGATCAGGCTTGAAAACAAGAAATCTCTCAGGTCATTCCAGAATAGATCAATTATTCATTCACCTGGCATTACAGATCACTTTATCATATATAAACTATTGTCTAGAAAACTTTTAAATGAGGCTTTATTGTAGGCCTAAAAGGCCTATTAACTTTTTCAACTCTAAGAGAATATTTCAGGGTGATTTTTGCAAGGAGTCAACGTCCACAGAAAAGTTTTCTGCTTTTCCCCACACTATTTTACATCGTTTTCATTTCACACTTTTTTCTGCTGAAGAATTATTGTGTTACATGGCACATGCAGGCACTGTGATATCAAATACAATGCATCAGGATGTAGTAGTCTTGTTAGTACCAAGTATGTCCTCAGTAGCTGCTGATGACTGCATAACTTTTAAATTTAAAAAATTGTTAAACCCCTCTAGTCTTTATGCAAGCAAGTAGTACCAGCCAATTAAAACATGTTCTTTTAGCAAAGCCATTTCTCAAAGCAAGGTTGTTAATGGATGCAAATGTAATAACCTGGGGCTTAAGTTTTTAATAAGTTGCATATGTTCTAAATACTCATTGAAGGCAGTGCTATTTTGAAGGGGTGATGGTTAAGAAAAAAATCTTAAGGCAAACATCAAATGTATAAGGGGGAAAAAATCTGAATGTCTCTATTAGCTGTTCATTTAATCCCAAAATTAAAATTTGCTCCACTGAGCATGAGCTTTAAAAATTACCTGCATTATCCAAATTAACTTCTCTAGAGATTTTAAATTTAATTCTAAAAGTATATTATTAACTGGCAAATACCAGTTTTTTTGGGTTTTTTTAGCAAATGTGTATATGTTTTAGTTTAACTTCCTTTCAGTCAATTAAACTCTTTTCATGGCTGATGTGACAACTTTATATATTTCAGTTTAGAAGCAGAAGCATTTCAGAATCCCAGTGAGGTGTGCCTGAATCAAATGTTCCTCCTCAAGGCTGCAGTTATGAGTGTTAAGCATTAAAATCCTTTTTATCCAGTAGCTAGTTCATGGGATACAGCTGTATTGCACTGAGAAACCTGGACCCAAATGGACCCCTTCCGGAAATCTTTAAAAGAATATGGATGTGTTGTACACCAGCACAAGCTTGCTTCAATTTCAGATTCCTCTCTGGAAGGTGTTGTGCAAGATTTCCATGGCCCCTGTGGGCTTGCAGGAAGAAAAACTCGTGTGTTAAATTAGGGTAAAACCCTGTTTCCAATTAAGTTTTGTGTTGGTATTTCCTTTCCCCAGAGTATGTGAGGCTGCAGAGCTCCTCCATTTCAGCTGTGTGAGTAGCAATCTATCTGTGCTGACAGTGATCTAGACTAGGCAGAGGCTGGAATTAGGTGGAAGTGGTCAGGTAAGATGCCCACACTGGCACAGACACTTATGGCCGTGTAATCAGAGCACACACGGCCCACCTGTGCAGCGGCAGCCCCAATACCTGCTGAGCCCCTCTTGCTGCACTGTGCTCCCTGCACTGACAGGATGAGCGTGCCCCACGTATGGTCCTGGGTGGTGGTGTGAGACTGTGCTTTCCTCTTCCTTCCCAAGCTCCTCGAGGACAGACAGCCCTTTCACACCAAGAGGCAGAGAGCAGGAGCATCTGAGCTGTCTGTTTTGAGGTTATGGAGGAGAATTGAGGGCAGTGAGGTCTAGTCTAAAGCCAATGCCCCCCTTGTTAGTCTCCTGAGACTCCCTCTGTAGTGAATGGAGAGAGACTGTGACATCTGTAAATCCATCTACCACCTTTTTAAAGTCACCTATTTCAGGATGAAGTGGTTGCTTTGGAGAGGACTATTTCTCTTCCTGGTTTGTAAAAAAGCTTAGGGTTACTGTTATATGCCTAATCCAATGGGGCATATGAATCTTGGCTTCTGAACTTCCTGGAGGATCACTGTCAAGCTCCAAAACTTGTCACAGATCATGGTGCACTATTCAGCTAAGTGATAAACACATTTAGCATCTCATCACCTGTGATGTGGAAACTCCAGCTTGAAAACCACTGGTGTAACCAATACACACTGGTTAGATGTTATAAAACCAGTTCTTTTGTAATATGGTCAAGCTCATTCAATGCGTGCTAAAGCTATGGAAGTTTATTTTTGTTCATTGCTTCATGTGTTTGAAATTTCAAACAAGAGTCTGTGCTATAGTTTTAAAAGCTCATAAGTAATTAAGATACATTAACATGCTTAACATATTTTAATCCAGTCTTACTGCATTTTAAAATGAGCATGAAGCATTGCATGTTGCAGAGCTAATTTTGTAGAAGTGTAACTACAGATTTTAGTGAGTACAGTTTACATTTATACTGGAATACAGTGCAACTGCAGGAAAGAAAAGTAATCTTTAGGTCTTTGACTCATAAATCCATTGAAATAATATGATTAATAGTGTTTCTGTTGATCAGCAAACTAGTGTTTTTATAAACCACTATGTACTGTTTATATGGTTTTCTCCCTGATATTAGAAAATAGAAACGGCAGAAGTGATTTGCAGCCATTTCTTCTGTGGGCTCTCATCCAACATTTAGCAATAGTGCTTATGTGGATCTATCCTCACAAACAAATTATTGATATTATATTTTTTTCTTTTTTTTTTCTTTTTTTTTTCTTTTCTGATTTAGAATGAGTACAAGATTTTAAATTTTTCTGTGAAGTAAAAATAATGAAAAGAGATGTTAGGGACACCTCAATATATAATTATTACAGGATGAAATATCACTCCTGCCCTGAAACTGATTTAAATCTTCATTATTTTCTCAATGTTTATGCCGCATTTCTGCAACTGAAGGGAACTGGGGGATTATCACTTCAGCTTCCTGAGCTGCTTGAGCAAAAGACAGAATATCATCCCCAGTCAGCACATCTGTTTGGGCTCTTTCTTGAACACACTCTCTGCCCCAGTGAGTGTTTTGACCTGGAGTAGGAAACTGCACAAGAGAGGATGACAAGATGTGTAGAGCAAGTCATTTAGCACAACAGGAGCAGATCCTTGGTGTGGGCACTAGGGCCCTGTGTCCACATTGTCCTTGCTCCAGGGGTGTCACCTGGGACTGGGACTGGTCTGGTGATGAGGTCTGGCTGCCCAATGGAGCTGGGGCATAGCCTGTGTTTTGGCTTCATCCCAGGGGATGATCCTGCTGGTCCAAGACAGCTCTGTGGTCCAATCTGAGTGGTGTGAGCTGTGATGGAAGAGAGGCTTGCATCAAAATAACTGTCCTAAGGTAAGGTGCAAATATAGACATGGGCAATGAAACCTATCCTGGAGCATATTTGAAATTAGGGGAGTTTTCTTGATGTCAGAGAGTGCTGGTTTCAATCGTTGGGTGCAAGGAGTCAGGAAAAGGATGCCTTCATGTGCTTGTCATGGCAAATGAATAGCATAGCCACAGGGCTGAAGCTCCCATCAGTTTCTCCTCTTACATAACTCCAGCCCTTTATTTGCAAAATTTCCTTTTTTTAATTGTGGAATACAACCTAAAAAAACAAAACAGCAAACAACCCAAACCAACAAAACCAATAACAAAGCAATGTAATAGCACTTATGGTAAGAAATATAATGAAGAAGAAATATTTTTGTCTGATCCTCATTTATTTTATGTTTATGTCATTCATTGCTTATTTCATCTTACTTCAAATGTTCCAGCATTTCTAATTTAGTCTGCCAAATAAGATTTAGATTATGGACTTTCCAACTAGATCATCCTCAGTCTAAATACAGAGATATTGTGTTCCCAGAGGAATGTTTTCTTTCTTGAAAGCTCTTGGCTAGATATTTGAATTAATTCTTCTACTGAGGGAAAGGGCTTCAGTTTGAGTTCAAAAGCTTTTCCCTCAATTTTATCTGTTTTATTGGGCAATGGGCAAACGTATTTTTGTAGTAACACTCTTGTGGGTATTGAGAGTTAATATTGAGGGGAGACACAAGGCAATATGGGAGAAGCAGCTAGAGCTATTAATAAATATACAAAATTTTTGTCAAGTTTTGCAAGTATAGTTGCTGTAGTAGTTGTATTTCACACTGAAACAGCTCTATGCCATCCCTGAGTTGCCCAACAAGACCAATGAGTAGCACTTAAGAACTGGAAATGCTTCTGCTACAGAAGCATCATCAGCATCTGGTACAATACTCACCTAATTATACCATTAATGGTTACCTCTCTTCAGGTCAGAGTTAAGCAATGAAGCACAGGAAAACAAATCATTAACCTTAATACCAATGACATGACTAAGTGGCTTTTAGATATCCTAGGTTATTTTTTTAATGCAAGAAAATGCCAATATTGTAAGCGTACATTACAATTGGTCTTTCTTGATTGAACTACTAGCATTCACTGTTTTGTACTTTACTTAAAGTTTCAACAATGAAGGGTTTTATTAAGGCGACCTGATCATTGACAAATGAATGCAATTCCCAAACTAGAAATGCAGAGCAGAACACTGGATGAATGTTGTGTCACTGTACACTTAATCTTCCTCCCAATAACATTGATAGGGAGTTTGTTCTTTTAGTTGCACAGAACCTATAGCAAATACAGTTACACACAAGTTTTCTGATCCTCCAGTGTATTAAAAAGTTCTACTTTTATAAACACAAGATAGAATTATGTATGTTATTTACAGCTGGTAACTATTAAATGAAGTGTGAAACTTCTCCATGAAACATGCCATGCATCATGCTAGCCTTTATAGTTACAAGGTCTAGCTCTCTTACAGCTTCAGTGTAGTCTTTCAGCTCTGGCCCTCAGGGCAATACTGGGACAGTTTTCAATCTGTAACCTCAATCTGGCATGGGCTGTATTTATCTGAACAAGTCACATAGGCCAGCACAGGTCTGTAGAGCAAAGTATTTGATGCTGATGAGTTGATGTCCACATCACACGTGAATCACCTCAGATTAGCTCCAGCTTTGTCTGCCAGTGATTGTAACACTTTGAGTGCAGTCCTGGAGCACAACTTCAGCTTCTGAATTTCCTTGAGAGGAATCCACTCCGTGAGCCCTTAGACTGCTCTGTTACATTAACCAAAGCACATCATAAGAAATGACAACTGGAAGGTTTACTTTAAAAGTGTGCTCATGATGAAGAGTTCATGTTAACAGGAACTCCCCCACAAAGTACCATATGGATGTAAAAAGTCATTATGTGTGAATCTTGAGCAGCAGCTTAACTACATCTTATTCATATAAAGGTCAGCAAAATCCCGAACCCTGACTTTTTTTTCACAGGCAGTTAATTAAAATGATTGTTTAATTTTGTACCAATTAAGTTTTAGGAAAAAAAAAAGGCAGAATTGCTTCCTTATATAACTTCTTAATAAATACAGTTTTTTTCCTAAATATTTTTCACTTTTAAATACTTGGCACATGTTGATTGACTTCTTAAAACCATTTTGAATATTTGTCAGCAACTCAATGTGGGAAGGGTAGAGAAAGGACTCATTAATGCTGGAGCATTAGCTACCCTCAGAACAGGCACAATGAGAAGCTAGTCATGAACTGGTGGTGTGTGCTCTCAGACCCTGAGCCTGACTTCTTGTCTGACTGTCTGCACCTTCCCATGCTCCAGTGATGGATATTCTTCACCTCACTTTGATCATCTACACTGCAGACATTTGCATCTAAGCCAGTTGTTTAGGCTCTCTTTATAGCTCATGGAGAGAAAAAGACACTTCTGAGGCATGATTTACATGTTCTGTTTAGATGTCTATGCTAATATCAGGTGACTCACTGCCTGGAAATGAGTTATTTCTTTCAATTTCCACATTTTTCTTTTACACAGGGAGCCTAGAGGAATATTTTAAATATGGAAGTTTACATCTTAAATGTTTGAGAATCTCTCCTGAAGACCTGTGTATTTTGCCCAAGAAAAGTCACCTCTGAGAACCCTAAAATATATTTACATGATTCTTACAGAACAATTTCAAGAGGAAGTGTCTAATAGGGCATGCTCATGTGCTTATTCTGATGGATGTGGGCACGTGAAGTGACATCATTATGTACCTAACATCAACCTTGTGAATTTACATATCCACTCAGAGAATAACTTCAGGCCAAATGCTGAGCTAGATACCTATCTGCTGCCTGTATGGATATGTCTTGGTTTGAAAGACAATTCAAATCCCCTCCCTCCAAATTATTATAATTTAGAAAAAAAAATTAAAAGGGGCTTTTTTCAGGCAGAGTTATGGGAATAGGAAATAGCAGCTCTTTACTAGTATGTATAACAAAGCAAACAAAGAAAAAACAACAACTACAACATTAATAACAAACCAGTACCAAGAACCTTGAAAAGCCTTGCTTCCCAAAACCCAGGGCAGTTTGGTCTCCGTGCCCCTGCAGGCAGGAGGCTGGATGTCCCCAGCAGGCAGGGGGGAGATGCAGGTCACACCAAGCAGAGATGGTAGATCTTCTCAGGACTGGACGTTTTCTGGTGGCAGTGGAACTTCTCCCACAGCAAGCAAAAAAAAACCAAAAAAAAAAGCCAGCCAGGCTGTGTCTTCTCCGATGAGTGCCCAGAGAGAGCAAGACACCCGAAACTGCCTCCCGCTCTGTCTTTTATCTGCCCCAAAGAACTCGTGTTGCCTCTCCCTTCGAGAGACACTCCCACAGAGACAAAAGGGGTAGCCAGCTCCTCCTCTTACCCACTTTGTTCTGCCTGAGTACCCGTAAGTACCCAGTAATTAGTTTGCTAGCAATGTATGGGGAAAAATTCTATGAGTGAGAAAAAAAAAAGAAATCTAACCCCCAACAGGACACTGCATAGAAGCTGTGGTTTTAGGGGAATTCTCAGAGCTTCGTCAAAAATGCTCTCCCTGCTGCAGGAGGGTGGGTCTTGCAACATTTAAACTTACAATGACATTTAGAAAAAAAGATTTTTTTGCTTCAATTGAGTCTTCATGATTTTGATGATTTCTAGAACTACAATTCTGTTGCTTCTGTAACAAGCCATGAAAAGAAATGTCTGTGCAAAATAAGGCCTTGAAGTCTAGACAATGGATTATTGGTTTGTTTTCTGCTTGTCTAATAGGCAGTATTAAAAATAGAATCAAAGTTTACCTTATATCAAGCCTTGAATATTTTGTTGTCTAGGGAGTACACAGAGATTTTGTACACTTAGTTTAGAAAACAATCTTCTGCAGGATTCTGCTGTCCACAAAAATGATAGGAATACCAGAATTGAAGATTAGCTATTTCCATGCATTGATAACTGAGAGGATTTTGCCAGAAGCCAACAAGGTGGCTAGAATGAGGCAGAGCCTGATCAGCTCCACTTGCCTTTTGGCAAATCACATTGTATACAGATAACTTATTTGGAAGGGTATATAATTTTTTTTTCAGCTATGTAAAATAGCTGTATCCATCTGCTGTCATTTAAGAGGAAAGGTTATGGCTCACATGTTGGTAATGTGGCTTGGCTTTCTGATTTATAAACCCTTTTTGTACCTCACCTCAAAGATGTCAGCATTTCAAAATCTGATTAAGTAATCACTATATATAGCTTTTTATCAGTTTTTGTAAAGTGGCTTACACTGAAGGGCACTCTTAAACTTGATTTCACATTTCCTTTACTGAAGGACAAAATGAAAGGCTAGGGGTTTACAGGCAGCTGAACTTAGTACCTCTATAGACACTTAATGTAAAACCATACAGTCATTATACTAGAGGACATGCTAGTGGAGACCATCCCCATTATAATGGTGTAAGAATGGATAACTCCCTTAGGGGGTGTTGTATTTTTTAGTTAATTAGCATCAAGTCTCTTCTCTTTAGGAAATGTTTTGCTTCACAACCCTCACTGCTGAATTCAGTGTTCTGGCTGGTGTGGGAGAGTATTTTGCAAGCTCATCATCCACTTGTATTTTGGAAACACTGTATTTGATTCATAAATATACTATATCCTTCACTTAAATGTAGTATGTGTCTCCTTCACATTTCAATCATGAGGCAAATTCTTATACTGTGCATTAGGAAAATCTGCCAAGTTTTATGACGTGTTTGGGATAGATGTGTCACTGTCATCCTCTAGCTCTGTGCAGAAAAAGGAGATGTCAGAGAATATGACACAAGACTGAGCAGTATATAAATAAGGGCCAAGAGCCCTACTTTGCTCCCATGGCTTTGGCAGCCAGTGGTCAAGGCAACTCAGACACAATGCAGTGGTGTGACCCTGGGTGAGGCTGCTGAGGAGAGAGCTTTTTGAGAAAGCTGTAAGAAATCTCCTTTGGGCTCCTTAGAGCTTAAAAAAGTTCTGATATTCCTTTGCCCTTCCCAGAGTGGTTTCAGCCATGCTTGTGCCTTGCCATGTACTGCTCTAATGAAGATTCTGATCTTCCATGTTGGCTTCCTTGCTCGACCTCAGACTTGCCTCAGCATTGTGACTTGTCTAGCAACCTCTGGAATATGCTGACTTTGGTGCTCCCACCAAACCTTCTCTGCTCTGCTCCATAGTTTGGCTGTGGTGGGACTTAGTGTTCTGCTGTTTTAAAGGTTTCAAAAACCCACTTACCAATTAGTGTTCATGTGCTGCTCCTTCCAGCAGAACAATGATTTCCAGCTGCTAAAATCTTCTAGCATACTGGAGTCTGTTAGACAGATTTGGAAATTAGGCACTGAAAATATTCTGATTTTGAAAATATCTTGCCTGGACTTAGGCTGCTTTTCCTACATGATGGCTGTCTTTCTTTTTAAAGTTTAAGCCTTTACATCTCCTGTTCACTGCTAAAATGTTTATTTGAAATAAGCTACAGCTGGGGCCTTCTAAAGGTATGTTCTACTTAACAGATGGTTGCACACTTTCTTTGGCCTCCAGATAATGTTTTCTGAAATAGTTACTGATGTGAAATGCCTTTTCTCCACCTTTTCTTTTTTCTCTGCATAATAAAATTTGTGAAAAAAAAATCAGTCTTAAAGAAGTGCACTCAAACCACTCAAGTTTTAAGTTTTCTTTAATGTTTCTTGAAAAATTCAAACACACTTTTTCTGTAGCACCTTGTAACTCAGAAGCCAGTAGTATCCACTATTACTTTAATGGAAGTCAATGATTTTGTGGTTCTGTATTCTTTAATGGTTATTAATCAGCAGGCTTCTGCTGAACAGTGATTATTCAAGAGGTTTTATTGCCTTTGTGGGTTTAATTCCCATGTTTGAATAACTCAGAAAATCACATTTCTCACCTAAGTAACAACAAAAACCTCATTCAGAACTCAGAGTGTCTTACTTCACACCATTTCAAAGTTAAAAAAATCGGCTCCATTTGAATGTCATTAAAAACTGTACTGGTGATTGCGGTTATGGAAGGGGGCCACTGGAACATGAGTTACTTTTGCCAAAATCATTGCTTTGATACATAGAGGTTCAACATCTTCTTGTGGAAGAGAAAAAGAAGCACAGAGATTGACTGATGCATTTGGTTTTACTTGGCTTTAAAGAGATGTTTACAGTAAGCATTTATTCCAGGCAGTAGTTAAACCTGCAGTCTCTAAGGCTGTGCCTCTGTGATCCATTTTAGCGTGGCCCTGCCAGTGTCATAACATGTCAGATGCTGCCTGTGGCAGTCAGGAGTTCACAAATAAAAAAAAGTAATTTAATATCTCCTTTATGACAGCTTGGTCTCCAGAACTGGATTTCCTGCCTTCGGAGTTACTTGTGCAGGTAGTAGTTGTCACCAGCCCTGACATTACCCTTCTATACAAACTGACATTAGCTACTATTGGGTTTGAATTAGAACAAATCCTGCTCAGAGAATCATGGATGTGTTTCGCCTCTCTCCTGTGTCATCTATCCTCATGGAATGGCCATTTTCATATGAAGCTTCTTATTATCTTTCCTCACCCCCAATTAATTTTCTCTGTTTGCATTTAGTAAAAACACAGCAAACTTCAGTTATGCATTTATTTATCATATTCCCACCAAAAAAGTAATTGTAGTACTCACTGTAAATATATGTAAAAGATATACAATGCCCTCAAAATGGTGCTACAGAAAAAATGTGACTAGAAGGAATAGAGGGAGGCTTACAGGTCACATTATGGTTGGTGGCCAAGCTGGAAGCACACTGGAGGTTTCTGTATCCTAGTCTTTTGACCTTAGCTTGCTTCTCCAGCTGCAAGACTCACACAAGAGTTCAGGCATCACCTGTACCCTCAGGACATAACTTGGTTTTGCTTTGCTGAACTTTCTGTTAAGCTGACGGAGAGGCAAAATATAAATACAGTTGGAAATTTGTCTATCCAATGCTGATGATAACTCATGCATGGCTGATTTTCCTGATGGGAGTAAAGGAGGATATCTGCTTTTAAATGGAATTTTGTTCATGATTGAACATGAGGACATAGAGTCACCTGTATGACTATATTCCTGATTTCTGAGATAGAGCATTGAAACAACATCTCCATCTCCTGTCATGGAAGATTTTGAGAAAAAACAAATGCAAACATGGGACAATATATCCTGCCTATGACCTGGCTGTTTTCCCAGTGCCATTTTGCAATCGTAAAAGACCTTTTCTGTAAGAGAAGTTATAGGCTTGAACGACTCATTGAGCATTGTCTGAGTTCCCGTGATTTGCCTGGGGCAGACCTTTAACATAAATATAAGCAGTAACACACAACAAAGATGATCGTGGAAGCATTGGTTGGACGTATTTGAGCATTCTTGGAATTCCTCCTTCCAGCAATGATGTTCTTAGGTAAGTGAGACAGCCCTGGGCAAAGCAAAGCAAAATGTTATTCCTTTTACTGAAAGTAGTTCAGACTAGCGTGAAATGGGAAGATGGAAAAGATGTGGTCGATATCAGGAGCCTGACGAACCGGCCATCCAGCCCGTGGGGTTTGGAGCCCCGTCCTGCTGCCGGGGCCGGGCCCGGGCCGTGCCGAGCCGGTGCCGCGGGTGCAGTTGCGGGCAGCGCCCTCGAGGTGGAACCTTCTCACCGAGGCTGAGCGGGCGCTCCCGGGCGGGCGCTGCGGCCCCACCGGAATGCGCTCCCGGGGCCGGCCCGGGCGCTCCCGCCTGGCCGCGTGGGGCATCCCTGTGCGATGATCGTGTGGTGGACAGAGCCTTTAGGAGAGGAGCAAACTTCCAGAGCCTTCCGGCGAGGTGCTCCGGGCTGTGTCCCTTACCCTCACGATGGCCCTGGCTCCGCGCCGCCGAAACCTCCCCGGTGTCGGGGAATAAATGGGAACTCCTTCACCCGGCGTACGAGCTGCGAGCCAAAAGCGGGGACGGGACAGAGAGCGTCGGGAATCTTATCCTATGTCATCGATCCTATGGCGGGGGACACGACTCCGTCGCCCGCGAAAGGCGGGATTGGGATGGAGGCTCCGCACTCTGAGGGAGGCCGCATTAAACGGACCCGGCCCTCCCCGGTGACTCCCTCTTTGTCCCGCTCCGTGCTACCACTCCCCCACGGCCACAGCCTCAGCCTTTACTGGCTTCCTCTGCTCAGAAACCCCGCGGCACGCGTTTGCCGGGCACCGCGCCCCGGGCGGAGCGGGTGTGCCGGGGAGGGCGGTGCCGACCGCGGGTGGGCGGGCCCGGAGCCGCAGCCCGCGACCAGCTGGGGATTCACGTGGAGCCGTGCTGTGCCGTGCCGTGCCCTGTCGTGCCCTGCCCTGTCCTCTCCTGTCCTGCCGCGGAGCATCTCCTCCTCCAGCACCAAGAACAGCTACAAGTGTACAGCTACCGTACAACAGCTACAGCCCCGCCGAGCCGAGCCGAGCCGAGCCGTGCCCCGCCCCGCTGGGCTGAGCCGTTCCGTGTCGTGCCCCGCGGTTCCGTGCCGTGCCCGTCCCGCCAGAGCCGCGGTAAGCGCCGGCAGCGTCGTGCCGCTCCCGCTGGCGGCTCCGAGCCGTGGGCTCCCGGCGCTCCGCCGGTGCGGGGGCCGGGCCGGGGGCGGGGGCTGGGATGTTTTCGTGCTTGGCCGGTGCGTGTATCCGCCGCTGCGACTGAGCGGCAAGGCAGCGCAGGGTTGGTATAGTCACGGGGGCTGAGCCACTGACCCCAAAAAGTTTCCTCGTGGATTGTTGTGTGGATCGGTTTTTTTTAAAAAAATATTTATTTATTTATTTATTTATTTAATTCTTTTGACGAGGGGAGGAGAAGTAAGGAAGGAGTCAGTGGAGCAGGTTCGGCTTGGCTGTTCGCGAGTGCGAAACACCACGACTGAAACCGCTCTCTTGGATACCTGTCCCAGGCTGAGCTCTCGCATATTAAGCTGACGCTGCTGAGGGAAGCTGTCTGAGACGAGGCTTGTACAGAAATTACCTCATGCTATTCCCGTTCGACACCGAGTATAATTCCAGGGACCTCCACAGTAACATGGATATGCAACTCTTTTCGATCAAGGTATTTATGTATGTGTGTGTCGTCTTTAGTTCTTATTTTAAGCAGAGAGGAGAAGGCAAATAATGCGCGTTTTGCCTCAGTTAAGATTTTTGGTCTGGGAATCCCGGGCAATCCTCTCCGCCTGCTTCGTGGCGCCGGGAGCTTTTATTTTTTTGGCGTTAATTATTTATTATTTTTATTGTCGATATCCTCCCCCAATCAGATCTAACGCAAGAGATCCCGGACACGGTGCCGTCACAGCAGAGAGCAAAAAGGGAGAATCTCGGAGCTCCCGAGCAGTGAGGTTCTCCCTGGCCGTCTTAGCCGGGTCTTCTCCCACCCCCAGGGGGAGGAGGGCACAGGGATTTCCCCCGCACTCCCCGCCACCCTGTTCACGTTTCGCTGGCCAGGAAGGAAGAGGGATCTGCCGCCCCTCCGGGGGCACGGGCCAGCCCTACCCGCCGCCGCCAAGTTCTCCGGGCCAAGGGTCGGGCGAGGTGCCGGCAGCCCGCCCATACCTTGCCGGGTGGGCTCAGCTTCTTTGGCTCCGCTGGGGACATCCCCGCGTCCCTGGGGAGATAAGGGGCAGGAGGATCCTCGCCGGGCTGCGGTGGCTTCTTCCCCCGAGGAAGAAGGCGAGAGGCTGCCCCGGCATGAGGCAAGGGCTTAACTGTCCTCGGCGTGGAGCAGCATCCCCAGCGCTGGCATGTGCTGGTTGCAGGAATGCGAAGTGTTGGCAGGTGAATGTATGGCACGGTTAAAAAATCCAAAGCAAAGAAGCCAACCAACAGCAACAGCAACAAAAAACAGAGAAGTATGAAAACCAAACAGAAAAACCGTACAACATAACTCAAGTAATAAACATCAATCAGTGACCGAAAGTGCATGGAAATCCGGCGTTGGCATTTTGGAGTTTGCAAGCTTCCGACCTCTGGGACCAGGGATTCATTAAAAGAGACTTAGGTTTGCATCGAGGGGGGAGCAGAAGCGCATTAAAGCTGACCGGTTGATGCAAGGAGAGGAAGGAATCACAGGCGTCTGGAAGTAAAAGGCGACGCTTGTTTCTGCATCGCCGCTGACGGAGGTGCAGCGCTCCCGGCCGGGGACCAGGGTACGGAGGGGACCGGCGGATCCCTGGCTCCAGCCGGGAGATCCGCATGTGCCCTCCGTCCCCCGCCCACGGGCCGCTTTGGCTGCAAGGCCGCGGCGGGAGGCAGATCAGTCCCGTCCTATGGCCGCTCGCTGGCAGGAGCGAGGCTGCGAGAGCCGCGACGAGCCTGTGCCGGAATCCCTCCACAGCACACGCCAGCTGGGGTACGGATGAGCCTGGGAAGAGACGAAAAATAATAAATCTCTCGGCTAAGTAAAGTGGAGAACAATAGGGGGCTCCCTCCAAGGGAGAAGCTCAGCGGTGATGGGCGATGGTCGCGGAGTTGCGCGGGGAGAGCCGGCTCGCCCAGCCCGGGGGCGCTCCCC
>VZSR01000121.1:2976926-3045811 GCA_013398615.1 Brachypodius melanocephalos | reverse complement strand
CGCGGGTGCGGTGCGCGGAGCGCTGCTCGGAACGCACGGGCGCGCCATGCGCCGGTACCGAGAGCGGGATACGGAGAGCGGGATGCGGAGCGCTGCTCGCCCGGGGCACTCGCCCGGGGGACTCGCCCGCTCGCTGGGGCCGTCGCCGGGGTCGGGCGTGGACACAGTGGGGGACTTTCCTGCAGGGTGCCCCGGGACGATTTCGTCGGGCGGCTGCGTTTATGGGGGTAGAGCCGTTCTTGCAGACCACCGGACTGCACCAGGAGCGCCTGCTCTGAACACAGCTGTGCGGACTGGGGAGCGGGAGGCTAGTGGGGAGAGGGTCAAATAAAAGCAGAAACAACAGAGAAAGCTCTCCCAGGCTGTCTGGGAAAATCTTGATGATAATTTGCTAGACCAGAGGTGAAACCTTTTCTGAAGGTGTTAATACTGATGAGGTTCATTAAGTCCAACCAAGGGCAGAAGAAAATCTTCAATATAGTTTGCTTTTAAAAATTGTAGGCTCCACTTGGTCTCACCCCAGCAGAAGGACCTGTGCTGCATCTTCACGGGGTAGCTTGTTTGGGAAAATGAGTATTTGCAGGCTAGGAAGTGAAGGCAGGTGTTCTGGGGTATTTGAAAAGAAGCTGATCAGGCTGAGGGTAGATAACAGACTGCACAGAGAAGAAATAGTTCCTGTAAACGAGATGCTGAGAGTGATTCGCCTTGAAGTCCTGATTATTGTGTAAAGGTTACCTCTGTGGCAGGGGCACAGCAAACCATTACAGAAGAGCCGAGGTAGATAATACTACTCACATCAGTGAAGAATTCTCTTGCTAGTTAGGAGTTGCAATGTCAAGGCCAAAGGTTTTCCAAATTCCCTTTTGTTGTCAGCAAAACCCATTAATCTTCTATAAGTGTTGGGCTACTGTGTGCAGGTGGCAACCCTTTACCTGTTCTATGTGGAAATTCAGCTATTTGCTCGTTGTGGAATGCTGACCAGGAGAAAGAGGCAACTTTTGTGAACACTGAAATGAGTGTTAGCAAGAGAATTTTTTCATAGTTCAGAGGTGTCAGTAATAAAACATCAAAATAATCAAATTTGTTCTTTTTTATTTTTTCTTTCCTCCTCAGAACTTAATAATGGAAATAGCCATTGTTTTGTTTTCATTCAGTAAAACTAGATCAGTTTTGTATTGACTGGACAATCTGATATTTTGTGAATGAGTTTTCACTCTTAGAATTTCTCGTATCCTAATTTACAGAATGTTTGCTTTATTTTATCTTAGTGCAGTTCCAACCGTGCTTTAAATACAATAACAGATTAGGTTTTTTGGCACAAACAAAAATTTAAACATTTTTTCTGATGTATTTTTTTCCTTTACCTGATAGCTTGTTTTGCTCCTCATTAAAGGGTTCATATATGTCTGTCTGGCAATGTCAGCTGTAAAATGTCCATCCTGCCTGTGCTGCAGAGAGAACTCCTTGCTCCTGCTGCTGTCTGTAAATGTGAGATTTTTAAAAACTGTACTTCCTGATGAACATACTGAATCTTTCTACATGTTTTCAGAAAAAACTTCAGTGCCAGCTGAAGATGGCACTTTCAGGAACCTTGTTAACAAAATAGAAACATTTCCTATATTTATTTAAGTATTTATCTCTCACTGAACTCACTATTTGGACCTTTTCATTAACATGAAGAGGTTCCATAATGAGCCTGTCTTTTAGTGAGTCTGTGGTTGGAGTAATGGCTGGTCTGGGTTCATTCTAATGCACTGGTTCTGGCAGCGTGGTACAAAAATACACAACCTTGAGTACCAAATATCTGATAAAGCTGAATGATTTTATGAAGGAAGTAATTTCAGAACCAGACACTACATGCAGAAGTTTCCATCACCCCTGTCTTGCAGTACTCCGCCTCCTTAGGTTTAAAAATAAATATATATTCTAGCAGAACAAGTGGAGGTTTGTGCTGAAATACTGACTTTAAAAATAGCAATATGTTCTGATAATGCCAGATATTTTTAATGAAATAAACCCAAGAGAAGCATGTATTACAGGGTGACTGGAAGAGATGCTTTGTGGTGCACTTACTCTCAAGCTGTGCTGAGGAAATACATGAATTTCTTCTCTGAACTCAAGTTTCTAGTGAACACCAACTACTACAGTGGGGAACCTGGTAAATCAAGAATATATTTGCATTAATTCAAACTTCTTGGTCATTTGGAAAAGGACAGCATTTTACTTCAAATGAAATCTCTGCACATGAGAAAAGTTCATTCAGGCTTTATAGCCCAGAGGCCTATGCTTTTTCACTAAAATTCATTGATAAAAATGGAATTAATTTAGATCATATGCTTTCTGCTTAGCTACACAGACTTGAAATGTTCTGTAAAAGGTAATGTTAATCAATATATAAAAAGCAGTGTGCCATGAATAAATTAGGCAGTATAATAGAAGCTTTTATTTCTTAGGTAACATTAAAAAAGACTAAAAGGTCTTAAATTTTTAAAAAGAACACTTTAAAGTTTTATTTCTGTTTTATAGACAAGCAGTGGACACTTGCAGCTAAGAAACATACTTCTTCAGGAAACCATGCAAGCTGAGGCAAAGCAATTAATGCTTATGAAGACTATAATGTTGAAAAATGCTAATTGCCAATTTGTTTGATTTTCAGTCAGTTCCAGATAAAGTATTAGACTTATGACCTTGGGCTCACTGTAACTTCTCTATTGTTGTTAGAATTTGTGTTGCAATAGCTGAATTCATCACTATTTGTTTGCATGAACACTGACACTTGCTTTAATTTCTGGGCATTCTTTGGCTGTAAGGAATTGACTTGCAGCTGAGAAAGAGAAAAAGCAGTGTTTTTTTCCTTCAGGAATATTTTCCCTTTTTCAGTGGTATTTTCTTGTTCTCCATATAGTATTAAATAAGAGTAATCTTATCTTTTATTCTCTTAGTGAATTTCTCCCTGCCTAGTTTGTACATACATGCATGGACTAATGAGTTCATTGTGGAACCATAAAGCAGATTGCCTCCATACCTATTTTAGGTTTACTCTTCACTATTTTGAACCCACAACTGTGTTTTTTCTACTAAGGCAATCAAAACAACAGATAATTGTGGCTAGTTAGTAGTTCAATCTTTTCTCTATAGCGTGGACCATATGAGAAACATGCCATGGGCCTGGATCAAATAGCACTGTAGTGTGAGTCAAGTTGTTCAGTTTGTGAATGACTCTGAGTTTGGCTCACAGGGCTGAAGCCTAGGCAGCTTTGTAACCAGTGTGCCTGAAAAGAGCCAAGGGAGAACGATGGGATTATCACAAAACAGCACAGATTTTGCATCACTTGGATTGAGCCCTGAGCCAAACTCAAGCAAAACTAAATGCCAAGAGGCGTGGAAAGTCTCGTGTGCTGTTCTCAATTGCAGTGATTTTATTCATACCCATCAAATGTTTCCGTTTTAACCGGTTCTGATACCAGATCACAATGAGATAGTTTAGCATTCGATAAAAGACTTTCCATTGTGATTTTTTTTCTCAGGTCTTCAAATAGCCATCATTTGAACACTCTACTTCAACTTTTGTGAGCTTAGTGTTTTCATGTAAGAAAAACACGTAACAAAATTAATGTTAAGAAGAGGATTATCAATTTAAGGCATTATCAAATTGCATTTTGAGTTTTTTTACCACATGATATATAGAAGTTTTGTGGTTTTGTCTGTAGTTGTCTTCCAGTGTGACCATATTTTTGGTAGGAACCAGTCAGATCACTAAGGATAAAGTAGATATTTACAGATGAGCCTGATGCCTGGGTTTTCTGTACCGGCTGTGATACAGGCACTTGTTAAGTGCGATCAATTTCCTAGTAAGTTAAACTTCTGTAAAGGAAGGGATAAGGCAAATTGTGCCCTAGGATGTCCACTGCTCTCTATAGCCTGTAACAGATGTATTGAGAGACTGGTTCAGATGTAATTGCCCACAGTGTGCCTGTCTAGTATCAGGTAAAGTGACTTCTCCTTTTCTTCTCCTCAGAGGTTTAAAAATTTATTCAGGCATGTATAATTTTGTTAAGAATTGAAATAAATAAATGCCTTCACTTGAGAATTAAAGTGTGGGCAATTTGGAGATATTTATAACAGTCAGGTGTTTAGATATGTAGGCTGAAATCCTCATCTCGTTAAAATCAGTGGGATCTCTCCAAATGTCAGTGCAGGCACAACATTGTTCCTATTTAATGTAGTCCAAATGCAAGCAGAAATTAGAGACCTTGTTTATGTTAAACCTCAGCTCAAGTCAAATGCTGGAAAAGGAATGTTGGATGTTCAGCTGGTTTCCTAACATAATATGTTGTGCTCTTTTTACTTGAGACATCAGCTACCCTTTCATAAAAATAATTTAGTGTTAGACATGATCTTGAAGGAGATTTAGGTATATAATTAGGCCCCCCACCAAGTGAATTCCATTGGAAAATAATCAGTCTAACATCCAAATGAATTGAATGTGCTCGTACTGCATTGGCTTAAGGGTGTTCTTAAATCCAGGCACCCTGATTACTCCATTGTCATAAATGAGACCTCTCCAGGAGTGAGAGTGTAAGTGGTTATTGCACTTCTGTGGGCTGGAGCAGAGTAATGAAGTTGAACAGAATAATGCAGGAAAACAGAAAATACAGTGTGTTATGGGTCAAGTCTGTTTCTGGGTGTCACACAACACAAAGGTAAATATGAGTTACTGTTCAGAATCTGAGCACCAAGCTAAGTTTAGTTCCCTTGATTCGGCTGTTGCTCTGCTGGCATCATCAGTTTCCTGGCTTATAGTATAGTGCAGCCAGGTGTTCAAATTCACTGAAGGCCAAGATTTGCTAACTTAAAGAACATTGAAAGTAAAACCTAGGTGATGTAACTGCTATTCAAAAGTAAGTACACTGTGTGGCAGGTATAAAACTGCTGAAGTAAATGGTATATATCACTTTTTTTTTTTTTTTTTCCAGAAGTACCTCAGCTGTAGGGCAAAATACAAGGACGTAAGCTACTGACCTCCTTTCAGCATCAAGACCAGACATACTACCCTACTCCTCACCATCAATTAAAAGCAGTTGAAAAACTGCCTCAGAAAATCCGGTCAACCCGTTCCATCAGTGGACATCTTTTGTAAAACACATTTTATGTACTTCTGCTGAAATCTTTTTTTTCTACCTACCTACCGCATGGTTCTATATTACTTATTGGGCACTGATGGTAGCCCCCAGAAAGTGCAGTTTCAAATGGTCAGCCTCATCCTTTAGCAAGAAGAAAACCTGGATACTGGATAACAACAACGTCTTCAGAGAAAATGGTATACGAAGGCAAACGATTGGTTTCGTGCCATTGTTTCTTCCTGTTAACAGCCAAATTCTACTGGATACTCACTCTGCTGCAAAGAACTCACGGCCAGGAATACGCCCACTCCATTCGACTGGATGGGGACATCATCTTGGGAGGACTGTTCCCTGTTCATGCAAAAGGCGATAGAGGGGTGCCTTGTGGGGAGCTCAAGAAGGAGAAGGGGATCCACAGGCTTGAGGCAATGCTGTATGCAGTTGATCAGATTAATAAAGACCCTGATCTTCTTGCCAATATCACCTTAGGTGTCCGTATCCTTGACACGTGTTCCAGGGACACTTATGCATTGGAGCAGTCCTTAACATTTGTGCAAGCGTTGATAGAAAAAGATGGTTCAGACGTGAAGTGTGCAAATGGTGACCCACCAATTTTCACTAAGCCAGACAAGATATCAGGTGTGATTGGTGCTGCAGCAAGTTCTGTGTCCATTATGGTTGCAAATATTTTAAGACTCTTTAAGGTAAGCAGTGTTTTCTATCTCTTTTTCTTTTTTTCTATCTCTTTTTTTTTTACATTTCAAGAACAATGAAATAAGTGAAGTGGTTGTGTTGTCATACTTTCAGAAAAGAAAGGATACTTTTCACATTCAAAAATCTGAAAGGACTGGTTTGCCCTTTCAAAGCAAAGGAAAAATACCTAAAAGCAGTGTTTGCAGACCCTATTTTAGGGTGCCAAGTGCTTCTCTTAAAGTTCTGTGCAATCTGTGCACATTTTAACTCTTTAGGAATTTGTGTCCTTACTTTTATACTACTCAAATTTGCTCTATGTTGAGCATTTATAGTCATCAAGACTGGGTTGGGCTTGATTTCCCAAATTCCCAGGAGAATGAAAAATAAGATTTTAACACAAATTTTTTGGAGGACCAGTAATTTCCTTACATAGAAAGATATGCCAGTAGCAATCTAGTACTATTGGTGTGCATGTCTAGCCAAATGAAATGTACTGTAATATCTTTGATTTTCTTGAAATTTTACCTCCTCTGTATTTTCTGCAAGGTGATATTTTTTCCAGACTTCGTTATCACTTTGTGAGTGATTATTTTTAGGCAACAGTTCTAATGGCATTTGTTTCCAAATACTTTATGAAGCTCAGACTTTCTAGAGAATGGAAAAGTAAACCTGCCACTTTTAAATTTTCAAAGTTAGATAGGCAGTTGAACACATTCTAATCAATCAACTTGGATGGAAATAATCAGGCAGCAGATATTTAATTTTTAATCCTTTGCGACAGCAAAGAGATGATGGTAAGTTTAGCACTTTTTTCTATGCACAGGACAGTTGTAGCTTATGTCTGAACCTATTACTGTCCTACCACCCACCGTCCTTTTCATCCATTCAGAAATCTTGCCTTATTTCATACAACTTTACAATCAGCAAAACCCACTGAAAGACCATTTCTTTGACTTTGGTGTAGAAGATTCTGGTAATGTTTAATATTGCTGTTAAGTATTTTGAAAAGTGTTGCACTTGTTTTCTAATTGTTGTAACTGAGATTGATTAGTAGTAGAGAAAGGCCTTTTTTATGATTTCTCAGCTAAGTGCATTTCAGTCATTTGAATGGATATTTTAGTCCTTCCCTCTGGTCCTCCCTTGAAGGAAATGGTGATGGATTTACAGTTCATTGGAGGAGCAAAGTGGCTGCTGTGTTGTGATCAGGTGCTCCTTTCACTCTCAAAACTGATGCTCAGCTGCAGTTACTGCACAGGTTTGAGAGTAGTGGACTAGTTCAAGCCATATGTTTTACCTGTGAAAATCAAGTACACAAGACTGAGCTAAGACTTAAAAAAATGTTCTATATGGAGAGCACCTCTGAAGTTGTGCCTAGTGGGGAGGTTTATCTGTCCTGGGAACCCTCAGGCATGTTGCAGGAGGTGTCTATTTTTCAGTTCATATCCTTTTTTGAAGTTGTGTTATCCTATTAAATTATGCATATTTCTGAAATAATGATGGATGGAATGGTCACTTTAATACCCATTGTGATGCAGGGCCGTGTAGACTACAACTTACACCCAGTTGAGTTGAATAGGGTTCTGTAGACTGATTTAAGCAACTAAGCCTGGTAAGACATGCATTAACTGTGAATTAAGAGCAGCAAGAAGGAAAGAGGCCTATGAATTGTCTAAGATAGCGGCAATTTGTCTTCTGAAACCTTGACAGCTACCTCCTGATTTACATTATGCAATAAGATTGCAAATAACATTCTACTGCAGTCTTAATCAATAGAGGGTCATGTGATATCCCCTCTGGGGAAAGATCTTATTTACCCATTTAATTGATGTAACACAGCTGCTGGCAAAAGGAGAAGACATCTCTTTTAGTTTTAAATATAGATCCTGTACAAATATTCTTAATCATGTTTAAAAAAAAAGATAAATTTTACCCTTTAATATCTGACGATGGACCAGCATGTGAAATCTGTTTTTACACTTTCAGAAGTGAATCTCTTCATGAGTAAAGGCTTCTGGATAAGGCTCTGGGTTAGGAAGCACCATAGACACCACTCACAATGGTTATAGTCAAGAGGATTAGGAAATTGAGGGTAATTTTCCAGAAACTTAGATGTTTGAGCTGTACTCAGAACAAAGACAGGCTGAAATTCTCAGCTGATGCATCCCCTTGTAGCTGAGGACCTGGACCTTGGCCTGTGCTCATAGAGGCTCCAGGCATGAAATTGTGTTTACTGTATCTTGGTATATGTCAGGGTGGGGCACTCAGCTGGGGCAAATGCCTGTACTTTTATTGAAGTCAGTCAGCAATCACCGTCATGCAAATGCCTGTTTCCATTTTATCCAGGATGAGTGTGATTCATGCATATTTCTGTTTAACAGTGTTATTTAGAAAGCTGAACCTGTAATTTGAAGTTCAGTATTGCTTTAATACCTGCTCTGAAGTTCCTAAATGTCAGGACTACATATTTTTAAGAACATTATTATCTGGCAAAATTTTAATTTGTAATGAAATTGTGAGAAGTATATTATATCTCTCAATGTGAATACACAAAGCCTAAGAAGTGCTACCATCAGCAGCCTGAAACTTTATGCTGCTATTTTTCTTTTTCTTGCATTTTTTTCCTTTATTTTATTGATTTTACAACAGAAAACATACAGGTCAATAGTTCTATCTGATGATCTGGTCGATAGCATAAACTGATAGTAAATGTATTCTTTTATCTAAGTGTTTCCATGAAAAGAGGGGAGAGAGGCCACCACAGAAAATGACCTCCATCTATATGGCCTTCCATGATCAAATGGTTTGCCTTGAATTCTTCTCTCTCCTTTCTCCTTTGAATTTTGAGGGCCTTGCTGCTAAACAGGTGATTCTTCATTGATCTTACCTTAGTAGGCCCAAAACATTAAGGTAGAAATTTGGACAGACTAAATTTCACCGGTTGATGGTTTTAGATTTTCCAGAGGCACTTTACATGCAGGAAACACTTGAGCGTGGAAGGAATTGTGTGAAAGTGGACCTGTTACTCCTTGATTATCATCAGGTTGTTGGTTTTTTGCCATAATTTTGTGTTTTTTCAGGAAACATCAGGAATGGGCTGCCTCACAAAGAGAACTGAGACAAGGGACCATAGACTGATATCTATTGAGGAGCTGGCTGTCTCAGTTAAGCAGCTCTCACTGTCACAAAGGAAACCTTTATATTGACTCAATCTGTCAAAATATTACTCTTACATCCTCCTTGATATTTGTTTTACAGAAATTCTGTTTTCCTATAGGGTGCTTAGGCATGACTAGATGGGAACTTTCATCTGTTTTGTGTGACACTCATGAGCATCTGGGTGGTTTCCCAGGCCCCCCCCAACTTGACCTTGAGGAAACGAGACTATGTAACTTAGCTCACTTCATGTGTTGTGTTCCCTGTATTCAAAGCTTCTACTTTTTTAATGTCTGAATAACTTATGTCAATGGTTAAAATCTGCTGGAAAAAGAGAGGCGTTTGTTTATGCTTGTGTCCTCACATCTAAACCCCACATACTATTTCTGAACTCCTTGGTACACTCCATCTGTCACCTTCACACGTCTTCTAGCTGGTGTCACACTAGGAGCAGCCTAGGGATGATGGTTTGCATGCAAATTGAGAAGGGTGGACAGTATGCTTGGTGAATTATGATCTCAAGCTTTTGTGTATATATTTATGTACATGTGTATAAGGCCAAATATTCATCAACAGCTTTATTTCTTCCTTGCCTTGCCTGGCCTGGCCTTTCATTGTCTCTCCTGTTTCCACCAGTTTCCCAAGGCTAAATTGCTTATTTCCTCTTTTTTGGTCAAATTTCCTTTTTGCTGCAGAGCTGTAATCCAGTTTAATAGGCCCTGTCTGAAGGGGCTAATATTCACTTCATGTACATTTGCCTTACGCATTTCATACACGTTTACCTCTAGAGAAGTACAAGTACAAATGACATTACAGAGTAACACTTTCAACCATCCAAAATGCAAGGGATAGTTTCTTTCACTAAATCTAGAAGTGAATATATTAGTTCCGCTAGCATTTTGCTTATTCACTTTGATTGTTTCATTGCCTCATTTTGGATTTTAGTGTATATCTTTGCCTGGTAGCTTTGCACAGCTACTAGGGCTATACTTGGATAATGCTATTTTTATGCTTAGTTGCAGGTCTTTTTATGTTTGGCTGCCATTTGGCACTTTTGCTGTCTTGTGCTCTAGACCTGCATAGAGCAGCAGACAGGCCTCCCAGAAATGAGGGCATTACCATAGTACAGAGGCTTATCTCACTGAACTTCATAAATGCTGGGCTTTGAATTTAAATTGTGGCAATGGAGTGCATCTCATGAGAGGAATATGATGTAAATAAAATGTGATAACATTTTACCACCTAATTTCAGAGACCACAAACATATTTTTGTGAGGCAACCTGAGGCATACACGGATCCTGATCTAGACTCTATCTACAGAAATATTTGCACCTCATGATCATTATAGACTTCAAAGGCTCTAGGAAGATGCAGGAGTTAGTCTGTTCCATGTGTGACTGCGGGCCCTTTTCATAATGGAAAAGCAATATTATATACTTTAGAAAAGTAAAGAATAGGCTCAAGAATTTTACCCAACATATTGGTACTCATTAATAAAAAAATGTACTGCACTAATTAAAATATATCTGTTTTCTGTTCACTGTGTCCTTCTACATGTGTCAATATTTTCCACTGCATACCATTTGAAATGTGTAATAGGATGATTTTTCTCTCCTGGTGGTTAAAACATATGTGGAAAATTTTGTGTGAAGTGTGAAGAAAAACTGTTGTATGTAGGGAGAAGATGACTAAAACATTTTGCAATAGGTCTTAAGACAAACATATTTATTTTACTTTTGTTCTAGATTGTATTTGCACTTTCTGAATAATTTTTAATTATAAAAGAAACCAAATAATCCCATTTAATTTTACAGTGCTTTTTTGTAGATTAGTACATGCATATATCTGTTTAGTGCCTGAGCATCGTCTTGTTATTGGCTGGAAAATACCTTTATTATAATTATGTTTTTTTCATAATTGAATTTTAGAAGAAACATTCATCTCTCTTTATATTTCCATGGCAGTAGACACTTGATTATGCAGAAAACCCCTTTTAACTCAACCATCAGTACCAGGTTAAATGTGTGTGGTCAAGAGAAGCAAATACCAGGTCAACACCAAGATAAAATTATAGGTACAAGAGGTACTTTGCTAACATCAATAATGAAACAGTTGCCAATTTTTTTAGTTGCAGCCAGAGGAAATAATAGGTTTTCAGATTCTGTGAAAACTGCTAGCACTGATTAGCATCAAATTTTATTTGTGCTAAGCTGCTTGAGGCAAGAGAGGACAAAACCAACTCGATGCATTAATTCATTATTTTACAATATATTAGTATATTTTACAGTATATTAGTTCCTTAAATTTTCCTCTAAAAGTTTAAGAATTTTGGTTTCTCACATTCCTAGATGGAACTATAACCTGTGTTTAGAGCAAAAGGGTAATCTGCTTTTCTGTGTTATTTTCACTTGTCGTTGGTTTGCTACAAGGCTTGAGAAGCATCTTCTGACCTTTTTGTTCTTTTTTGTCATTTTGATTTGTTTGTGTTTAAGCATTTTACAGGAACCATCAGAAGCTCGATTAACATTAGTTAAATGTTTGAGATGTCTCCCCTGCTTTTGCAGGCATGTTGAAAGTATCTAAAATGTTGAGGGTTTTATGTCATTCCATAAGTACAGTACACAAGCACCTTACAAAGAGAGTTGAGCTGTTAAAGACCAACAATCTGATTTTCTTTCTACTTCCCTGAGGGCAGGGAATATATATATATCTATATATATATATCTACGCAGTTCCCTCACATGAAGGAATGATTTCACCTAATGATTTCATCCTTTCATGGCTGAGGCCAAGTAGATGACACAGGCAATCCACGCCCATCACACATACTCCTTTATTCTCCCAAATCATGGGTCTGCATGCAGATTACCAGCAGGGAATGACTCCTGACCCATGATGGCTTCTGAAGCCTGTCAGAAAATTGGGAGACTTGGCTGGCACAGGTCATGGCCGAGTTATAGACTGTCCTGACAGCCTGACAGTGGAGGCAGCTGAGCTGTTGCTGAGAGATGTGCTCTGAAATAATGTGATTTACCAGCATAGACATTGCTGCTGATTTCTCAGGACAGAGCTCCTCTGCTCCTACGTCACACTGAAGGGAAGCCAAGACCCTGCAAGGATCATTGATGCTTTTTCAGTGCTTTACTACATTAATGTTAGTTTTATTAGCTGCAATGAGAATCAAATTAAGACGACTTTCCCCCTCTGGTGTTTAATTGTTTCAGTACAGTATCAGTTGGGCAATATGAATAGTCCTGCATTCTGACTATCATCAGAAATCAGGCACTATTTTGTTACAGCCAAGTGGCAGATTTCGTGTGTTTGCTTATTTCCATTCTCATTATTTCCCCTAAAGCATATTGTGCTTTTAGGATTAAGCTGGTTTAGAGTCCTTGAATGCATATCCTTGTGCTTCCTGGCATTTGTCACTAGAGAAAAGCAGTCATCAGAACAAAAGTCTTACTGGAGGATGCTAATTCCACAGGAATGAATTAAATAGCCAAGAGCAAAACACTCCTCTGGGCTGGAATCTATATGTACTCCCAGCAAGATATTATGTCCCCTGTCTCTCTGACAGGACAATTAAGCATTTAAGTGAGGCCTTAAATTAGGAGGCTGTTGGCCTTTGGCTGTCTGTGCCCTCAATAGAAAGAATAAAATGCTTTCAGAAGGGGGCTGGATTGATATATGCTTGCACTTGGATCAGACAGAACCTCTTCTCACTGGAAGGCTTTGGAAACCTTTGATGGAAGTGATAGGAGGTATTATAAGAAGACTTCAAATACCTGCAAGGATGGTGCCAGTGTCTTAAATCTTTCCTCACTTTCCTTTGGAAGAAATTTTACTCATCTCCTTTTCTCTTTGTTTTCCCACACATTTACTTCTTTCTCTAGTTTAATTAAGAAGAGCTACTTTTTGACTGCTGTTGCCTGTATTTTTCGAGTGATTATTTCATTCCATAGTCTTCAAAGAAAAATTTTTTCAGACATGCTGAGTAAGCAAGACACTGACTGAGTCTTGCTTTCTGCAGGTTGTGAGGATGAGTGTGTCAGCAGGAGGAAGAGCTGTAAATTAGGAAACTTATGAGAGGGATCTGTCTGTGGGGATAACAGGAAAAAAGGGAGATGCTTGTTGAAAGATTGAACTCAAAAGGGACAAGGGTCTCTATATTTTTTTATCTCCCAGTAGGATTTCTTGTCTGGCATTTCAGTCCTGATAGATACTGGGCTCTAACTCTTCTCTGAAGTAAACTATTTCTGGTAGCAGTGCTGAGATATTCCATGGTATTGAGAGATCTCTCTTCCTATTGTATTTCTTTTACAGCTTTAGACTGTGGGACATGAGAAAAAGTGATTCCTCTGAGCTGGAATAATTCATCTTTTGAGTTTTGGCTTATGTTTTTCTCAGTAAAGGTGCCTCCAGCATTTACTTATGTAGCATTGGTATTAGTGGGGGCAGAATCTCTATTCCTTCTTCACAAGTGCATTTTGCACATGGTGCTTCTAGAAATTGGAAAGTAGTGAAAGTATGATAGCCCATTTTGGGTATATTGTATGAAAAGTGCCTAACAATTTCCATAAGATTTTTACTTAGAGAGTGGCTCTCTTACATTTAAAGTGCCATCACAATTGTCTTCCAGGTGGGGCATAATTTTGTTAAGCAACTCCACTGCATTACAGGAGCACTGATCCCCCGAAGTGATGCTTACTCTTATTCAGATAAAATTTATTTGTTTTTTGGTTGCAAAGTGCTGTGGAATATTAACTCTTAGTGAAAACTTATGACCACAGTTTTACTTAGGTAATTCATTGGAGAAGCTGTTGATCCTGCAGTGGTTCTCTAGGCCTGGCACTTTGGAAACAAAACCTGGGAAATGAACTGAAGAAAGGGCTGGTGTTCTTGCATTCTGGTTTCTTCTCTGGGTACCATGCATATGCTTTGGTTTTATGAGTAGTGCTGAAACACAAAGAAAGTGTCCTAGATGAGCTGACTTCCTTGAGGCTGCCATCTGGACAAGAACTTCTAGAAGGTGTGTAGTATAAATGTAGGTGAGGTTGCAGGAGGTCTCCAGACTGACCTGCCTATTTGGATGATATGTAAATAGAGTATTAGATAAAGTGGAGCATGTTGAAATTCAGTGCTATATTAAGACAATACCTATTGGCTAATAATAGAAGGCAGAGAATATATAGCATTTATATGTGTGCTTTTGTAAAGGATGTTTGCTATGTTGTTATATTACTGTAAATTCATTGGCTGTGGATCACATAGTCCAAACAACCTTTCAAGGCAGTGCTATGGGAGAAGAGAATATATCTTGGCAACCTGAGACAGGAACAAATTTATCATTAGGAGCAGCATCAAAAAACCTGGGGAATTCAGACTGTGCTCACTGCTATGGTGTCTGGGACCAAACCAAAACCACAGAAAGAGATGAATAAGCTGTCAGAGCTGGTATCATACACTGAATGGAAAGTGCAAAGGCCTTGGAATCCCAAGGCTGTGGATGTCTTGCTGCAGGGGCATGACATGCTTTAGGATTCAAATTTCTGGTTTCTGTGTTCATGAGACACAGACAAGTACTGTAAGTAGCTATGTTTTTCTGTAGCTGGCTGGACAGGACCTACTTGTTGAATTCTGCTTACTCAAAAGGGGAGCAGAGTCTGATTATTGTGTGACTTTTAGTCTTGCTTGTGTGAGGAAGAATCTCTGAGGGAACAATGAATTCAGGGAAGCCAGTGGATGATACCACTCTTAAACTCAATTTATCCAGAGGCCAATGATGTCCTATGTTTGTTAAAATATTGTGTCATCACCGTTAGTAGGCTTTCTATTTGAGCAGGGTTTGTCCAGCAGGCACATAGAAAAAGTGAACATGGGTCCTCTCTTGCTTTATGTAATTTTCAGATATGATCATGTTGATGTACTGTTGGTAGCAGTCTGAAAATAGATAGGGATATGTTCAATTAAAGGAGATTTTTCTTTTTTTAATATAGGACAATAATGATCTTGGGGGAGCTGGCAGTTTGATCTCCACAGTCATGCCTCTCCAAATAGTGATTTTATAATATGGATAAACTATAAAACTAAAACTCCAAATTCTACTCATAAAGAGGAGTAGTAGAGCACAGACATATATAGCTAGAGCTAGGATATTGTTTCAGGAATGAAAATATGGGCTGATTATTAGAAAAAATATTGCCAATAAATACTCCCTTACATGTTGTCTAAAGTTAAATCCAGTTGTGCATGATGAGAAAAGTGCCAAATTTTCTGCTTAGTAGCTTTCTGAAAATTAGGCTGGATAGAAGTATAAAAATACACTTTTTTTATACCAGTAGGAAAATTATCTATCTAAAGTGTTTTCTGCTCCTAAATTTGATGGTTCTGCTTGCCATCTTTTGCACAACAAAGCACAGGATTTAAAAGTTACCAGCTGCTATATTTGCTTTCCAAAGTGTGAAGAAAACATGTATTGTCCTGAGGATTAAAGGGCTGATTCTCTTTGTGCTCAGTTCAGGCAGAACTGAAGTGTTTGTAATGAAAGTAAAAGCTATTAAAAAGCATGAAACATGAGAGAAAAATAATATGTTTATGTCTTCTTTGTTGGATAGGATTTGTGATACCCTTAGCAAGTTTTAAGTGTAAACATTTGTCTTATTAACTAGCATTTCTTGTGTGCATGTTGCAAACACTTCCACTTGCAAATCCTAAGTGCAGTCAGAGCTGTTGTTTCAACCCACTGGGAACTGTTTAGCCAAATATCATCTGAACAACAAAAACTTATCATCTGTGAGCTAGTTCACATCTTCAGTACTAACTAAACAACATTTTGGAAATTGGATGTATAGGATATTAGACACTGCAAAGAAAAAATAATATTTCTGGTGCTAATTTTGATGACTGGAATAAGAAAGGAAGGTAAGGTAGCTGTGCTGTATCTGGGAGCATGAAAAGCTTGCAGTTGGAACAGATGCTGAGAGTGCCCTGTGACTCAAGGTATGATTTCCTGCCATTCCTGCCAAGATTCAAAGCTTGTGTTTGATTTTTTTTTCTTTTTTTTTTTTTTCTCTCCTTATTTCTATTTTTGGGCTGAGTAGCAAAGAATTTGTGCTTTGAGAATGACGATTCACCATTCTATAGTTTTACTTATTTTGTTGTGTCTTTGCATAGACATCAAATAATTATTCTGGCCTGCAGGAAAGAATGAGAGTAAAGATGCAAAAAGTTGATGAGAATGCAGGGTATTTTTGGTGTGGATCACATAGTCACTTGGCTCAATGGCAAGCTGCAAAGCTTGGTGTGGGTGTGACAGGCTTCCCTTGCTGTGTGGTAGTTAGTGCTCTTTGGAGCCTTACATCCTTTGTCTTGCCTCAGTACAGTTTTCCTCTGTGACCTTGGGCAGGGCACACTGCAGTGAATCCTCAGCCTGATGGATGATGCCCGTGGAGCTGAGTGCCCAGGAGCTCTGCAGGACTCATGTCCATGTCCCTGCTTCCCTGGTTAGAGCACTTCTCTGGCTGAAGGGATTTGTGCATATAAAGGCTCCTTGATAATCAGAGATAAGAGTAAGGGGTGGGGGCATATAAGTAGTTCAGATAGCTGGTCCTTAACGAGGGATTCCTTGTATCCTCTTACACAGTTCTCTCCCCTGGGTTTTGCTATGAAAGGAGATTATCCAACTCACAGTATGATTTAAATATGCAAGTCATCAGTCTCAGGAGCAAGTGGTGAAGCCTGCCTGACCTGTAATCAGAGGCTGTACATCCCCCTTAGGAAACCATGACAGTCAGAGAGCTCCAGAGTCAGGAAAAGGTATTTGGATTATTGCCCAATAATATTAAAATTGTTAAAATTCGTATTTGCAAACTATATTAGAGTGATTGGGAAAAAAGGAATGTCTGTCATTCTTAGGACAAAGTATGAAATTAAGTCATGTGGGATTAAAGAAAGTTAAGATAGGTGTGTGTGCAAATGTATGTTCTACTGAAGTGAGAGGACTTCTTGTGTTCTTAAATGTTTGAGAAGAGAAGCAATCAAAGCAGTTTTGTAAAAGACTTGTTAGCTGAACATTATGCCAGTATGTTTCTTGGTGTCTCAGGAACCTTTTTATTTTCCTTCATTTGTTCGTGATGATTTCATTAGAAGTTTGTTTGCTTTTCTCTAAATTGAATAAAAATCTTTAAGAATAGGCAACTTCTGTCAGCTCTGTGGTGAGTAACTGCCTCATCTATTTACCAGGAGCTAAGAGGAGATTTCACACCTTTTAGAAAAGGTGATTCCTAATTTTAAATTTTCTCCTTTTCAGTTGTTTTTAATCTACCCAAGGCATGAATGCAATATTGTGAGCAAGGCTCTGCAAATAATTAGTTTGACAGCTGAACTGAAAATATTAATTTTATTCTGAACCAAAATGATCATGTTTTAGTGAAACTTGGGGGCTTCTTTTTTGTGTTGAGTTTTCATTTATTTATTTATTTTTGTTTGTTTGTTTGTTTTCTTTCTGTTTTGGAGATTTTGTAATGTAAAATAAAAGTGACAGGTTTGAAATGTCACTCTTGGGTACCATTCATTAAGTGCTGGTGCCCCTCTTACCCCACTGTTTACTTATGACTTAAACAAGGTTCTTGGGAAAATTCTTTTGGATTCAAAGAAAATAAAATGTAACTTAGGAGATGGGATAGCTCAGCTCCAGTCCCCACAGACACAGACAAGACTGCTTTATGGTAAAATTATGAGTTCTGCACGCAGAGGGTGCGAACTCTGCAGAAACAGGGTTGCCTGGGCATGCTGTAGGCAATGAACTTCCACCCTGTGACTTTTCTTTTTGCAAGAACAGGTCTTATCTCACCAGTCTGCTGTGTGCAGGACTTCCCCTGGAGAGCTCTAATCTTTGAGCTGTTTGTTAAAACAGGTCTCTAATGGTGCATCTTCTTGAAAACTCTTGCCTGCTCTTCTGCCTCTAGACAGCTGGATGCATGTGAATGCTGCTGTTGCCAGATGCTGTCTATTCACTGATGATAAGCTTTCACAATGGGAAAATTTTACTTCATCCATGCTAAAATTCATTAGATGTTCATTAGAGTAATGATTTGAATTTAGCTATTCCCATTTCTCACTGAATACTGGACTATACAGTGAATTACTCTCAGGCGGGTCCAATGGAAGTTTAATTGTTTGTGAAAACATGAACAGCTTCAGCAGCAGAGACTTTCATGTCCAAAACCCCTATAACTCAATAGTTAGTTGTTCCCAGCTGAGTACTTTAACCATCAGGCTATTAAGTATAATTCAGGCAGCTACTGCAGCCTCGTTTTTCCTTTTGGAACATACTTTTGCACTGAGAGGATAAAGTACAAAAGAAATGACAGATACATGATGACAGAGACCAGAACCAAAGGAAAACCTTTTAAGACATCCTGATAAATGCCATGGGGAGACCTAAGAGCAAAGCAGATTTGGATATGAAACATTTCTTTATATGCTTTAACCATGGATTGCCAAGATTTCTCTTAAAGACTAAGCTTGAAAGTCTTGGCCAAAGCAGTAACACAAAATCCATCTCATCCTTATTTTCAGCTGCCTGGTTGAACATAGATCTCAAGGACAGACTCTTGTATTCATATGAATGGCTGAATTGTCCCACATGAGTCTGAAGTGAAGTGGACTTCTGGCAGTGTCTATGTATGTTTGCTAGTCATAGATGAAGATTCAGTGGTTTTCAAAGACTGGGAGTTTCTAACCACCTCCTGCTACACAGCACTGAGCATCTCAGTTCTGAACTGCCTAAATGCCAGGCAGCTACTTCAGTGTTTAGGGCTGATATCTCTGCAGTGCAAAACCCTTGCCATGAACTTTACTTACTCTCATAAAATGTAGATGGTTTTTGTTCTTTACATACAGGCTTGTAATTAATTTTGATTTGTTTTACATGTAGGACTTTATAGAAGGAGTGTAGAAATTTTTGTTTTGAATAGAGAACATTGGAGGATACTCCCACAGCAGCTACTGACATTGATATTTGTCATTCTTTCATTCTTCAGACTGTTGTGAATATTATAGTTACTACAGTTATTGAGGCAGACTGATTTATAACAATAAATAATGTGTTTAATTTCACAGTTCATATTTGCAGCAGTGCTCCAGATTCCTCCCTATGATACAATACAGACCATTAAAATATTAAAACACACAGAAAATTAATCATAACAATAATGCAAAATGGAAAAATAAAACAAATAACTGGACTAGGATGGAAGGTCTTTTTTTTCAAATCTAACATACTAGTCTTTCTAAGCAGTGATTGGCATTCCTTAACTGAAGGCTCAGGATGTGGAGAGGTCAGGAGGAGGCAAGGGCAGCATACACCCAATATTTCTGCAAGTCCTAATTAAATAATACAGCAGTAGAATTTATTTGGGACACTTTTCAGATCCACTGACTGAAAAATAATGAAGTTATGGAGTTAGATATCTATATGAATCTTCCTGATTTTATTAAAAGATTCTGTTGTAAACATTAAGGGTGAAAAAAGTGAAAAAACATTATACACATACTTACTCTCACTTTGTAAGAGCTGAATTCTGCTCTGCCTGCACCATGTCACATGCCAAGAAGAACAAAACATGATGGCAGGAGCCTGAGAACTGAGAGCAGGCAGTGCTCTGCAGTGCCAGCTGCCACCCCTGGGCACCTCAGGGCACCTGAGGACATGAGAAATGCAATATCACTAGATAAATGTCGCTAGACATTTGGACAAGTAGAGCTGCCCTATGCCTCAAGCCACCTTATGCACAAATTTTACCTGGCAATGTATCTAATAAGGTCCTTGCTTTAGTTTAGAAAAACCAGCCATATGTGATCTTTGATGTACTGCAGCAGCCTACCCTTAGCCAATGAGTTAAAAATCATCCACCCTGCCTACAGTGGTTGTCCTTTGTGCCAGGAAGGGCTGTGGCTGTGGCAGCTGAGCACTGGCTTTGCAGGATGCACATCTCAGTACCCTGGGCCAAGGGTTCTCTTGTGGGTATAGGCTCAATTTCCATCCACTGCTCAATTTCCATTCCAATGGGAATGCCTGGAGCTGGTGTAAGGGCATTAAGTGACTCGCCGAAATTTAGTGCAAAATGATACGTGAAGTTTCCTCTTCCTTTGGTTACTGCTGGAAAGCATTACAGAATGGTGCAAATTTAGAAGCATTTATTGCTACCTTAGGAAAAAGTGAAAGGAATACTTAGATCTTTTCATCACACAGGCCAGTCTAGAATTTTGATGTGGATGATGATCACACGAATTACTTAAAATTCTCTCTAACCAACCTTGATATTAATACTGCAAAATGCAAAATACAGCTACAGACCTGTCTTAGAAAATCTTAAGAGCATTTAATATATTCTTAAGCAAAGGATTATCAAGTTAGCACCATAGAAAAGCAAAATTAATAAAATTCTGCTACTGATAAAACCAAAAGTAACATAACTTCTATGTATCCTTGATCATTTTTACAGTGCTATATGTGGGTTGGTTTTTTTTGAAAATGATTTAACTTGCTGCAAATGATGTCTGAACTGGCCATCTATCACCACACAGTTTGTCTGCAGTGCTTAGGAATTTAACACACAGAATGACAAGTGTAATTACATGCTTGTGAAACATATGCCATAATTTATGGATATTAAGCAAGTATAAACAAGAGATCAAATCCTAGTGTAAGCAGTCATCCAAGAAATCATCTTGACATTTATTTCATTAAAATCTTTCTTTCAGTACGACAGAACGTACCTGAGTTGCACTCACAGCACATCTGCAGATACTTGCCAGTTACTGCATGTTTGCAAAGCAAAGGATCAGATACATGCATGCAACTAGCATTTAATTTTCAGTTACATTTTGCACACGTAGTTATGTAGGTGTTTATCACGCTTATTATTATCCCTTAGTATTATTGTCATCATCACTATTATTACTATTATTATTAATCTCCCACAGGTGATTGATATACAGAACTTGAATAGCAACAGCCCTTTTCACCTGCTTGTGCTGTGTGTTAGCATTCACTATAATTTAAATTAGAAAACTGAGTAAAAAAGGCTCAAGCCCTAGAGAGCTGGTGGTTTGTTCACTTGAGATCCTGCTAGGAAGAGAAGCAGAAAAAGAGGAGTGAGACGTGCTGGGTGAGATGTCCCCAAAAGATTGGTGCTGTATATGTCAGGCATACTCACAGGTGTGAGTGTGGAAGCAGGCTGGGCACTCAGGCTCCCAGCTGGGGTCTTCAACACCCTCTGGCTTACTGCACTGCTTAGGAGGCAGTGGGGTTGCTAATATTGTGTAGACTGTAAAATGGATTTTTATTTCCTGTTGTCAGGCAATGTCTTTGTCTGCCTTATCCCTCCTGCTAAGTGATGCTTTATTCCATGAGCTATTCCAGGCAACTAGAATAAGCCAATATTTTGAAAAGGAGGGAAAAAGAAGGCGAATCTGGCAACCAGTCCCTGCCAGAGGCAAAATAACATAACTGATATAAACCAGTATTAATGTACATTGAAGTATCTTGAATGCCAGCCCACATGGAGAGATGGAAAAAAGATCTTGCCAAAGAAACTTCAATGTCTTTTTAGTGAGACTTTCAGTTACAAAGGTAACAACATTGACTGCTATAAATCTCAGAATCACATATCATTCTGTGAGGTATCTTAAGCATACTTTATTTAATAAGACCATCATAATTATATATATCTATATATTTTTTCAATTTTATTTCTTTACATCAATAGTAAATTAGGTAGCTTGGGGTTTATCTGGATAAGCTTATACTCAGGGATGGGAAGGAAGGTCCATAGGGAAAAATCCTTCTCTGCCAGCTACTGCTGATATTGCTGTTGTGCCAACGCCTGTTTCTCTTAAGGAAATATTTTCTTGCCAGGTTGCCAGTGCTCCTCTGCAGCCACTCTGGGCACTCCTTTCCTGATTATGAGCCAGAAACTGAAGGGTTGTTGTAGCCAGTTTTCCTGAACCTTTTTATTTATCCAGCTTATTTCTAAGGTTTTCAAGGAATATCTGTGAGACACAAACAGAGCATGCTGGTGGGAGATGAAATCTCTGTATTAGCCAGAAGGTCTCTGATGGCCTTCAAGTGAGATGAGCGAACAGGAGGAAGAAGGAGAGAACGTGTGAAAGGCAAGAAGATGAGACTGTGTCAGGGAGGAAACCTACAGAGGAAATTACAGCAAATACACCTGGTCTCTGTTGGTTGTGCTATCTTACATTCCTGCCATCAGCTTAGCAAGATGATACCAGTTGTATCATTTGAATGTATTGTTCTCCTGATAGTTCAGTCACCCGAGCTATTTCAAGGTATGCACTCCGAGATGAAAGAAAGAGAATTTTTGGGTCAAGATTATTCATGTTATGTATCCTGCAATATAAAAGTCTGTCTCTATAACTAAAAGTAAAAGTGATTTAATAAATGATGACTTGATCCAGAAGTTGTTGCTAAAATTGTCCTGTAGCGAGTCTTATGAAAATCATGATGATTTGTCATGAGATAGGAGAACAGCAACTGCTTAGTTTGTGCTTTAATCCTAATGATTGGTAGTATGTGCAAAGTTGTAAAAGAGTAGTCTGGAACAATATTTGAAAATTAGTCATAGAATCACAGAACATATTCTTGAAATTCAATGGATAGAAGGCAAAATTGTCAGGGCATGGTACTGTCAGGACACTGCTGTTGCAGCAGGAGGCTGAGGACAGAAGACACATCTGTTTCAGCCTGCAACCACCATGTGAGCAATACTAACTTACTACTGCAGTATTGTGGCCTGCAGGGTCCTGAGCCAGAGGACTATTTAAAAGATTAATTGGCTGGAAAGCATTCGGCACCTGAAATCTATCTCTGCTGCTTGACTTTCAGATAGATAAAGTCTCAAGCTTCTTTGTACTTGAAATGTCTTTTCAGACTGGAAACCCTTCATTTCCCCAAACAGACAGAAAGTATGCTTGTTTATAATGGAACATGCTATTATAAAGAATGTCATGGAATAGCAAGATACAAACTACCATGCTTAATGTTTTCTTCACCACACCTCCAGTCTTGAGCAGATGTACTAGCTATCAGAAAGTTATTTGCCCTGAAATTTTCTACCTTTATTAAATATTTTCAAGAATACAGTTATTCCTGGAAAGAGTATTAACATCTCATTTGATTATTCATTTCACCTGGGAGGTTTCTGATACATGCAGGGTGATAGGAAGATAGGAGATTGTTTGCAAAAATCATAGTCCCTCTGCAACTTTCTTTTGCAAGGGAACTAGTACTATTAATGGGGCTGTCTTAGTCCATTCCCTGTAAGATAATAATATCAGCCCTTTTCCAGTTCCATGAACCTTATTGGAACAAACAAAATTTGCTTTGGGAATCGCCAGCTTTAACAGGGCCTACTCATTATTCTTTAGCTGTTCTCCTAAAAGCTGTTGGGCTTTAAAGCACTTTGCACCACTCTGGAATTGCTGCAGAGCAATCAAGCATGGTGTAATTTGCCACCAGGCTCATTACTTTTTCTGCTCTTCGAGATCTTTCTCAGCTACACCTGTGCTATGCCTCAGTATTACTTTTAAGTAGTCCATGGTGTGAGTCCTGGATTCATCTCTGCATGCCACAGTTTGGGTCTCACTGCGACCAAGAGCATGACAGTGATCCAGAGATTGTGTTCAGAACATCATCCTGTATTTCAGAAGACTCAGAGGCACTGGTGTGTGATAGGCTTTTAAATCTCTTTTGTTCAGCTAAAACAATGTTTAGACTTCATGGTAATAAACATTGCGGCTGTTAGGTGAAGAGGAGATTGGTCACAGACGAGCATTTCTGTGTGCTGGGGGTGCTGCTTTTACTCTTGTGCAAATCTTGGCAGTCAAAAATTTCCAGACTCACTATTTCAGACATGCAGTTCATTTTTTTTCCTTTTCAGTTAAAAATATTAAAGAAGCTAAGAATTAAATTTGAATTAAAAATCAAATACATACTGTAGTATCCATTCAAATTTGCTCTTGCACTGTTTACTAAGAAAGCACGAAAAACCTGTTCTGTTTAGCTTTTCTCATCAGCCAAGGAAACACATAAGTCTTTATTACCTCTGTACCAACCTTTCTTACCTCTGATCTTCTGTAAGGCTTTTAATGTTTGCTTGCTTCATAGGATCCATTTGAATAGCTTGAGTAGCAGAACTTCACGCGTGATTTTTTTTAAAAGTTTTAAAAATGAACCAAAAATACTGTCTGTTTAGTTTGCTCATGGAAATTTGTACACAAATGGAAAAGAGAAATTTCAATATACGTGACTAATAAATTAGCAGTCTGTGGTCCAGGGAGAAATGGAAAATTGCAGCATTAAATCAATTTTATGTGATAACATAACACAACAACAGCTTGTTTGGGGTACTTGAGGTAACCACCTTTCCCTGATAATATATGATTTTCAGTAGCACTGAGCAACACATTCTTCATCAAGTTTATAGGGAAAATTTCTGACAGTGGCAGGTGAGGAATTAGTTTTGAGGATGATGTCCTTCTGGTGGCTCATGCTGAGAATGATATTATTTATATTAACTGGCAAAATAGCCTGGCAGCACACAGGCAATTACCTCAATTTTATGTTTAGTGCTCTTCTCATAAATCTGTGTAATGATGGCATCTCTGTTATGAGCTTACATTAACTTACTGGTTACAGTAATTCTATTGAAACAAGTAAATGTCCACTCTGTGATGAAGGTACTACAATTATGGTATTCCAAATAAATAATTGCCTGAGCTATATATATAAGAAGAACAGATCAGGACTTTATGAAAGGAAACATTAATTGCACAATTAGGTAGAGCTTTGGTAGTGATTTTTCTTGCATATGTGTGAATTTTGTTCTCTGTAAGGACTTTCTTCTCAAGAAGGCAGAGTGTTAATTGTTAATTTATTTTTTGGCTGCATCCTGTCCTCCAAAGTGGTGCTTAAAGTCATTAACAGAGGTGAAGCAAAATGCAGTATGTCCCCTTGGCATTACCTTAACCCCTATATTCCCCATAGTAGCTTAGTCTGAGATGATCTGTTGAGATGCAAAGGCAGAAGATATGCTGATTATCTTGTTTTTTCATGAGGTATTTGTTACTGACCACTGCCAAAGAAAGATCTCTGGTTTGTTCCAATCTGCTACCATAAGAAGAGCTGCAGATGTTTCGTGGGTGATTCGTGTTTGGTATGAAGCTGGAAGTTATGAGAGTTGGTATCCAAAGTGTTAGACCAAGTAGTTACTGGAGTCACACTCCAAGTGAAATTAACTGTGTACTTTGTCAGTTAATAACCTGTGTTCTTTTCTTACAATATATTGAAATAGTTCCTTAGGCATCATGGCAAGATGGGAAATGAGTATCCTTGTATCCTTTCAATTATTCCCATATTAGTTAATAGAGAGGAACTTTAGCTTCAGTTGTCTTAGGGGAAAAGTTAAGTTCCAAAAATATTTTCTTCTTCCGTGAACATGAGAAATTTATCTTAATGTGCTGACCTTGGCTGTGCACACTTAAAGTAGATCCATGAAGGTAAAATTAGCTCATGAATTACCCAATCTGATAGACTACCTGACCTGCTAAGTATCTGCAAAAAATTCATTTAGGTATTTTTTGTCCAGAGTGTGATATTATCTGGTGGTGAGTGAGTGTTCATTATCTGATGATAACTGCTTGGGCTGAGCTGTCAAAAGATTTTAACAGAAAATGTTAGAAAAATTCAGAAATCATCAATTGCAGGCATTTGACCTACAATTCAAATTTTGCCAAAACCATTGTAAAATGAAGCAATGAAGTCAGATTTGACACAGGCAGGGGTGAGACAAACTACTAGAAGACCCTCTGCCAGACTTAAAAATAGTGGTGGTCATTTACTTGTGAGTACTTTACTTTACTTCTGAACAGATGGTTTCTGTACACTTGGGACAAGTTTTTAAGTGTGGCATTTGAGCAATACTGCAGTTCATGGGTTACTATCAATGGGAAAGGTTTGGAGCTGCACACTTTTCATGAGCAAACCCAATTTTTCCTTGCCAATATCCTCAGGTACCTTTCTGGTTTCACTGCTCAGTAACAGCCCTGTTAGGATGAACTTCTGGCTTGATGGAGTAAGGGCATCTGGTGTGGCTGGGAATGTTCTGCCATCACCAAGGGTTATGCTGAAGGGGTTGGCAGCTCTGGAAGTTGTGTGGGAGCCTCTGTTATTCAAACACATGAGAGGAATTTGAAAGTTTTTGCTTTCATCTTCTCTCAGCCTTATAGTTCCCGCGATGGCTTTGGAAAAGGTACAAACCAAAGACGCTGCCCTCTTTTAGAGGAATGGGTGTTAATAGGGATTTTGGCTATCACATGTGACTGAAATTCTAGCTGTTATCATTCCTCTAGCTGGGTGGCAGCTGGCAGATGAGTGAGTATCACAGGACCATGCTAAAGGTCTGTATTTTCTGGGTGAGGTAGCTTCCAACGCAGAGAGGGGTGAGAGAAGATGAAAATGGTGACATTGGTGTAGCAGTAATGAAGAGGGAACAAATTTAAATCCACACATCTTAGAAAACAGGATAATTTTTGGTTTACTCCTGTCTGATGATAATAATAATAATAATCATAATAGATAATAGATAATATTATGGCTGCAATTTCAATGGAGAAGTGTCACTGTGTCAAATGACATAGCCTAGAAATTAAAGTTACTGATGTTTTTGACATGAGTAAAGTTTTACCTTAAAGGATACCCTTTTGAAAGTAGATTTATCTCTGCAAAAGCAGAAAAGCAGATTTAATATCCTACAGCATTCAGAGATACTGTGAGGTTATTACAGTAACTTGTTTATCATTTCATCGAGAAATGTTATTCACTGAACTGTCTGGGCCTCTTCTTGTCAAAGGAATTTGTCTCTGAAATAGAAGCACAATGGAACTCTGCAAGCTCTGCTTTGTGCAATGTCTCGTTCTTCTCTGGTTTTATTTCTGTCACACTTTTTTCCCTAATCAAATGAAAATGTCTTCCTACCCTAAGAGACCCTTTCCCATAAACGATCACTTGATAACCTTAAGCCTTCCATGTTAGTCAAATGAGTGGCTTGCACCTGCATTACTGCATGTGATTTGAAAAGTTACTGCATTTTCTACTGCTAATGAACCTGAAGTCTGTCAGTCTCAGAAACGAAGTTGTTTTTAAACTTTTTTGGGGTTTTTTTGACAGTCATGTTTTCTGGCAAACACCAATACATGGACAAAATTAAGGGAGAGGTAGATTGTAGGCGAGTGTTCTTTGACTTAAGATATTGTACAAATAAGACATGTTACTAGATTCCTGTAAATCCCTGACATCTATTTCAGAGCTATATTAAATTGCATTAGCATCATTATTACCTTCACCCTTGCCAACATGTCTGTGATTGCTGCAGCACAAAAGCCCAGACTGGAGACAGACAGTACTAAGAAACAATAAGTAAAAGGTGAAATAAAAAGACAGTATTGTCTGGAGTTGTGGTTGCCAAGCTGGAGAAAGGAATGCTTTTGAGCTGAGGATGGCATTGAAAGATAAGCAGGTGAACCTTCGCACATGAAAAGTAGAGCAAGAAATATATTCCTTCCAAATAGCATAATTGCTTCCAATTTTCAAATCTGTGAGATCCTAAAAAATGATCTGAAGTGGAAAAAGTAGAGAATTGGAAGGGGTAGCTATGCAGTTTGACTCTCATAAATGACTCAGAGTTATACAAGGCTTTCCAGAAGAAACTAAGATAACTTGAAAAATAGATTTGAGACAAAGGGAGCTAAAAAATAAATAAGACACATATAAAATTAAATGTGACCTAAAAAGACTCAGGGGATTGAAGTTCTTTCTTAATATTGCCTTTAGCAAGAAATGGAAAGAGAAGGAAGGCTTGGCAATTAGAAGACATCTGAGATCATTTAACAACAGGTACTGATTTAAAAAAACCCAAAAAACACAGTTTTGGGAATATTGGAAAATGCGAACAGAGACAAATCAATCATTACAGATGATGCTTAATCACTGAGACTCTCTAAACCTCTGACCACTTACAAAGACCACTAGCAATGGGGGTGGCACCAGAGACTCAGGAAAAGAAAAGGCATTGCCCAGTATCAGGACAGAAAACAAAAAAAAAAAAAAAAGAAAAAAGCGATGACTGACAGTAGCAACTACTATCCAGTAAGGACAGCAAATAGATAAAGTGTGCTATGTGATAAAGCTATAGAAAAGAAAAGGGTGATTTCATTGTGCTCTCATGAAAGCATCACAACACGGAGGATAGAGACAGCAGTTTATGTCAAAATTTTGTATGATCTTTCACCTATATTTTTCTTACTATGTGGACAAATTGGAGCAACATTTCTAAGGTGAACAACAGAAATTATTGTGGTCTGAAAAAATCGTTGTTAGGAAAGATTTAAAGAGCTAAAGTAGTAAGGTGGTTATACAGTGGCTGAGAGAAGAAAATGAAACAAAAATGACTATTTGGAAAATCTGAACACTGAGATGAAATAAGAACAGATGTATGTCACCTTATGGGAGCTTATAAGGTCACAGAACATTACCATGGGTCTTTGTCCTGGCTGAGAAACAGATAAAGAAATTCCATAAATCTCATCCCTCCCTATTTTCAGTAGGTCAGATCTGTCAACATTTAGTTCAGTTTAACCAGCAAATAGACCTCTGGAAATCAGAATTAGGCATAAATCCTGATGGTGAATGAAACTGGATGATCTTGCTCCTTGTAAAATATGTACAAAATTGGTTTGGACTATTTTGTCTCTGTCTTTCAGCCTTTCTATTTTTATCTTTGTCCTCTGTGCCAGTATCTCGCACCTATACAGCAAAGTGTGGGGCCCTGGATGGCCAGTAGCTGGCCTGGGTTGTTGCCAAGTTGAGACTGAACACAGCTGGTTGAATGAAGCCAAAATTGTGCCATGGGACTCACTGTGGTTTCTACCATGAAGATGGTTGTATGCCAGGATGAATCTATCCTCAGCCTTGTTATGTTTATTCCAAAAGCTACAAAAAGACTTTTAAGTAAGAGGAACTGGCATAATAGCATCCAGACCTTGGATGATGCTTGAGCACCCTTTGTGTCACGTAACTGCTTGACTCTTGGGAAAAAAAAGGAAGGAATTTGTGAGTGTCCCTTAGTGAAAAAAAAAAGGAATTATGTGTGTGATTAGGTCAAATAGATCCACACACAGATGGGGTTCATGTTCCCAGCTTTTAGAAAGCTGCTGGGAAATCCATATGTACTCCCAAGAGGAGACACTTTCTATCTCATTCCTACTGAGTCTCTCAGTGAAGACCATTGTGTCTCTACTGCACAGCAGATCTGCAATTTCCAGCTTAAATGCCTAAAAAACTATTTAATGGTCTATAAAGTTTAAGAGATCTTGTAATGACAGCTTCACAAAGGCAATTGTTGATCTTGGCACAACTACACCCTGATACAATGAAGCTAGGCATTAGTAAGCTTTTTTACAATGTCTCATGAAATCTGGATTTTCACGCTAATTTAAATAGTCTTTTGACATGAGTAATAAATATAGTTAAATAATAACAACAACAATATAATAAGTGATAATATAGAAAATAATTACAAAGAAATAAAAATGTATTTGAAAACTAATAAAATATATAAATAAATAGAATACGCATATTTTTAATAAATATACATAATAAATTAGGGGTAATTATCTAGCAGAAGGCCAGAGATATTATGAAAATGAGCATGAAAATGAGGAGAATTAGGCTTCTTTCCCTAGTTTTCAAAATTTAATGGATTCCAGTTCAGGGAAATACCCATATTCTTTGTGATGCAAAGCAAAAGAATTACAAGATTAAATACCTTGGAAGGCACAAGGATGGAACAGAAAGCAAATCTGATGAGCGATTGCAGTGTTGGAAAAGAGCAAAAGCAGCGTGTACAACATGAGACTGAACAGCATCACATAACTCAGGGGAGTTTGATGTCTCCTTTTCTGGTCCTGTGTCAGCAGCGTGGCTGGCAGCCTTTCCAGGCGTGTTGTCTTCACAAGAGACTTGCACATACAGAAGTCCCAGTTAGGAAACAGGAGAAATCATACAAACAGAAGGCTGATCAACTTAAATTAAATTACTCAAGATTTTATAGGCCTGAATAGTGTGTGTCAAAAAAGTCAGTCATTGCAGGCTATGTTGCAATTGGTTGGATGCAGCAGTAATTCTGAGAAGGCCTGTGACTGAATCTGTGTCATGGGATGAGATTTTGGTCCTTTTTCTTTACCAACAGGGAAGATAAGATTCCATGAACTATATATTTGCAGAAAAATGATTCTGAATGATTTAGGGTGGTCTTAGAGTTTATAACGAGTAATTAAATGAAATAAATAATCATTGACCTTGACTATCTTTTTTTATGTCTGCAATATTTTCTGAGACCAACTGGCTTTCTGGGAAAGGAATATGTCATATCTCATGTGACATCTAACCTGGACTGAACAAAGTGGCAGAAAATGCCCTTTAAAAGATAATCTTGTCCTGACAGATGGATGGACTAGATAGATAGTCATAGTAATACTTTTATTGATATATGATCTGCTTAAAACAGATAATAGTTCTTTTTGTTTTTAATTTATCCAAGTCCTACAGTTCAGTATAATACAGCTCTTGAAGTAGCAGAGGATTGCCCAGGGAATCCTGAGGACAGAATTAGGCTCTCTTATTGTATCCTGCTTCTTTTGTTCAGTGTAGTCACCTGTCTCAGTGTTTACAGTGCTTAAATTCAATAATATTCAGGTGTGTGCTTCTCAGCCTGGGCCATAAGAATTGTCTGAAAGCACTAGATTCAAAAGTGATCAAATTTGAATCAATTTTAAGAAATTAAAATGCATTCAAAAATTTGGCAGTGGGTTAAAATATCAGTGTTTCAATAAAACCCGAATTTCTTTAAAAATGTTTCAGTATCTGAAAACAGTGTGACATGGGCTCATTTATTTGTAATTTTTAAGCCTTTGAACTGCACCAGATATTTGCTCATTGACAGTCTCCCAGAAAAGTTGTGTCTGTTTCTCACAGAAGGTATATACATGTCAGTAGTAGATCAGAGAAAACAATTGTGAGTCATGATGTGGGGGAAAGGAACTGTTGGCTCTGCACTTCTTTTGGTTTAATGATCCAGCAAACTGAGGTGTGGTTGAAACATGAAGTCTGGAAGACTCTTAGAGCTGATCAGCTTTGCTCTGGAGTTGTTCACCTTGCTAGTAAAGCTTTTATGGGAAATAAAAGTGTATTATATACTTGCGATTAAAGAAAGAAATTAGAAAGTACAGTTCTGAGTATTTGCAGATGCATAATTATATTAATTGCATTAATTTCTTTTTAAAAAAAATCAAAATGCATTTGCTTGAATTGTTGGATGAATGTCACAGCAGAAAGGATCTAAATTTATATGGTCTTAAGAAGTTAAATCTTAAGAAGTTAATTCTTAAGCAGCTAATGTCTAAGCTTTTTAAGTTTCCTAATCAGAGTGACTGTAGACTCTGTATATAATGAGAAAAAAGCTGAAGGAAAATGTGAATAAAAACCTTTCTATTGGTCACAACAAATTCCAGTAAAGGAAGGAAGAAATCCTAACTCTCAATTGTTTGAGAAGTATCACCCAGCAGTTTACATAGCTTTTGGCTCATAAGCAGTAATACTTTTAAAAGAAATACTCAGATGACACTTGAGCCTTGGATTCTAAAATCTCACTCTATCATCCCCTCAGAGTGTTGTCTTCATAAACTTTTCAAGTTGCATGTTGTGTCTTGTGTTTCCATGGTGTTGCCATCATACACAAACCATCTGCAGGCAGCTGGATTGTCTTCCACTGAGACTTCATCTGTCCAGCTAAATAAGGCGGCTCATTTTGAGGTGCCTCTGGGGGAACTTGGAAGTTTAAAGAGAAGCAGTGCCATCTCTAAGTAGCTGATCTAAACCAGGGACCTTAGCTAACCTCTTGTACACTAAGTAGTGTAACAGGTACTTGTGAGAGTGTGTGGGTGATGTAACCAGAGTATCTACACCCACAGGATGTGGGATGGACTCAGCACTGCTGCAAGAGGAGCATGGCCAGTTGAAAGGTGCCAGGCTCCTCTGAAAATTGGCTCATCTTTCAAAGTTTTAAAACAATCTTATGAGAACTCCTTTGGAGTCCTTATGAGTTATATTTAGAACAAAGCAACATATCTTCGGGTGTAACAGCATCTGTTTGTGATGTACAGTATTTAAGAAAATCCATTTAAACCGAGGGGGTGAACCGTCTGGCCTGATGAACCTGCTAAACCCTGCCTCTGCTGCAGTGTGTTCACAGAGAGAATGTCACCTGAGATAAACTCGGCCAGCCGGTGCTGCAGCAGCTGCGAGAGGGCTGTGGCTGTGCCACCCGCACGCCCCGCAGCCACTGCCCGTCTCAGCCACACCAGCACACAGCCCCTGCTAGAGCCCTGTCCTGCCTTTGCTGTTCCACAGGAAATTCTTCTTTCCCCGGGAGATTTTCCTGATGAAATGCTCAGGATCCTGCTGATGTGTGCAGTTCTGTTCTGCTGAGTCTTCCCTAGCACAAGCATCTCGCACAGCTTTAAAGCAGAAGGCACTCTTTTTTTACATTAAGGCAAAGATGTAACACTATTTTGCAAAGAAATTCCCAGAGCAAAACTTACATGATGTGGATGAAATCACAGTCATAATTTTAAGGGTATTTTAAGCTTCTCTTATTTTTTACTATAAGAAACATGCCCATACAGGAACAGATCACAAAAAAACCCAAAAACAAACAAAAAAACCCCCCAAACCAAAGGCAATTATTTAGAAGCTTGCAGAAAATATTTCAAAAATAGCTGTATTTATATTTAAAAATTAACTGCATTTGGGAGCAAAGATAAAAGACGGTGTTTCCAAAAATGGTCTCTCTGTATATCTGCTGTGGGTAACATTTAAAAAAGAGGCACTGCTCCCATTTTTGGAAGATACATCCTTATGTTTTAGCATGACCCCCATAAATTTGAAATAGTCGTTCATTCACTTTTTAATTTCAGGACAATTAGGTGAAATAATTGCAATTTTTAAAAATGCATTGATGCTTATTAAAATGCTAGTTGTTTCACAACCATTCTATAACATCTACTCCAATGTCAGTATTCCAGAAACCCCAGATACTGGATCACATCCTAAAGTGCTTGATTACTATTTTTATGCACTGCAATCAATAGGAACGTTGCTTGCACTTAGGATTTTGTTGGCAAAGCCAGAATAAAGCATATTTGATTGCTAAGAATGACAGAAGAAAACTATCTAAGTTGTTTAGCTGTAAAATTAAAAAGTGCTTTCCAAAGTGCAACAAGCTTACTATTCTCTAACTAAATTAACAGTGCTATGACAATTGTTATATTTCAGGATATACTTGAAAAAAAGATTATGAATTTGTTGTAGGCAATATAATATTAATAATTTTTATCTGATTCGGTCATTCTGGGTTTGTTGTTAGCCTTTGTAATTGTTCTTTCAAAAGGTAATTACATTCACAGAAATTGAGATTCATTTTAAGTATGACACATTTTAGAACATTTGGATGAAAACAAACCACAGGCTGGTACCTCACATCTCTAATTGGTGCAGTATATGAAGTTTAATGCTTTGATGCTTGGGCTTAGATAAAATGGACAGGTTTTGGTATGAGAATGGTTTAGTTAATAAAACCATGTTTAAATAGGTAGGAAGTACAACTTAAGCTTACAAGCGGTGTGAACACACAAGTCAGTTGTGCAACACAAAAAGCATCTTCTGACATAAATAAGTAACTGCTTATGTGAATAAGCATTAAGACTGGAGGATAAAGATCTTACCCTTCCTCTGTCCTGTTTCTATCTCCTTTAAGAACTCAATAAAACCACCTGATGGATTGGAAAGACCATAACCTTTCCTCTGTTTTGCTTAATTTGACTCCTTTCTAAAGTAGGCAGATTCCTAGATGATCCATTATTTACTCTCTTTTGGCTAGGATTGTAATTTTTTTTTAATCTCCCTTTCTTGTAAAATATTTCTGTTGAGCTGCCATTTCTATTCTTTGCTTAAAATAGTGATAAAAATCCGTAATGACAGTGATAGAATGAAGTTAAAAGAAAAAGTAATGGAATGAAAGTATTAATTGCCAAGAAAATTGGTGAGCTAAACCAGCCTCTAAGCAGGAGCCTTTAAATTTCCTGTGGATAAAATGAATATATGTTGCTAAACTCACTCTTGGATACAGATTCCCCGGGAGTTCTCTAGGTGCAGGAGTGGTGCTTAGAACAACTGGGGACATAAAAGGGTGGTTGGGAGCCCAGGTTTCTGCACTGAGCCCCAGAGATGCACCTAGCTGCAGTGGGACAGGAGGGCTGTTCAGGAGGGCTGTGAGAGGAGACAGGTTCTGTGCTGTGTCTGCAGAACAGTTGTGACTTTTAACAAGGGGCCAACCTGAAGGGTCTGTCTTGCTAAAGTGTCTGTCAAATGATGAGCAACCACAACATCAGCAGATCTTGATGAAGATCACAGAGCTCACGTTAAAGACTGGTTGAAGCCTTCTAGTACATGAGAAGGTGGTCAGTGCTGTGCTGTGCTGTGTGCTTGTACCAGCCTTCGCTAGCACAGAGCACGCGTGTGGGCAGTCTGTGCAACAGAAGGCACTGTCCTTTCTGAACCCACTCATATGGCTCATGGACAGAGTGTGCATATGCCCTCAGCAGAGTGAAGGAGATGTATTTCTCTCTTCCTGTAGCACAACAAATCCCTCTTCTAACCCCAGCATCCCAGGCACCAGCAAAGTAATTGGCCCTTGCCTGTGGGTGCACTGCAGGAAGCCTGCGTGGTTGTTTCCCCTACAAGAACCACTGTTAGACTGGCTGTGCTACTTGAGTTTGTACTTCACACCCATCTGTGGGGTTGTCTAGAAAAAGCAGCATTCTCAGACACAGATATAATAATGCATTATTATGTTTAAATGCTATAATTAAAACACTGTTGACAGAGGTGCTGAAAATGAGCTTTGCTCCTGACAGTGAATTAAGGTAGGTAGTACATTTCATGGGTGTATGTTCGTACAAGTTGAATTTGAACTAGAAAAACCTCTGGTAAGGGGAAAAAAGCTGCATCTAGATGAAGGATTTGATAAGAAACTTATGAAAGACAGAACCATATTATTTTCCATTTATATGAATATCAATAAATTAGCATCCTTTAAGATTTTTCATTGTACATATGGGATAGTGGATTATTGTCCCTATATACACTTAAATTTTGATGCTTTAAAAATGCCATTTTGGCCACCAGAGGGCAATGATTTCTTCCGTTCCTCAACACCAGAAGCAACCTATTTCGATTGAGAGTCAGATGTTACTGTAACTCCCTGACATTTTTGAGCTTTGTAGTGTGTGCACTTTCACCTCCAAGTTCAAAACTGGCTTCTGTTTGTAGTGACTCAGAATTCTTCACTTGTGGTGGTTAATTAGTGCATGTGAAGTAAGTATAGTGTTTTCATTTTTTAGATGTCTACAACACAGAAGTGATAGTTGGCCCCTCTTCTGGCAGGTCATTTAAGATGAAATGGAAATGTTGATGGGAAAAGTAGGCAAAATATAACATTAAAAATAGTCTCTCAACACTCAAGGATTAAAAGTGTGTGTATGTTGGGTCTCCTTTATCCCTAGGACTTACATTAATTTATCTATCTGTCTACACACAACCGTCTAAGCTCTTTGTCTTTAGACTGAATAGTTACATTTTTACTAAAAACTGTAGTAAAATTATATTCATTTGTGATGTCTTAATGTGAATTAGTTTGAATAAGATTTATCCCTATTATGCTGCCCATTGAGTTATTTTTTCTAACTGGCTTTTGAGACATTATCATAGCTTAAGATTAAAATTTCAGCAGAGTAAGTTAGAAGTTTTTCAGAAAAAAAACTACTGAAGGATGTTATCTCTGTCTTGTAAACATGCCAAAATGAAGATTTAGTAGACAAACTGCCACAAGGCTTCTGAATTTTTTCCACAAAGTTCACAGAGATACCATTGAATAACTGGGGTCAGCAGACTTCCAGCCTTTTCAGGTTTGTAAATTATTTTGGGTGAAGACCAAAGCATGCACGACTGATGGATTCATCTTGACCAATGTTTATTCATCTAGGCTTGTTTTGCAGTTTCTGAGTGGTCAGCTGTCCCATTGTGGTGACCAGGCTTCCACAAATCAGACCACTTGTCTGAAGTGGAACACATATATGGATGTCCTTTGACACAGATCCTTAGTATTTTGATGGAATGATGAACTTGAGATATGTGGAATGGATAAAAATAGGACCAGTATGCCCCTGCTGTTTCTATTTGCACCATCTACCAGGACCTCTAGACAGAGGAGTGTGTCCAGCTTTAGAAAGCTCTAGCATCTGTTCCAGAGCAGATGTTCAGCATCATGTGCTACCCAAATTAGCTGGCCAACAGCCTCAACCTTGCTGGAGTCAGGTCCTGTCCTAATATATGAAAGAACAGTCCTTTGCAGTAGAAACTCTAGCTGAGTGACCTGTGGATTTATTAATTACAAATCAAGCTGAGCTGTCACATGAACCTTCTGTTCCAGAGTTCAAAGCCATAAAAGTTTTCACTTAGGAAGTACTGATTGCAGCTAACATACTTTGTGAGATCCTTCATAGGTATTATTCCTAAAAAAACATCAGTGATACCAAGAGAGGTTTGGAAGAGTGTTTGTTGTATAGAAGCATAACAGATTGCTAAAAAAAGGAAAGAAAAGATTAAGCATTTAGAATATTACTGATTTTGAGACATACCGAGCAGAGTTGTTTGTAGCTGACATGTCAGGTTTGTAGTCTTTAACCTTCTTTGTTAGCTCTTTTGTTACCGTAAGACTCAAGTTTGTATAAGACTGATTGGGTCATCCCCAGCCAGACTCTGTGCCCAGTCTCAGGGCACATTGATTTAATTTTATGCAGTGGGATTAATAAATTTTCCCCCTAGCACTAGCCTCGCTCTTGCAGCACAAAGCTAATGAAGGAGTAATGAACACTTTGCAAGTATTTTGAAGGCAAATGCCCAAATACTGGGAAACCTCTTCCACGAATTTAGCTGTTAACCTGTTTTCATGTCCATCCCATGATGCTGGGAGTACTAAACACGACTGCCTCGGTAAGGATCTGCTGCTGTTGGCCTGCAAAGGAGGCAGGCAGAGTACAGAGAGGTCGGTAGGCAGCAGAGATTATGAGAAATTAATTTCTGAAATAGAGTTTGTTTCACTCTTTCCTGGGGATGGGACCTGGTAGGATTATAAGCATGAAAAATGAGGTACCACAAGTCTGTCTTACCCTGGGTCAGAACTGTCCACACATTTTCTTCATCTTTAGTGGTTGCTAGACCTCTGGCATGGTTGTCAAGCATTGGAACAGGCTGCTCAGGGAAATGGTTGAGTTGCCATCCCTGGAGTTATTTACAAGTTGTGTAGATGTTGTGCACAGGGATATGGTTTTAGTACTGGACTTGGCAGTGCTGGGTTGACAATTGGAATTGGTGATCTTATAGGTCTTTTCCAACATAAATAATTCTATGATTCTATGGGGCAAAGCCATTTCAACACATTAGAGTGTGGTCCTTTGGGCAATGGGGAGTGCCAGTTTCATGAGGCCAAAGGAGCCACTGCAAAGGCAACTTGATTCTACCTGAGGGGAGTTGGATGATGCCGCATTTGTTTTTATGTATTTTTTCACCAATGGTAATGTCAAGCAGAATGAATATAGGTTTCCAGGAGCAAGAACTGCCTTCTGAGCTGCACCCTACTGGACAGCCTCCTGAGTCCACCTCTCCTCTTTGCCAGGGCCCTGGTGCTGGGTGCCAAGGGCCCTCACTTTAATGTACAAGGTGTGTTTAAGCCCAGTCACACTGATTATGCTTGACTTGAGCAGGTACTAGAAATGTATGTACACCAGTGCCTAGATTAGTCATTCTGGGGGTGGGCTTACATTCTGTAACAAAAAAAAAGAGCAGGTTAAAATAAATCAGTGTGAAGAAGTAGATTCAGAACATTAACTGTGCATTAGTATTCTAGATGCTTAATTTTAAAAGCTTAAAGCTTTTCTCTAAAAAGAAAAACACAGAAACCCTCATGCATTCCTGGAATTTTTCCTATAATTCTTAATGATAAGAGAAATGAATTAAAATCTGAACTAAAATCTGTTTTCAGGAATTGATGATGCCAAGAAACCATGGCATATTGATGTTATACCCACTATTTTTTTTGGTGTATAGGCATGAGGATTGTAACTTTTTTAGTCTTGTGAGAAAGAATTTTGCTATGTCTACAAGTTAGCCTTTGTAAAGGATAAAATGACAGGTTTTATTTCTTTGGTATGTAAGAAATGAATGGAAGAGCAATTCTGTAAGTGATTTTTTGAATGTTTTTCCAGTATTACATAAAACCTCATGATTTTCTGATAGGATATTATGTGGTAAGTTTATACAATACATATAGAACAGACCTTTTAAATAAATTACTTTTGATCTCATGATTACTATGGTCTAATGTTCAAAGTGGGGAAAAGGTTTGTCAAGCGAGGTAATCCCTATTGCTTTTTGTAAGAATCAAAAGGGGATACCTCATTAGTTTATGAGTCATAACGTTGACTACATCTAATTAGATACCTGGTTTGAGTGAGCACCACAGTCTGAAATTGACTGCAATTTTATTTTGATTGGCAAATGATTAACTTGTTACAAAGTAATAATAAAAAACTCCACAGAGATAAAATGGGATAAAATGAGTACTACATCAACATTTGGATACCAGCAACTACTCCTTGCCTGGAATTTTGTGATGAGCATTTCCTTTTTTCTTTGAAAATTATAAATAGTTGAATCAAAATTTTTAATGCAAGCATATAGTTTCAATAAAACTCTAATCTGGAAAGCTTTCCAGATCTATTAAGCAGTTTCTGTACTAATAAACACATATAACTCCCAGATAGCCCCCAATCCCAACTGAACACTTCTTGGTTCCTGGATAGACATTTAAATTTTGATTTTACACCTTTTAGAAACATCTACTATGTAAAAATACATATTTGTTTTATTTTTGGTGGAAAAACTGGGCATGTTGTGTTTCCATCCTCATGCAGAACAGAAAATATTTTGAAATCTTGGAATTATTGTTGGGGTAGAGAAACCTTTTCCTAACCAGCTCTGATAGCACCTAGTTCTAAACTATTACAATAAGCATGTATTTGAAAATGCTATGTTTATTGTCTTTAATATTGCAAAGCATCTTCCTTAGGGTTTTTTTTGGTAGTTACATTCAAGTGTCATCAATGATGCTTCTATTTGCAAAGATCTCTGTGCATATAATTTCTTCCTTGTATTTATACACTAACAACAGAAAAGAATGGCACAATATATTCAGAAAAGCAAATGGACAATGACCACATAAGACTAACATCCTTTGGAGTGGCATAAGGGAATATGAATGTTGTAAAAGCTGATGTTACAAATCAAAGTTCCTGCATTATGAGAATAAATGCTGTTTTCTCAAGCAAGGTCATTAGGGATAATAACAAACTATTTCATGATAGATATATTCTTATGGAAGACATATTTCAAATGTCAAAGGAAATTTTAGACAAGCAGAAAAATACTTAAAGGATTATGCATGCAGGTTGAAGAGCTGGATTGCTGTTGGAAATATAAGGGGAATTTGTTCACCTGCATTCTGGCAGGATTCGGGAAACAGGATCTGGCCTTAGCTCTAAACTATGATGTGACCAGATATTCCAGGCTGTCAGCATATATTAACATTTTCAATATTGTGTGCAGAAAATTCCATGTATCAAATATATTCAGACTGATCGTTCAACAGATATACAAGCACTTTAGGTAGAAAAGTTGTGAAAAACCCTAATCTTTTTTAAAGCTGTACTCCTTTCCCCAGCCTGCCTTTTACTGCAATGCTAAAAAGCTAGTGTTGCAATGCTGTTTATATCATAGTGACCACTGTGAAGAGAGAAGGAATCTGAAACAGAGGAACATGACCCTATAGCTAGAAAGTTGTCAGTTTTGTAGCCCTAAAGGGTTTACTACAAAAAGCAAGGCTTCTAATTTTAGTTATGGTAGAATGCTTGGAACATGATCAATCTATTTTAAAAAAATGGCATTTTCTGAATATCTGTACAGCATGTTTATCTGTCTGTGTGCTCTGATCTCCTTATTCTATGCTCCAGAAAATATGGTCACTTCCTACTTTTTGCTTTTTCACTCTGAGGTAGCACTCACAGGGAATAAAAAGGCCATCCTCAAGAGAGAAAGAGGATAGCCACAGAAAGAGGATAGTGAGAGATTAAATAGATTAGTGAGGAAGAGGGGAACTGCAGTAGTCTTGTTTGTTGTGAGAATATGATTTCAGATTTCTGTGGCGCAAGAATTTCTTAACAGATACTTGTACCAGATAACACAACAAATGTGAAAAACAAGACCAAATTTCAGTGCTAGTGTAACGTCAGGATTTTTCAGACAACTATATACACCTCAGAAGAAGCTGTCTCTGAGGCAGGCAGAGCTCAGAGTTGCATGTGTATCACTCCACGTTTGTAATCACATATGCAAATCCTTACAGTAAGATTGGTTGATGAGGTGTAATTTGCATAACTCTAGCATGATTATTTCTCAGTAACTTTATCACACATAAATCCCTTAGTTCTGACAGCTATTTGTCACTATTACCTAATCAGAGTATAAATATTTGTAATAACTGTGATTATGGAAATCTCTGGCTTTATAATCATTGGGATACAGGCAGTAATTTGTTCCAGTTTTTATTTTTATTGGTTAGAGACAGGGAGCTCATCCCGCTGCTGGGCTGCGCCTTGCTGTGATGAAAGCCTGGCTTTGGGCACTCTCAGAGAGAGAGCACAGGTTTTGTCAAGAGAGTCATCGCCTTTCAGAAGCATTTTACCAAAAGCATTTTGCCAGAGGCATTCTGCTTAGCAGGAGATTTGTCTAGGGAGGCATTCCCTGGAAGCATTTCCCTTGCAGAGACTTGTCTGTAGAACTGTTCCCCTGAGGCTTTTTCCCAAGCAGAAAGAGTTATTTATGTCGTAATTCAAATGTTTTAACAACTTATTATTTTTGTATTTTTTTAATATATATTTTTATATATGCCAATATAAAACAGACTAGCTTTAGTCTTAAACTGATGGATGTAATATATGCCACAGACAGGTTTCTCCAACTACCTTTTCAGTAGCAATATGCTAGCTACAGAAATGGCCACTTCAGCTTCCCACATCTTTCATTTAGAGCAAATTTTACTGCTGTCTTCTCACACTTCAGACAGCATATACAGAGCCAGACTTTTTCTACCCTCGATTCACATACATTGCACCCATTTCTGCTGGTGGGAGTCACACATAGAGTCCGAGCAGGATGATACCATACTACATTTAGTTCTTTCAGGCAAAAGAAAAAAAAAATTAAATTCATGGTATAATTTTGGGCTTCTGATTTTTCTGGAAAGTGATCTGGGTGAAATGTTTGGTTGCATTTTGCAGTTTCTAGAAACTCGTCTGTCATCTTTTAGTGAATATGAACATCTTTGCTGTGTTTTTACCATTTGATGCTTTGCAAAATTGTATATACATGACAATTGTTAAGCAAAGCTTGGAAGTGAAACGTGCACCTGCTGTATTTCCTTGTTGACTGCTTTTACAGATCCTTAATCCACTGATTCCTACAGACTCACCATTACAAATGAAGAATTACAGAACGCTTTCAGAGTAGGAAACTGGCCATTTCTTTTTCGGCTTCTGGATCACCTGAAATAGGTCAGAGGGGCAAATCTTTCCTGTATAGGAATATGTGAAGTCCAGGAGAGGACCCATGTGCTTAGAATCAGGTAACTCCTACAGGTACCTTGTGGATAGAGATAGTGCTAAAGACAATCTTGAGGCTGATACCTTGCAGCTGTGTTAATCACTGAAGAGTGGGAACAGCCTTGCCCTCAAGGCTGAAGGTGTGATAAAGAGTGAGTGAGGCAGTTGGAGTTAGTTGGAGTCTGGTTGGCCATGCTGTGAAGAAGTTGAGGTTTGCTGGCTGTGCTGTGAGGACAAAGGGACTGGAGGTTGGTCAAGGGACAGATCAGGTGAGCCACTGTATGAGGGACAGGAAGCAGCGAGCTGGAACTGCAGAAGGAGAGAAAGAGCCAGAGCTGTGTGGAGCTGCACATAGAAGGATACATAGAAAAAGGTATGGAAGACTTTTTGCGTAACAAAGTCCTGATACTTGAAGGCCCCTGAAGTTTTTACTGAAGCACTCTGAGTGCAGTGGCTGTCTTGACTATGACAGTACCTAGTCTTTCCTGGACTGGACTCATAAAAGTTTTTGACTCCAGTCCTTGAAGCAGTTAACTGTAGATAATGCTTTAGTTTGGGAGACAAAATACAGCCAAAAGTAAGGTAATTCTCTTTTCAGTGTGCTGTACGGGAGTTATGTTTTAGACAGCTGCATCTTTTCATTGCTGCACAGTATTTACCACTTTCCCAAGATGCTCTTGCCCTATTTTCCGAAGTTTTCCTTGAAGTACTACTGATTTTCTTTGGCCTTTAATATTATGCATTATAAATATGATTTGCTTAGAAGTTTGTAATGCCTTTTTATCAGTGGTTGGTATGACTTGTGCAGCTGTTCTGCAATTACATACTTTGGAGCTGAGCAGAAACTTTAAGACATGAAGCATTTCTACGGAAGTTTGGTAATTGAAAAAGCCTGGCTTAAAAGTGAAACCTCAAATACTGGAAAAGGGAAATAGACTTGTCTCTGAAAATGTTATGATGATTTTGAATGTCACTGCATTTGAAGGAATATCCACAAAAAGAGTGCTAGGCTCAGCACTGATTTAAATCATGTTCTCTCCAGTAGAGAAAATTAGTTTTAAATGTCATCTGTTTAATTGTTTGTTATGCCTAATTAAAAATGGTAATTTATTTGATTTATTTGTAGCATAGTTAGTATGTTGCTTTATTAAAGAAATTACACAAGTTTGATTTCTAATTTTACAGAGACTGAGGATTTATTAAAGTATGTGTTTTGAAATATTTTCCTTTGGGGAAAATTGAGACCATTTTGTTAATATGGAATTCTAGCATTCTTGAAAAATGCATAATGGGCAAATGGAATATTATATCTTAATGAGCTTATTCTTGCTTTATAGGTGGTAAGCATGATAACAAGTAAATGCTCTTTCCTACCTGCAGAAATATTTAGCAATCAGACCCCTGACTTATTTTCACAGTGGCTTAGCCAGAGAGCTTTTGTTGTGGTATGGGACACACAGCACAAGGGAAGGCTCATCATGCTGAGGAGGCTAGAGCTGAAGTGGCACTTGTGCTGGAATGGTAGCTGTACATGATGACATTGGAAAGCAAAATAAATCTGACACTATGTATTCTGGAGGAAGAGGTAAATGCTCATGAAAATTAAATTTTTTCAAGAGCTTTTTAATGTAGCAGTATTTAAAAAAAATTGATTATATGAGATGGACATTTTTTGCAAAGAACATCTTCAAAATGATGAGGAAAGGGCAAAAAATACAGAATGGTTTTTCATCCCTTTGCTGCAGTGAAATTGACTTTTTTAGCTAGTTGGTGGATTTTTTTTTTCCCAAATAAATAAAGAGCATGTTGCTAAACTATGCTGAGTTTTCTGTGTGGTGGAGGCTGTCATTCTCAATAAGACAATGCTTCTGTATATGGAAAAGAGAAGGAAGATGTGGTAGTCATCTTTCACATTCCTAGTGGTGTCTAGGGCTAGTGTTGCCCCTCACCCGTGGGAGAGCACCGTGTACCCCTGGGAGCTGGACTTTGTGCAGAGTGAGGTGCACATGTGCCTAGTGCTGTTTGACTGCCCATGTTATTGTAACAAAATCAGGATGCACCAGAAGCCAAGAACTTCCTCGGCGTTTTGCTAGGGAGGAATGCCACTGGGGCTGCTGCAGATGCAGTTACCATTCTTACCAACAGGAAGTGGACCTTTTGCTCTGGTCTATTCCTACACTATGTGCATATATGTATATTTTAAGTAATCATGAGTGTTTATTTCTGCAAATTTCCTTTCTTGTTCTGTCACAGCATACTATTCTTGCCCATACAGTTGGAAGCCTCTTTATTTACTATGGAATCTTCCATGTGTGTTTGATTTTTAAGGTTCAGCAATATTTTGTAAATCTCCTTTACAATTTTCATGATTTACTACGTGAAATTTTATATACTTTCTTTCCTGCAGTAAGTTAAAGTCTGCTGACCTGAAGTCTGGACTCTGTACTCTGTTGTTTTTCACTAGATATCAGATACAGTCCAGCAAAGTCTTAGAGAAAGTAACCCCAAAATCTGACTGTGCAGGCATAATTCCTCAGGTAGCAACAAAATCTGCATATGTTTAGGTTCTTGCATGTTTTCAGTGACTGTGTTATATTTACTTTCCTCTCTCAGGACATATCAAAGGACTAAAATTAGGTCAGACGATGCCTACTTCCATTTAACTTCTATACTTAAATGAGAATCAAGGCAAATATTTGCTGCTTCTTTGGTACACAGAAATATATCTGAATATTATTGAGGCTGTGACTTTAATCTCTGCAGTTACTGGAGACCTATTTGTCTCCAAGTAGGATGTTGATTAAGTCACTTAGATGTGACTTGCACAATGGAGGTTCCAGTCTGTCTTCATGAACTGCAGAGGGCACTTACCCCAAAGCTCAGTCCAGTCACCAGTGAGGCAGAATAACCCAGGCTCCTGCTCAGAGCAAGGTCAGCTATGAGGTCAGACCACTTGCTCAGGTCTTTATCTTACTGGGTCTTGAAAATCCTCAAGAACGGAGAGGTACTCCCCAGGCAGTGTGTTGCACTGTCTGACTGTCTTCTTATGGTGTAAAAGTTTCTCTCAATGCTAGTCTGAACCTTTATTGTTTCAGCTTTTTGTCTGGTGTCTTTCACACTGCCACCTCATGGCTGGAAAGTCTGGCCATATCTTCTGATGCTGAAGGACTGGTGTTCAGGCAGCTCTGCTTCAAGCTGAATAATCCCAGCTCCCTCAACCTCTCCTCTCAGGACAAGGACTTCAGCTCTCAAACATTTTGGTGGCCTTTTGCTGAACTTGGTCTGATTTATCCATTTCTGTCTTATACCGGGGACCCAACACTTGGCACTGTATTCCAGTGTGCATCATCATCCACCGTGATGAATGGAGAGTGATAATCCCTTCTGTGTCCTGCTCCTGTTACTACAGCCCAGGATATTTCATGTGCTCTTTGCAGCCAGGGTGCTGCTGTCTCATGCTGCTGTCTTCAGGGGTGTTTTCCGCAGAGCCTCTCCCCCTGCATCAGTTTCCAGCCTGTATCGTTGCAAGGACCATTTCCTTCCTAAATGCAGGGATTTGCTTTTCCCCTTATTAAACTTCATAAGGATCCTTGTGACCTATTCCTCAAACCTGTATAGGTCCTTTCGTATGACAGCCCTGTCCTGCAGTGTATCCACTGTTTCCCCCAGTTTGGTGTGAAAGTGCACTCCACTGTCTCAGAAACCTGCAGATGACTGGTGAAGAGCAGGATGAGTTCCAGAATAGACTCCTGTGGTAGTCAACTTTGTAACCAGCCTCCAGATGGGAATATGGCCCCTTAGTCGTGACCCTTCCCGGATAGTTTGACTGGCATTTTTACCTGTCCATTTGTTCACTATCAGATTGTGAAGTTGTAAGTTGGACACAAGAATATGGTGTGAGACAGAGTCAAAAGCTAAAGCCAATGTAAATGACATCTGCTCTATCTTTTACTACAGACCCCATCACTACTCTAGAGAGGTAGCAGGGTTATCTGGCATGATTTGTGTTTAAACTCCTCTTCCTGGCCCCTCCATCCTCCTGTGTATTGCCTTTTAATCTTTCTGTGCCATAATTTCCCTCTTCAGCAGATTTTCTGATAAATTTGGTGATCTTCCTGAATGTTTTCCAGGATTGCTCTTGCACTTGTAGGAGGCTGTCTGACAGACCTGCCAACTTCCCTAAACTCCTTTACTTTTCATACCTGCCATAAGATCACACTTGACAGTTTCCTGAGTAAGTTAAAGTCTGCTGACCTGAAGTCTGGACTCTGTACTCTGCTGTTTTACACTAGATATAAAGTACAGTCCAGCAAAGTTTTGCAGTTGTTACATTCAACATTAATTTTTTTAATCTTATTTCTAGTCTTAATGTTTTTTCTTTCCTCGTTTTAGCTATTGGATCATGTAATGATTTTATTTTTATTTATAAGGAAATAAGTTTTCTGTTTGGTGGAAGAAGCTGATATATTAGACTCTCAGATCACTTGATCTTTAGTTGTTGAATTCACTCTTATCTCAGCTGAAAGGCATTATCATTAAGAAGCAGCTGTGCTAACAGGTGACTCATACAAGCAGGTGCAAATCATCTCAGGTATAGGAATCTTTCCCTCAAGCAGATATAATGAAGTATTAGAGCAGGGATAGTTTTAGAAAGCTGCTGTGGCTGTTGTCAGTTGAGGGAGGAAGCTTAACTTTCTATTTTGTTATTGTTTGAGTTAACAGTAAAAATCAAAACTCAGGGAGTCAGTAAGCCTGGACTCCGTAGAACATCTGTTGACTAATCAAAGCAGGTAGTGCAAGCTCTGCCTTTCAGCTGTTCTTTAGATTTAATATTTGCAGTCAATAAAAAGGAGAATATATTTTTTTCACATTCTGAGAGAGAATTCAGTATTTAACATGCTGCTTTTTGCATTCTAAACAGATAAAACGAATTAATCTGTTCTGACTATACATCAAGAATTTATTATTAACTAGTAAGTTTGAACATGTTAATTTTTTTCTTAGATTTCATTTCTACAGCAGGTATGAGCTGAAGTAAGATAAGATGTGGAAGTTGATATAGTGTGAGAAGAATCTCAAATGCTTCTTATTTCTCTGCAATGTGTAGGTGTGGATATAGAAGGTTTTGTTTTTTTTAAAGATGTGTGAGAAGATCACATTTCTGATAATTTCTTTTATTTTGATTTTTTTTTTAACTGCTGCTTTCAGGTGAAGTTCCACCTGAAGTTCCAGCTTTTCTGTCTGTGAAAATATTCCTTGACCTTAATAAACACTTAAATAGTGAAATTAAATAGTTTGGGACTTGAGCATCTTATTCTCTGTAGAATATAGGAAAACAGTGTTATTTCATTTTATATCTTCAAAAACTATAGTAAGGAGAGGTTAATGCTTACATCATATGAAGGCTAGATTCTTAATGATCTTTCTGGAAGCTTATTCTGTACAGCTGTGACTTCCACAGTCTATGATGAAATGGTAGCAAGAGAACAACCCAGTAATTCCAGTGCAGAAAGGATTCTTCTGCTTTTTTATGTGACCCAGTTGCATCCACACTGAAACAGAAGTCTGAAGAGGGCTGTTCTGTTTATTTCTTTTCTTTCAGAAAAAGATGTGAAAATAACACTAATAATAGCAATGATTTGTGGTTTGAAGTGAGCAGTCCTCTTGTGGGAGGGGGGAAATAAAAATCACTATGTGGAAAAGTGGTGGTATAATATGGTTGGTCTACCTCCTGTGCAATGATTCAGAAAACCTCCTGCCTAGCCAGCTACCAGTAGTTGCAGAGCTTTTTTGTACCCCTATAATCTAGTCTATAAGCCTTAAGGTGATGATACTACCTGTACATTTAGTGGCTCATTCCCACTGATACATCCCTGACTAGAAGAATGCGTCCCAGAGGTGCTGTCTTCTTTCTGGTGTTGCGGATATGAGGTGCTCCATATGTCCCACAGAATGAATCTCATCTGTGTGCAGCTCCTGGCTGCCATCCCGCAGGGCTGGATGGAGGGGCAGCAGCCCTAGCACCCTCCCCCAAGTGCAGCAGCTCTGAGGGAGGTTTCATTCTCAGGGCACAAAGAGCAATGCAGAGCCTTTGCCTGCACTCCAGTGGGGTGAGCCGTGCAGCTCCAGCACTGAGGCTTGTGTCCACCAGGCTGTGCAGAAGACCAGATCTGAAGGTGCCCTTTGCTTTGACACCAGGCTGGTAGAGGGGATCTGGAGCTATTGGCTTTCAGCACAAGCACTGGAAGTGTCTCTGCTTTTGCTCTTGCTTATTTTGCACAAAACTCTCCTCCGTGCATGCAGAAGTTCATTTGAAACAATTCACTATTTATTAGAGTCTGATTGTTGTGACACCTCTGTATGTAAAGCTAAAAATTTTCTCTCTCAAGTGAAATTTTGTTAATTATTGGCTCAGCTGTCTGAAGTGAGTGGAAAGGATATCTGCTATAAAATGCAAAAAACAGAAAAGGAAAAATGCTCAGAGATAAGAAACTGATTGACGTACAAACATATAGAAAATAACTTGTTCCCCTTGTATGGGGAATTCTGTCAGACAGAAATTCTCTTATTCTACTGGGGAGTAAAATTGCCATTTTTTAGAAATCTGACACAGGTGCATTTTGAAACTGCATAATACAACTGTATCCCTTAATTGTTTTCATAGATTGGAAGAGTTGTATTTGGACTATCAAGCCCAGATAGAAAAAGTAAGACCTCACAGAACCCTCTTACATGCCTAAAAGGGCACATGGACATCTCACTCTGTGATCTGTAAAGATGTTCTTGGATGTCTAATACTGGCTAGTGAAGTTCTCTTATTCCCTGGCTGTATTTCCCCATGGGGCCTGTCACCTTGTCAGTTATTTCCCACATACCTGGCAGATATTTTATTCCATCAAACATGCCTCAAGAAGTCCAGGCCAGATGCTGGCACCTGCACCAGGTCAGGTATCCCACGAAGCTCTGCCATTCTGCACTTGTCTTCCAGCTTTATGTAACCCATCCATGCAGAGCCTTGCTACCATGGGAAGGTAAGAGAGTCCTTCCTATCTCAGCCTGGGCAGTGTCTCAGTGTTAGAGCAATCCTTTGGGAGATCTGGTTCTGTCTGTGTGCGTGCTAAAGGTGACATAAGAGATATGTTTCACACTTTGGCTTTTGCTAAAACTCTGTATTGGTTTCTAACCTAGAGGAAAGGGCCTTGATGATCTCCCATTAACCCTACACAGAAGAAAGCATCTCAAGTGAAGATGCAAGTGTATAAATGTGGGCTTAGTGGCAATTAACATTTCTTGATAGAGTTGTCAACATTATCCTCATCTCCAGACCTTTTCTAAAAGATATCTGAACCACTCCAATGCATTGAAGATAATTTTGGGCTACAAAAGAACTATGGTCTTGGACACATCTCTTGCTTAGTATTTTGACTGGCTAGCTCAGTAGATATCATATGAATCTCATTCCAAGGTAATGAACTTCTGCTGTATAGGCAACCCACATGTTGACAGAATCCACAAATTCTGTTTCAGTAAACCTCACTGCTTTGTAGCTCTTGTGATTCAAAAGTAAGATCTACAAACTGTGAAAGAGAAGACAGACCAAAAACATCAAAAACAAATGCTTTGAAGTTGCGTGGGTTGTTTTTTTTTTTTCTCTTTGAAAGAGATGTAGATGACATTGATATTCCATGGGGGGAAAAAAAAAAGTTGATATCTTTCAGTTGGCAATTTTAAACCAATTCTTCCAGTGCCTGGAACTGGATAGGTGACACTGATATGCAGAAATATATTCGTGAAGCAGTTTCAGTAAGTAGATAGAAATGGAATTGTATCCGGCTCAGCACAGGCTGGCATTCCCACACCACTTGTTGTCAGGAGCATCCACTCAGGCTTTTGATGTCTCCAATGTTTATTCAATGCACTTGACACTTTTAAATCTAGTTTAGTGTGATTTTTCTTTTGATGGGGTCTTTTAACATATGCGGCAACAGACTGAGGGAGGACAATTTCAAAATAAAAGATGTTCACTCATCAAAAGCTGCTGTAGTATTCAGAAGTGGTACAGCGGCACTCTAGTCCCTAATACAAACCATTTGTGCACAGGATACAAGAGATTCCCAAAAACTGCACTGATGCACTGCATACAGTAGCTGCAGCCTGAAGCTCTGTCAGGAGAGCATGGGGTTATCTTCAGAAGATCTGTTCTAAAGCTGGATTTAAATAGAGGTGTTTTGCATCAGTCATAAATCTTCAACAGCTGATGAGTATTAAGGTTGCCAATATTTGGGCAGAGCAGAACCAACTGGTTTCTTACTCTGCTAAAAAAGACACAGTTCTGTGAAATACATTGTGGGGGGGGTATTGCAACTGTTTCAGGTGGAAATAAAAGGGTTTATGTGCAGCCCCAGGGCCAAGGTTTACTTGGCTGCCAGCTGAAACACAGCCTGGCCATGCTGATTGGCAAAGGTGAGCTGATCCCTGCAGGTGGGAAGGCAGGCAGGAGAGCTGCTTCTCACAGCACTGGAAAGTGCTTATCAGCAAGCCCTTCCTCTGACATGCTGTCAGAAATGTGAGTTGTTACTGGGATTGCTGAAGTAGGAAAAAAAAAATTTGAGTGGGGGAGCTTTTGAACTTACTGAAAGCTCCTCAGGCCCTCTTCTTTCATCATCCTGCCGAGCTGCTGAAGTAGGATGTTGATGGTGTGGCCAGACTTACAGGATCAAGCTAACTGAGGAGGACTTTTAATAACCTTCAAAAGGACTTATGTATCATTCTATACTTGGACTTAGAGATACTGGAGAGTCATAGCTAGGGAGGAAATCTCCATTGCACTAGCCAGGAAGGCTAAGGCTGACACACTCAAACAAGGCTGTGTGGTGGTGATAACAGTAAACTGATTTGTAGTTAAATTGCAATGAATAAAAATAGGGAAAAGGAGAATTTGCAGAAATTGTGAAATGCTCATCCAATATAGGCTTTTTTCCCCCAAATCAAATACTGCTTTTGCTGACCTTGTGGACGTAGTCCCAATGCAGTCAGAGAGCAGAAATATCTATAGTAGGAAAGGAAGCCTTACTCAGTAGATGGGATTGAGGAGTGACCCTGTCCAGCCATATTTTACAGAAGACGAGTTCCCCTTTGCCCTTTCCACTGAGTACCTCTGAACATGAGCTGCCAAAGATGAGAAGCAGAGCTCAAACTGAGTATCCTAAATCACTCCTTGGGAACCAGCTACTGTCTACTTTCCCTTCTGAGTTCAGTCAAGTTGTGGTTGAGTAAGAGAGAGTGAGAAGAGGTAGGAAAAGCAGGTGTGAAGGAAAAGGGGTATCTGGGAAGATGTTCATGTATAGAAAAGAGAGAGAGCATCCTGAAGGGAGCAGGAGGGAACTAGAGGCTGTTGAAATGCCTGAGGAAAGAAAATAAGAATGAGATATAAGGAAAAAGGAGGAAATGTCAGGCATATATACCTATATATAGAAATAGGTTCAATAAGAAGTAGCACTATTAAAAAATATTTTTTCCATATTCCAATTATCTCCTTTAAATGGAGAATATATTGCTGTACAGGTAAGAAACCTCTGCAAGGTTTCTATTTTTTCAAGTGATTTTATTCCCCTTAGGCTATGCTTTTCTTAAAGTTCATCTTATTTGAGTCAATAACAATACCAGCTTAGAAATAAAATTTGGGTAACCTCCTCAGTGGGGAATTATAAACCACTAATTACTCTAAAAGAAAGGAAAGAAAAAGGGCCTAACATATGGAATATGTGTGTGTATATGTATATTATGCACACATAAAGTACTTTTATATAAAAATATAAAAATTTCTTTCGAATCCCTGAGTTTTTGGAAACTTTACTCATGGCAGCTGACAGGGCCAAAACCTGGTGGGTAAGTTCTGACTTCAAAGGTATCTCTTATACCTCTGACCATGGGCACAGCCTCCTTGTGTTGTGATCTGTTTGTGTGTATTGACTATAATTTGTAAGGCTGTCCCTGTCCTATCAGAATGGCAAAATCTATGAAATACAGGTACTTGTGAAAGTTGATTGTTTTGCTGATCTTAGCACTGTTTGTGCTGCTCTGCCTCTTTGGCTGTGGAGCAGTCTCCAGAGAACCATGTCCATCTCCAAGACCCCCAAGTCTGTCTGCAGGATCCCTTGGTGGAAATTATGGTACTAAGTCACTGTATGTACTTGGACATGCAGGTTTCAATAAAGCTTTTTGGTGGGGGTAGAGGACAAGGCATATTTTTGTAATTTGTACAATGTACTTCTGAGCCCGAATTACAAGGCTTCTTTTTTCTAGTCTAAGATTGGATATTTACTCTTTTGAACGATCCCCGGATGGTGGATAACATAATTACATTTGCTTTTCTGTGTTGCAAGCCCAGGATTTTCAAAAGGAATAGGCACTAGGCACATGTGTGCCTCACTCTGCCCCTTGACAGCCAGATTGTACTTTGGAGGAGTTAAGACACTGACACTGTTAGGTACTAGGAAAGAGAACACTAGGTTATTCCTTTGATCTGAATCATTTTTATCACATAATTAAAGTAATCAGTATTTTTGCTCTGTTTCCCTCCCTCTCCACCTCATTCTCCTCCATACATGTTTTGCTTTTTTCTTCAGCTTTTCTACTGGTAGCAACTGGACTTAGCATTTCACCGTGGTAATACAGGAAATATTGAACTTTTTGCAAATCACTTGGCACTGGCTGATGTTTTATAACTTTTAAGGTTAAAAACTCAAGGTAAAATTGTTTATCAGCCAAGTCTGATTGTTTTAAGAATGAAAGAAAATTCATCTGGACAGAAGCAAAGCAGCAATACTTTAATTTTTCTTCTTCTATGTCTGTAGTACACGGGTTTAAGATGATGCTTTATAATCCCATATGAATTGTGTGTGCTGTGAAAGGAATCCATAGCTAGGATGACTCATAGGGATTTTCTTAATGCATTCTGATGTGTGGTATCCAAGTCCTTAGCATGGGACAGAGAGGTTACTGGAAAGCTGGGCTTTCTGAGCCGTGGCTGAAGTGTAGGCAGCGTACTGCACAACATGTGAAAGCACCCACTAAAGCACTGCACATGTCTGTCTGGCCAGCTGAGCCCTGCTTATGTATCTTCACCTTGTTCACAATGGTGGAGAGAGCTGTCAAGGACACAAAATTTACTTTTCCTCCTCATGATATTTTTTGATCACTTGTATCTCATGTTAAGGTGGCAGCAAGGGTAGCAAAAGGGTAGGACTATTGCTCAGGCAGTGGTGTAAGCTGGAGTGGCTTTGCAGCAGTAAAAAGTGAATGCAAAGATCGGAGTTGTTCCTTTAGCAGAGCATACCATCTTGCATCCTGCCCTGAGTGCTCTCCCCTTCACAGAATCATTAAGGTTGGAAAAGACTTCTGAGGTCATTGAGTCCAACCTTTGATCACCACCCTGTGAACCAGAGCACAGCACTAAGTGCTGTGTTGTTGTGTCTTGAACACGCCAGGGATGGTGACTCCAATGCTTTTCCCTTTCTTCCTGTATCTCATACTCCTTCCATAGTGATGGTCCCTGTCATCAGAAAAATTTCCATGGGCAAATGCATGTCCCCATGGGCAAGTCTCTGAAATTGCTTGCTGTGCTCTGTAGGGTACAAATTATCAAATGGGTGTAAAGGAAACCTGATTTTGGCTAAGGGATACTCTTGGGTATCCCCTAAGGTAAACTTGTTACTGCTAAATAATAAAAAGTTGGCTTTCCTATTTCAGCCTAAAAGGAAAGCACATTTTTGTATGTTTTTCTCAAACTCATCAAAAGAGATTAGAGTTCCAGACACTGACATGACAAGCTATAATGAGGAAAGTAGAGCTAGAAAAACTGAAATATCAGAGTTCACTCTGTGCTCAGCAGTCTGACACAAGTCTAATATATTGATACACATAATTAAGTGTGGATTTCCCTGACAAGTAGAAAGGGAATTTTAATAGTTTAAGAAGTCCCTAAAGCTATCTGACCATCCTTGGCTTTCTGTTTGATCTGGTGATTGGAGAACAGAAGGTTCTGTAAAGGAAGAGCTGCCAGCAATTCCCAAGCTCAAGGTCCCCTCCATCCCCCCTCCTTGTGATTTGATCTCAGTATGAATATTTCTCATTTGATCTGCTGCTTCTTCAGTTTATCATTCAGTGCCTGGACCTCAGCTGAGCTTAAAATATTTAGGAAGAGCCTGCCTGAAGATGGTGGATAATTTAATGTGCAACTGCTTAACCTGGTTGGTTTTCAGAGAGGAAAAACCCCAGGATTTAAAGTGATGTGGAAATTCTGATATAGAACTCCCATACTGAGAAAATGCCACTGTTTATCAATAGACTCCCTTGCACAGAATATTGATGGCAATTCAAGCTGTCCTTAGATGGATTCTCATCCTTCTGGAGTTACAGCATTGCACAGTGTGACAAGATGTACTTCAGTTGTAAAAATGTTCCTAATACATAAATAATCTTTTAATGTTTTGTCCTAAAGTGCGCCCCATACTTTCTGCAGTGGTGAATTTATTTTGTAGATGCTGCATCTATTGTGGGATTTGAGATTAGGATATCATATTATTACTGTTTTCTATAGTATCCCTTGTGTATTATTAAAAGTAATGACTTCTAATGAGTCCCTGACCTTCTTCAACCCACTGGAATGAACCTAATCGAATTCAAACACTTTTCATTAGGTACTTTATGTGATAACACATTCTTCCTTTGTCACATCCTGTTCTACCAGGGCAGAACAACAGGTCACAAGCTGAAATGCACTTGCTGTAGCATGTCTTGTTAGACTTTGTGAAAGATACTTTCTGGCAGGTGGTGATGCAGTGGAGCTTTACCAGTTTTTTAGCCCATTAATTGACAGTATACAATTACATGTATTAATCATAAAAAATTACTTTTGCTAGGGTAATTCAGTTGATTCAGCTGACTGTAGTTGCTAGTGCATTTGACCACCAGTGATATCCTCAGAAATAAGTATGATAGATAATTACTGTGTTTGTAATGGAGAGGGAAAAAAAAAGAGAAAATCAGCAATGAAAGAGAATTTGTGTGTTTGATTTTACCCCCATATTTCCACTGGACAAGTGATTGCATCTGTCTCTGCAGTTTTTCACATACCAGGCCAGCTTATGAGGGTTGTAGAAATAATGTTCTTGGCAAAAAATGGAGCTGCATTGATTCTCATTTATGTGCTTTCATGCAAATATCAGTGCTGATCATTGAAGTTATATTCTGTTCAGGAACATGTGTTCAGAAGGTAACTGGCAGCAGAAGTAAACTCAGTGAAAGACAAATAGAAAGAAAAAAGTAAAATAATCTACTTGTTCCAGCCCAGAAGCATTTAGGTTGATAGATCCCTTTTCTTCCTGTATTTGGGGCAAAAATTAGCTATGTTGCACTTTATCACAAAACCCCATATCTTTGCACAAAACCTGTACAAGTGTATGTGGAACTTCCAAAATATTTCAAGCGACCTATCCATTACCTCCTCATCATTAGGTGTATGAATTATGAGCACCCTTGACAGGAACTGCTATGGTATTTCCTGCAAATAGAATGACTCAGAATAATTCAAATGGGTTTAAAAAAATCCTGCCTACCAAGTGAAATAAACTAATGACAGCTTTCTGATTATACTTTTCTTCTTTCTGTTTCCAAAGCTTTTAAAATTCTACTGAAATTTTTTGAACTAAAGGCAATTTAAATTGTATTCATCTGGGTGAAAAACATACTTATGTTTTCTTGCTTTTGCTCAAGTTAACATTAAAATGTTTTTTGGTGGTAGAGGGGGGGAGATAGAAATCAGTGGTAATTCCTGAACAAAATGCATTGCTTGCCACATGGTAAATATTGTCATTGAGGGCCCTTAACATCCAGGGAGAATGTATTAATCTAAATAAATATAGATTAGAATTGCTTGAATTTATAAATATAAATGAATCCATGAATTTATCTACTGGGAAAATACATTGCTATAGATCACTCCTACTCACATTAAAATCCATGGAACAAGGCTGATTCAGAAAATTTCACATGTTGAAACTTTTCCATAACATCAGCTGTAGCAGAGTTGATTTGTAGCTGGTGGAGCTGTCAAGGTGTCACCCTGCTCAGCTGCTCTGAGCATTGGATGGGCCATCTCACATCTCCAAAGGCATTACTGAGTCTTAACGTGTTAGGTCTCCACAGGGTGATTTAATATTGGTTTATTCTGAAATGGATGAAGTGAGGTATCTAATGATGGCGTGGGTGACCTCTCCAGTGTTTGGAGGGAAGGATGAAGACATCATAGGAGGAAGTTGAATGTCAGGTGTCCTAATAACCATGTGCAGCCAAAATGAGTGGGATTGTGAGATTCAATGGGAGACATGTAGCTGTTTACACTATTGTTCTGCATAGTGTGTAGAACAGTTGAATTAATCTCCCAGGTTCCCTTTATAGTCAGTGGAGAGAAATGTTCCAGGGTGCGTTTTACCTTCTCCTGTAGTTAGTAATAATAAAAGACATTTTTGGTATTGTTTGGTATACAGTAGGATGTTATTAAGCTTTATCAAACTCTTTTGAATCATGAATGTCCTTCCTGAATGACTTTGGCACTACTGTGTTGCAGGCTGATGTTTTTCAGAAGCAAAAGCAAACTAAGATGGTACTCTGGCTGAAGCCAATTTAAAAATGTCACTAATAGCCTAAGTATGGTGACCTCGGCTCTCCTCCTGCAACTCTTCAATATCTAGGCCCTGAGGATTCATTTCACTGCTGTGAAATTTTTGTACTCAGAAAGAACTCTCTCTTGCTGTACAAAAGAGGGAATAAAAATCTTGAAGAGATATGGCTATTAATGATTAATGATAGACATTTAAAATTCAAAAAATCATCAAGTGGAAAACATGTTTCCACAGTCAAATTTTATTCCGAGTACTTTTAACTCCTTTGCAAGCTGTATTAGTTGGTGGTAAAATGCCAGTTGATATCAAGTATAACTTAGCTTAAACTTTATTGACTTCAATTTTTTAGTTGCAATTATCAATATTTTTAATGTGCTATTGCTAATATTCCCCCACCAAAAAAAGAGATGGCTCAGTGATGAGAGAATGGAAAAGAGGAATAAAATGCTCATTGATATGTTAAAGTTAGTAGTGATAGGACTGAGTGGGTAGTGAAACTGAAGATGTGAGTGATTTAAGCTGTACAACATAGTTATTGCTGTGAGTGTAACTCATAATGTCTAATTTTTAAAATTGATAGTGATTCCATTCTCAAGTCTTTTTCCTTATGAGCTTTGCTCATTTCACTGCCTGCTATTTTGGTCCCAAATCATGCTTTCAGCTGGAAGACTTTGTAAAGGAAGATGGCATATGAAATGGCCAGTTGATGCATTACATTGTCAAATGTAGCATGCAAGTGGATTTGAAAGCTCAGTAAAAGGGTTCTAGTGAAATTTTGCCTTAAACTTGGAGAGCATGTAATTCAAAAGAAAGCATGCTTAAAAACTGCCTGCTTTGGTGAAGACCCTCTCCTGGAAGGGCACAACTAGGTCATGTTGTTTCCTCTGTCATCCTCAGTGCAACTCGTCTGTGTTTTAGGGTTTGGACCCCAGCACTGGAACCCCCCCAACAGATCCTCCATAGAGGAATGTTCCTCTATGAATAGTCCTGGATTCAGGAGTAGAGGGTGGCTTTTGTTTTTGCTGCATGAGGAGCTGAAAGTGGTTTAGCACTTGGCTGAAATAAATGGGAGGTTCCTTTGACACTCCTGGAGTTGTCCACACTTCCTCCACAAGGGAGTCCAAGTCTGTTTTGTAGGAATGCTTGGTGGTTGTTTTGTACTGCTGTCATTCCTCCTTTGAAGAGCTGCCACAGTCGTGCTTGTGGATGGTCACTTCTGGAAGTACCTGCTCCATCTTCTCTAATCCTCTGGGAAGGGGGAATCTTTAGAGACAGATTTTAAATGAGCTAGGAGATGTGTACAGATAGGTGCATGAAAAACAGACTCTTCTAGACTGCTGATTTTGGCTTGAATGAATCTTCAAGGATTAGGTGTTCTGCTTAGTTATCAGCAATTTTTTATTTTTATGTGTGTGTGTTTGGGTTTAGTTTTGGGTTTTTTTGTTTGTTTGTTTTTCTCCAAATTGTGTTATTTTTAAGCATACTGAATAGTTTTCTGATGCCAGTGACTGAGCAACAGAATGAAATGAAGCCATCACTGACTTAGATTAAAGGACTGAGGGATCACAAATAGTTTCAGCAGTAGTTCACTAAGTATCAGAGTTAAGACTAGTAGGAAACTAAAACTGGATATTCTTTTAAAGCATCACAATAATTTTTTTTTCAACATTTAATATCAAGCGTAAGGTTTAAAAATAATAAAAATAAGGCTTCTATGAATTAATAATCTATATAATAATAAAAAATTTTATATAGTAAATAAATAATAAATATATAATAATAGTCAATAATCTGTGTAATAATTTCAAAGACTTTGTCTGTCACCCACTAGAAATTCAGTTTATCAACAAGTTATAGGTTATAAGGAGACAGTGGCCAAACCATAGGGTAGGAAAGAGTAGAAAAATCATATCAATGAACAGTCAAATATGAATGCTTTTAGCACTGTCAGTGAATGTGACAGATGTTGTGCATGAACCAATTCAAATGTGGTTATATAATCAATTTTTCCCCAAAAGAGAAGGAAATACACCATTAACACTGATATATACCACTTAAATACAATGTAAATGTTACAGGTATTGTATTTAATTTTGAAAAAATTAGATTGAGAAATCTAGAATGAGAAATAAAGCTGCTTCTTTACAGGTTTCCTTCAAAATGCAAATTTATGTCTCAAGAGACCAGTGGAACTTAAACTCGAAATACAGTCTGTATTTAGAAAAACACACATTACTGAATTGATAGAGCATAACAGTTCACTTGCTTAGGCAGCGTTATGCTCCATCTTGTAAAATGTACTTGGGGAAATGTAAAATGCTTTATTAAATCTACAGTCCATAACTAGAGTTGTTACATTTTAATGTATATATTTTTCATTCATGGATTATTGAACCACTAAATCCAAAGAATCTGACCTCATGCAAAAAAATTTCTCTAAGTCTCATTCTGAGTCTTTTCACTCCCTATGTAACTGGAGCAAATTCTCAAATTTTAAACATATTTTTCAGAGCACCCCTGTATAAAATTGTACATTTAAAAGCAGGCCAAAGGAAGAAAGTGACTATTTACTTTTGCATAAACTGCTTTCAAAAAGAGAAGTCCATGAAGCATTTCAGTGTGGGAGTTTTGGGGAGAAAATTCGTGAACGTGGTGTTGTTTATAACCATGATGGATGTATGGAAAAAGAAATGAGGAAAGCAATCATATATTTCACCATTTTTTTTCCTCCAAACTTAAGGTTGGTTTACTATGCAGGGTGTCTTTCTCTCTACTTTCACATGGCATAATGTTCTTTCCTGCTAGTGAGAAGCTGGTAGATGTTATAAAACAGTGGTGATTTAAGCTTACCAGTGATTTCTGAGTATTGTGTTTGTGTTGTATTTGTCTTCTGTTTTCTTCCACTGTTATTAGAAATAACTCTAGGGAAGAAGTTGAACTGCAAACTGAAAAGTAGGAAAGGAACATCTCTTTTCTGCATTTTCCAGAGCTCTAAAAAAGTGATATTTGTAGCACATAAAATACCACTTTTTATCTGAAACGTCTCATTGCTGTGGTTGAACCAACAATTCTCCTACAAACACACATCTAGGATTCATCTCATGCCTGAAGAGAAACAACTTGAGAGAGTTAATGGATATAAGTCTGTGCTCTAGGCTTCAAGATTTTCACTGCCAAAATATCAGTCTAAAAGATTTCTTACTGATGCTGATTGTGTTGACATTATTGATGAAATAACTTTCAGCCAAGGAACAACGACATAATATTTATGAAATGAAACACCAAGGAGCAAACTAAGTAAAATCACAAAGGTTGTCTTTATTGTTTTTATATCTGTAAAAAAACCAGACCGTTTTAGAGAGTAATAGAACAAGTGTAGAAAGACTGATATGTGCTCTAAATATGCATAATTGTGTTATTGCAGGCCAAAAACATTTTGTCTGTAAAGAGGTAAAGATGTTTCAAACACTTTCCGAAAGAAAGGGAATTTATACAAGGCAAGTTTTGTAAGAACAATTTATCTTTTAGTTTTGCTTGGTGTATTTTTTTTTCTTTGTTAGTAATACTGATTTCCATGAAATATAAGCTCTAACTTTTTCTGTGATCCTCCTTCTCCTTTTATTTTCTGTTCTCTTTGGTTGTTATTATAACAACATTTCAGATTTTTATTTGAGGCTTTTCCACGTGTAGGAAATTTGTTAAAGAAGAATACAGCCAAGATACATAAGAGTTTATTTGGTTAGCTCCTGACTGAGAAATGATTGTGCCAACCCTTAGGCAATTAACTGTTTATTCAGGGTGTACGAATATATCTGCACTGCATGTGCAGGTTTGGTTGATGACCAGACCCTTTGAATTCCTTACATTTGCCCCAAATCCCTTTTTCAGTTGGTACTGATGAGGAAGAGGACATAACAGTTGCACTGAAACTTTCTATTTGAACATGTAATCTGACAGAGTATTTACCAGAATACCTCTTGCCTGGTGCTCCTTCATTTGGCTCTTGACAGAATCAACTCAGGAACTCCATTTGGATTGCTTCCTTGAAGACTGTTATGTTTTGTGACATGAATTAAACACCTCTTATTAATATAGATCACAATGCAATGTAGTATTTGGAGTATCTTTTATTTCAAGCTAATGACTGTTTAATCAGTTTTTACCATTTTAAATAAGAAAATATTTCTCCTTTCAAGTTAGCAGAAACGTTAATTAAATTTTCTTGCACCAAAATATTTTTCAAAATAAGTGAATATTGCTTACAATGTCTCTTCTGGACATTGCTGAACTACCTATATAAGACAAGAATTAACAGAAACCACCCTTTGTTTTTTCCTAATAGAATAATAATAATATATTTTAAAATGTGTTCCAGTTATTTATTTTTTTTTTTTTCTGCTAAGAATGTTGAAGCATCTTCTACAAAATTCACCATCCTTGTAACCCTTCTCCTTCTGTATGTGGATATTATATACAGGTAATTTTTTAGGTGTGGGTTTTTTTCAGATAGCTTTTGCTTTTTAATACAGAGCCTTCATATTCTTAAATCATGCACAATGAACTATTAAAACTGGAAAATGAAAAACCTGTGGCAGAGAAAGCTTGAAAAATAGTCATAAAATGGGAACACACATTTTTATGTACATAAATAAAACAAAGAAATGGAAATAATCCACATTTTACTTGTCAAATTTCAAGAATCACAGTATTCATAAGTGACCTTTTCATTTTCTGTAGTAAAAGTAAGAATTCTTTCTTTTGCCCCCTATTTTTTTTTTACTTAACTTCTTTCTATTAGGGCCAGAATTTAAAAAAAAAAAAAAAAGTTGTTACATTTACATGTCAAGAATCATGACATCTGGAGCAAAGCTGAATGCATTATTTCTTGGTGAGAGGGTTACACAGTAAGGCTTGACTGACATTATACAAAATCCGAGACGCTTTCTGATCAGCTGATTTAATTAAAACAAGCTGTTTGGTTCTGCACAATGCCTGTGTATAATCTATTACAAGCCTGTCAAACGTACAAGTTTGTAGTGTAAAACGTTCTTAGATTGGCTTGCATGACTTGTTGTTCTGTTTGCAGATACCTCAAATCAGCTATGCATCCACAGCTCCAGAGCTGAGCGATAACACCAGGTATGACTACTTCTCTCGGGTGGTCCCGCCAGACTCCTACCAAGCACAGGCCATGGTCGACATCGTGACAGCCCTGGGGTGGAACTATGTCTCAACACTGGCTTCTGAAGGCAACTATGGAGAGAGTGGTGTGGAGGCCTTCACCCAGATCTCCAGAGAAATTGGTGAGTGTGTGTTTGTCAGGTCTGGTGTCTATAGCTGCCGAGTTGCAGAGCACGGCTGAGTTCTGATGAGGTGTATGCAGCGTGATCAGAACACCCGTGGGTCTGCTACCTGCACTCGAGGTGGTGATTCTGCCTCTTGCATGTCTGCCAAGGTGCCAATTCTGACAGCAATTTAAGGAGACAGGCAAAAAATATATATCTCTTGACCCTTTTGAAAAGGGGCAGCTCCTTGATGACGTAGGGGCAAAAAGCAACCAGATGCTGAACTACAGCCAGATTTGAGGAAATGCAATTTTTGATTCGGCTTAGAAAAATGATGTTCCAGTGAGAGCTTTTTTCCATGTTTCAGCACAGATAAACCTAGAGTTTTTAATTTTGATGAATTTTAAAAACAACAAAATTCTTCCACTCTGAAGTAAAAGACATAACCTTGCCATTTTTCCTTCATAATAAAATGTGCTGTACAAATACAGGCACTATAAGAAGTATATTTAAATCCCTTTAATCCTTTAATTTTTTTTTTTTCACATTTCATAGTTTTTTTCTGCCCTGAAAAAAAATGGCTGCTTCTCAGGAGCAGTAGGTTTTGGACACCAAGGAATAAGATGATGAGTAGCAGGTGGTTTGAAAGAGGGTGAAATTGGTCTTTTACCAAGTACAGTGTTAGATGATGAACAGCCCCCCACCCCTCCAAACAATTTTCCTGTCCTTCCTCAGAAAGCCTGGGTTAATCTACTAGATTTGACTTTCAGGGCATGTACATATAAACTCCAGTTCTTTTGAATCATCTTGGCTGAGAAAATATGATAATAACTCCCATTTTCACTAACTGCATGTGAACATAGAGAGCATCTCTATCATATGAGAAGCCTCATGTGTGCTTCAGGTACTTATGCTTGAACCATAAAGGTAAGTCATTACTGGCAAGAAGCTGGTTCTAGAATGAAACTACAGCCATTCTTGACATTAGGGAACCAGTGTATATAATATGCTCACTCATTTAACTGATAAATGTTTCTAGCTTCATTGCTGTCAGCCCCTAGGTGTCTTCATGGGAGAGCCAAAGCTGTCTACATTGCTTTGTTCTGGGGTTAGCAAAGGCATGTATAATTCTGTCACAGTTCATATCTAAAAGAAATGGTTCACCTATGGCAAGTAGATTGGCTTCCCCAGGCACTCACTGAATTCATTGGCTGAAAAATCATTTTTTCTTGAAACCATCTGCAACACAGTTAGTTCTGAGTTCTGAAAGCAAATGAATAAAATACAAGACTTTTTACTGTTTCCGATTTCCAGGAATATAAGAGAACTTCAGATGGGTGAAAGCAAAAACTGTAATTGCCTTATAAACACAATTACTTGAGTTTGTGTCAGTTGGATCTTCATTGATCCTGGAATAAAGAAGATGGTTTTAATTTGATAAATGATTAACATGAATAAGATAAATTAAGTAAATATTATTAACAGGATTGTAAATCCAAAGCAGTTAAAATCATGAATAGGTGTCCTAAGCATTGCAAGATCTGTGTAACACCAAGAAGTTGTGATTAGTGGTTTGATTTTTTTCCTCTTGTGATTTATGTTTTCTATTAGAGCACTTGATTTTTGGCAACCTCTATGCTCCCAGTAACTTACCCCAACTATTGTGGGTATCAGGGACTCTAATGGTTCTGAAGGAGAAAAACAGAGGGAAGCAGACAAGTAATTTTTATTTCGTAGAAAAATACGTAGGTGAACAATCAGGTAAATCATATGTAACCACAGGGATGTGATTGATAACCAGTGCAGAATTGTCAAGAACAAATAGTATCAAATCCATCTAATAATTTTCTTTGACAGGATAACAGCTTATAGCTGGAGAAAAAGCACTTGATGTGTCACATCTCTCAAATTTTGTAGTGTTATCTCAATTGTCCCATACAGTATTCTCCTGAGCAAATTTGGCAATTGTGATCTAGGTGTAAATAGGCTGGATGCAGACCTATTTAGAAAACTTTTCTCAGAGACTAGTTAGCGATGATTTCTGTTTAAATTTAAGAATGTGTTGTGTGTTACTTGGCAGTTGTTTAAGCTGGATCAGGTACTAGCCAATATTTTCATGCTTAACCTAGATGGACTTGGAATGGAGATTACTGTAAAATCTGGAGGTTACTTTAATGTCAGAAGAACTAAGACTAGGACTAGGAGAGTATCTAGAAGAAATCCTTAGAGTCCAAATCTGAAAACTCTGTCTGGAAAAGGACAAATGTAAGACACTAACCAGGCATTTGGCTTCTGCAAGGAGGGTCTGTACAATGAGGAGTTCAGACAGACTGGTCAGAAAATACCATTTTAAAAAATGATGCAGGGATGATAGTAAATTATAACCTATATTCCTGATGTTTTAATGGAACGTGCAGGTGGACATACCATCTGTAAAAAAAATTGAGTAATCCTCCAATTTGTCTGTCAGTTGTGGAACGTCATTTTGACTCAGTGCAGGTTTTGTGCCTCACTTCAGAAAAGGTGAAACTCCTCAAGCAAGCAAGCAAGAACAAAGACAAATCTCAAAAAGGTGGTCTGTGAAGAAAAGCTGAGCAGGGAGGCTTGGTTCACCTGACTAGAAGAGGTGGTAGAAAACAATGTTTTCAAATAGGTTTTGCAGAAACGTAGAGGATCTCTTGTTCATCCAAATACAGTGTATGTAAACACAAATAATGGAATTAATCTCTAGGATGATTCTGTCTAGGTTTGGAGAAAGCCCCTTTTAATGTTTAAGACATTAAGTATTATACCAACTTGCCTGGGGACATTTTGGAACCTCCATTGATAGGGATCCACAAGAATGCATTAGACAAACACCTGCCCAGTGATTATGTAAGTGTACTTAGCTCTTGCTTGGGGCTGAGAGGTGGAATGGATGATTTCTTAATGTCCCTTCCAGCCTGATCCTATTATCCACTGTCTTCAGACTTTTCATCTGAGCCATAGGGCTGGAAATGCTTTTAAAATGGAAACTGAATAGCATCTAACTATGAGGTCTGAGACTATAGAGTCTATGCAGGTTTACAAAAATCATCACATGGTATAAGACTGCACACAACAGCAAAACTTGCCAGGTCTGTGTTAATAAACTGTGTGTTAAGAAAACCTAACTGGGGGACACTGTGCCTCTTGTGCAGCTGGCATACAAATGTACAGGACAGCTCAGTTTGCTGAGTACTTGATGTCCTGCTTAATATAAGTAGCCAACAACTGGAAGCACAATGAATGTGAAGATCAGCATAATGAAAAGCAAAAAAAAAAATGAGGAAAGGATGTGAAAAATACTGATATATTTATTTCTGAAAAAAAATTTAGTACATGAGAGGACATGTGAGATAGATTTGAAAATACAAATAGGAAAGCTTGTTTCTTTGGTTTATTATTTGTATTGTTTTTTAAAGGAGAGTAGAAAATGGGCTAGGGTTTTACCTAATTTTAATAGACAGATTAATTTAATGTACTAATTTGAAATAATTTTGACCCTTTGTTTTTAATTTCCAGTTTGATTGGCCCTCTGTTCAACTTCTATTTCTTGATCAGTAATAGAAGCAAAAGGAAGAAACTGGCTCCCAAATGAAATGTGGAATACTGAAAAGGTCGAAGTGGTGCCACCCTGACATGTCACCAAATGTATTACATATCAAAATCTGCTCTCATTTTAATGACAAAGATCTTGTCTGGGACAAAGCAGAACTGGAAATTAAATATTTTGCATGACCACAATTGGAAGGAGATAATTCCAACTCATTCTTCCATGCATTGTTTAGACAGTGATTAAATTTATAGAATTTTCTACTCCCATTAATAAGTTAATGATACTGCTGTAATTATTTTGACATCATGATCAAATCATTTTGGTACATTGACCAAAGGAATGAATTCATATTCATTGCTTAAGAGTTTAAGCATTAAATTGAAGTTTGTCTCACTGATACAAACTAAAATGGGGGAAAAAAGGAAGCACATTTTACCAAGCTTTCATAAACTGTTGTGCTAAATATTAATCTTCTATTTAGTTTCTGTTTGTTATCTTTGACCAAATAAATGTTGGAAAGTTTCAGATCCAACTTTCTTTTAATGGTTTATTTCACCTACTTTTAGGAACCAAATTAATTTACCATTAGAGAGAAGATCATGAGATGCTTTTCCCTATTTTTTTCCCTCCAAAATACAAAAGCTCATGATTCAGACAAATCTCTTTGATTTCAGAATACTTGCTCAGTGTGATGTTTGTACTGGAAAATGTAACAAATCTACAAAAATATATGAAATGCCACATGACAGATTTTATTCACCACTATTGGTCAACTGCTCATAGGTACTGGCTGTGAAACCCTTATAAAACTCTTAAAAGAGGAGGTAAAAATCATAAAGGTGGGTAGTGGAGCTGATCATTAAGTGAGAAACTTCAGCACTGCTTGCCCCTTTTTGCTTGTAAGTTGATTTTGCATGTCTTGACAGAGGTGTAAAGATGACAGCAAAGAGCATTGAAACAAAGGGCATTTTTATAATCTTTGACTGGTCAAAATAACAGCTTCATAGCAGCTTCATTCCAGAAGAGAATGATGCACTTAATATCAGGGTGTGACCTTGAATACTTGTTTTCAGGAACAAGGTTCTGTAGTTTTACCTACTCCTTTTATACTGGTACATTGCAGTTAACAACATTTTTCTGAGGAAGGACCACAATTACTCTCTGGTCTTTCATAGTATTGTATCATTACAGTGACCATGAAACGTATATATTAATGATAATGAATGCATGTGCTGAATGAATGCTAGAGTACCTTGTTTGTTTCAGTCTTCAACACAGGTAGCTATGTTTTGTTCACACAGGGAATGGTCTGTGGCATTTATTTGACATGGCTCTTAAATCATGTTTGTCCCTTGTTAGTTCTTCCAGAGTGTTTACAGTTGTGCATTGTACCTCTGCTTTTATCCAAATTATTGGATTACTTCTTCACAGAAGGATCACAGGATAGATAGGGTTAGAAGTGATTCTGAGGATCATTTAGTCCAACCCCCTTCCAAAGCAGCGTCTCCTAGAGCAGGTTACAGAGGAAAATGTCCACGAGTGGGTTTTGAATGTCTCCAGAGAGGCAGAATTACCTTTCACAAAATTTGGACTCCAAATTTTCAGTAGATAAAGCAGAAGTCTGTTGTGAAGCGGGGAGGGAGCTTTGAGCAGGAAAATAAAACTTAAAGAGTGTAACATTTCCTTTCCACTTAAACCTTGATTGATAATTTAGAAATAAGATGGATTGCTGTTAAGAGTAGTTCACACTTCCTGCAGTAATCTCTGCATATGTTTGATATAAAGCTAAAGCTTTTTGAATTTTGTTAAGTAAGATGAATGGACTTCTCCCACACCCCCAAGATAGTGCTTAATAGAAGATTAAAAAATCTTGCAACATGAAGATGAAAGAAGTACAATACATAAAATGTACCCTTTTCCCCAGAGATATTTCTACTTTAAAGTCTGTTTTCAGGCATAACAAATTAATTTTCAGAACTAATAATATTCTAACATACCCTCGCTAAGGGTAAACAGCTTAATTCAATTTTAAGTTTTATTTTCATATTTATGCAGATAAAACTCTATTGATAGCCCTGTATTTCAGGCTGCAAGCTGTAATTAATAACAACACTATACAATTGGCTACAGAAGCTTCAAAGTAATGTTGAAAAATTACAAAATCAGATGGTAGGTGTATTAATATTGCAAAAGGTTTAAAATTATTCCAGCAGTTTTTAATATTTGTACCAACTAGTGCCTGATAAAGAACAGTATAATTTTTAGGGATTTAAAATGAAGGAATATTTTAATTTCTCTCAGTGGTGCTAACCAATGTGATATTCTTTAGCTGTAACTATTTTTTTTTTCTCTATAGTTTTAGGGAGATATCTTGGAGCAGTAAGCATTCATTCTGTGTATGCTCTCTGACCCTCCAATAATTGTAGGAGGAGAGACTTTAATACTCTTGAGATGCTTCTTCTTCAGTCAATTAGTTAAGGCACTTTTAAAATCTCCTATAGGAAGCTCACCAGCTGTAGTACCATAAGTACTACAAAAGTCTCTGTAGTAGGACTTTTTTCTTCCTTTTGCTTCATATGAATACCAGATGTTTGCATTGGTTGTGAACACAAATTTACAGAATAATAGAATGTTCAGGAAAGTTTATTTCATTAGTGTTTTTAGTGCTATGACTTGTTTGTAGCCATTTCAAACCTCTTAACTTGGTCATGATATCTAATTCAAGTTTTTAAAATGCATAAATACAAACAAAATTATAAATGTGATGATGCTAATTTTAAGCAAACAGTCTTATTAGATTAAAAATTAGATCCAATAAAAATATTTTTGATGAAATATAGCATGTGATGCCCAATACTGTTTCATGAAGAAACCTGTTGTTTGAAGTGAGGAACACTTTCCTCTTTGCAGACTGGAAAGTCTTAGTGTTTATAAACTGAAGTCAGTTGTTTTAGGGAAACCATTTCAAATAAGATGTAAGGTGTGCTTTTTAATAATAGATGTGAAAAGGCATCTTAAAAGTATTAAGGGATAGTGGTATATTTATTTGAAGTTCATATCATTAGGTAAAATCTTTCTAAAAGGAAAGGCCAAATTTAGAAATCATTGCTTAAACTGTCATCTATGCTATGCTTGAGACATCTGTGATTATGAAGGATCTTTTCTGGCCATATAAACTGTTATTAAAATTTCTGAAATAAAAAGGAAGATAAATGTATAGGTATTAATGTATCATCTGATCATTGAGATGACAGGAATAGAATTTTTCAAGTGTTGCTCTTCTGTGTATTGGTATGTATTACCATTGAGCCTGTAGCACAATGACGTCATAGACTTTTATGTCTATGCAAAGTTAGGAAATGTCTAAATCAAAATGTAGTCATTCTAGTTGTTTATGAC
>VZSR01000121.1:2854679-2976826 GCA_013398615.1 Brachypodius melanocephalos | reverse complement strand
CAGTGGTGTGAATGAATCAGGGATCAAACAGGCAGAGTATGGCATAGTCTTGATCAGAGCCTGTGTGAGTGAACTTTGCCAACATTTAATGGCTTTGCTTTCCTGGCATGCACAGACTTTTGTAAGGAAAGCCTGTATTTAAGGGCACCACTTGAGGAAAAACTGACAGAAATGACCATGGTGACATGGACTTGGGCTGTATTTACACAGTTCTTTTTGTTAACATGTCAAAGGGTTCACAGCATTTGAGTTAGAGTCTTGGTTGTGCTCCTGTCAGGAGGAACTGTTTCTGATATCACAGAATATTCCGAGTTGGAAGGGACCCACGGGGATCATCAAATCCATTTCTTAAGTGAATGGCCCATGCAGGGATTGAACCTTCACAACCTTGGTGTTATTAGCATCATACTCTCATCAGCTGAGCCAATCTCAGGGTCTTCTGTGGTCTAGAATCAGTGTCATTCATGTTAAGGAGATACACCTGATAAAAACTGTTGAGTGTCTTGAGTTTTCTGCGAAAATTTCTTCTGTGTCTTTGTATGTATTTTTATCTTGAAATGGTTTCTATTAGTTTTAAATATTTAGCATTTTTTAGAAGGCTTTGCTTTCTACCTGGAGAACTGTAAGTTTTAAAAATTGTGTGAGCATTGCCTCATGATTGCTATTAGCAATATACTCTTAGTATCAGCTCTTTTGTGAGCTGTAGCTGCAGTTAAAACAATGGAGCACTGGAACTGTCAGACTGAGCCAGACACTGTGAGTCAATATCTTGTCTCCAGTGGTGGCCTCAATACACGGAACAGAAAGACACCAAAACCTTCCTCAGTCACTGGCAGAAACACTTATCCAAGGAGTGTTCTGTAACCCCAGGTATTTAGTGGCTAATACTTAGATTTCCTGAAGCATGAAAATTTGTATTCATTATAATTTCTTTCTGTTACCATTTTAACCTCACTTGTTAAATATTTTCTTGTTTAGATGCTACAAAGGGTATGCAGGAGAATCCATTTAACCTCCTTCATAGTGTGCTTTCTTACTTAACTCCGGGTTATAAGATATGAAGTAATTGCAGTTTAATGGTTTCTGTTGTCACTTCTGGGATCCTTTATTTCATTTATATCTCTGTTAAGCTGTGAAGTCATGACTGAATGCTCCAACTACAGCTTTATTGTTGATTTATGTAGTATCACTGTAATCTCATTTTTATTCTCAGCCCCAATCTTTATGCATCCTCACAAATTGTAAGCTTTTTCTGTTGGCTGCTGGGTATCAAGCAAATTATTTCCAAAAGCAATCTGTTCTGATGCTCAAAGTTTATTAACAAATGGCAACAGTTGATTTAGAACCCAATGATGTGTGTGAACAATTCTAGGTATTTCTGCCAGCCTGTTCTCCACTGTATTTGTCAGTAATCAATATTTTTCTGTGACATACTTGATTATCTTTGTGAACACTTTGTCTCTTCTTTCTGCTCTTATTTCTTTCAAATAATTTTATACCATTTTCGAAATTTCCAATCTTTCTATTCAATGCACTCCCTCTCCTCTTGAAGTGAGTTGTATTGTACAAATCAAACCCTAGTAGGCATTTGTAGAGCACATATATTTCCAGTGCTGAATTTTGACTGTTTCTTTTTATTCTTTCCAATCATTGTTTTTGAACGTCAGGAGTCGCTTTCCTCTCCCTACTCCCCAGTTTCTAACTGTTCATCCAAGAGTCTTCTTAAAACTGCACTGTGAATGTTAATATTCTTTATGTAAAGCTGATATATCACTTTTGGTAGTAACTACTGTTGCATGCTATCTAAATACTAAGAGCAGAACGCTGAGAGATTTGAATTTACTTTATAAATGTATCTTGTACAGCTATATGCCCCTCCTGAATGCATTTTTTCTTCAAGGTGCTTTAAACTATGTGGGATCATACCTGCTACTGAGCCTGTGGTGCTGGTAGTTGGAGGGTGAAGGTTAGTAACTTTGCCAAGTTGAATTTTTGTTATCATCCAGCTGCACGTGTAGCCACTGACCCAGTCACATAGCCCATGGTCTTTCAAATATTAGATTACCCTTAAGTGAAACTTGGAATTTCTCTTTCTTCTGAACTCTTGCCAACTGATAGTTTATGAATGCAGAGGGAAATTGCATTATGATTTTTGTGCAAACTTCTCTGTAATAGATGAAGCATATTTTGTTCAGATTTCAGTATAATTTTATTTTTGAAAGCTGTAAAATGAAACAGAAAATGAATGTTTCATCTGATGGCTTTGCAATTATGCTTTCTGATATTAAAAAGAAAAAATGAACAAATGCAACTGAGATTTAGTTTTTAAGATTTTTCAACAAGTTTGTCTGAATGGTAATATCTATCAGAAAATAAATAATCATAAACATTAATGCTACCCAATAATTATCTTTCCTTCATTCCATAGGCTAAATGTTGTTAATAAATGGTGTATGTGCATGATATATTGTCTGTGTTCTGGGGCAGTCCTGTGGATATCTGGGAAACCTTTAAAGCAGACACTGATTTTTAAAAAAATTTCTTTTCTTCTCTGAAGAGAAAGCAAAGTGAGAAAACAGCTATTCATCATTCTATGTTTATGTAATAGATATGTGACTTTATGCTCATCATTATTTACTGTACTGTGATATATCTGCTTCAGTAGTAGGTAGATGATAGTAGGAGATGGCCACTATCTTTCTTCCTTTATATTATGGTAAATTTAATGTGTTCTGGGCTTTACCAGTGGGATTTTCACTTCTCATTTTACTTCTTTATGACTTTCCCTACTTGTTCAACTGTTTGTGTTTTCAGTGGCTGCTATTTTTGATGTGCCATGCCAATACAAGGTTCTTGAGCTTTGCTCTTCTGAATGATGAAGAAGTGTTGACTGAGTTGAATGTTGCAATGCTGACAGTATTCTTGCAAGATTAAATGCAAAGAATGTCTGATTTAAATGTCAAAGAGATATTGTTGTCTTAATTTTATTTATTTTCTTTCTGTTGTTGAAGGGCAGGGGCCCATATTGTGCCCTGAATCAGAGTAAGCATGTGTTTGCTATTAAACATGTAGTGGGGTAGCTTAGCAGTAACATCTCTCTTTTGGATGTTAAGACAGGGGTGATCCTTCTGATACAAGTCATTCCCTCAATTCTGTTGCCTAATGAACTTTCCACAGGGTTCCAGAGAATTCTGTTCAAAGAATAGTATTTCAAAGAATTTCTTTTATTTGTTTCAGAAAAAAACAGGCATATGTGTATGCCTCACTAATACTTGGAAAGACTCCTGCATTGATTTTTTTTCTGTTATAAATGCATGATTTTTATGCAAATTGCAAGCTGTGATACCACCACTTTAAACTGGGATGGCAGAAATATGCATATTGTGAAAACTCACAACTTATGATAAAGATAATTTTTTTTGTCTTGCCAGAAAACTTAGGTCCTCTCAAGGACAGAGTTTCTTAGGTCCTCTCAAGGACAGAGTTTTGTATGATGACAACAGAGTTGTTTATTCTTCTACTTTCTAAATACATCATGATTAAAGACTTTTCATTGCTTTCTTCAAGAAACTGTAAGAGAACTAATTGTTCAAAATGCTGACATTCTAACAAAAATGGCAGTCTGTCTTTAATATTCTTCATAAAAGCAGGATATTTTGACTAGACAATTAATCAAGAGAATGAGTTACAAAACAGTACCCTTGAGTAGCACAGGTGTCATGCAGATAAATCTGTGTTGCTGTGTCTGTACACATCCCAAAATTTTCCTGCCACCTCCATGCGGAGCATACTCTACAGTAGCATACAGGAATGCAATTGCCCTTCCCGTGCCTTCATAAGTCATCTTCTCCTTGGGATGCTTCCTGAAGTGCTGTGGTTGGGTTGTCATACAGAGAGGAGCAAAATTTCAACCCCCTTGCAAACACAAGAACAGGGGGGGTTGTAGATTTCAAAACTGAGGACTGAGTCCATTGAAATGCATGCATCTGTGTAATCTGTAGATGTTAGGGGAGGGATGGAGGGCTAAGAAAAACAAAAGTATCTCAGCACCTTGATGATTCCTGCAAACATTTATGCTGGAAATGCTTAACTGTCATTAAGTGATCCATGAGGACTGTATAATGTTATTAATTCCAAGGATGTTAATGCTGTCTAAGGTAAGATCAACCACACCTGTTTGCAGGAGTACCAAGTCAAGATCTGTTTTCTTTTAAAAATGGGAACAAAAAGTCTTAACTAAACTTTAGGTGAAGTTCTTCATATTTTGTAGTGATTCCTATTTTCCTTTTAACCTATTTTCATTTGAGGGTGGGTGGGTAGATGTCTATTCATCTTCTGCATAGACCTCTTCCTTTGATTCAGCATGCAAATCCTGGAACATCTTGGGCTCCAAAATGATGAGAGAGAATGGTATTTTGTAGTCCCAGCAACCTTGATTTTATTGAAGTTTAAGCTGAAGTTTGGTTTGAGTACCATGAAACTTTGCTTTCATGGTAGAATGGGGGGCTGTATAACTCAGCAGAGCCTGCCCAGGTCTTTGGTGACTTTGCAGAGTTCCCATGGATATACTAATAATGGGGAATAATGCACAAACTGAGCCCCTTTTTGCTGCTGTGTTCAGACAGGAGCCAGATGAAGGCAGTACATCTGCATGCACTCTGCCACCTGCATTGTCGTCCATTCTGCTGGTGTATTGGATTTGCTGTGAGATGCATTACAACATTGGCTGGGGCCAGTAAATTGAGTTACAGGATTATAAGTATTTTACCTAATAAGGTAATGCACTTTAAGTGCAGATAATCATGCCACTCAATTTATAAGAATTGTCAAACCTCATAATTAATTCCATTATATTGTAGTATTTTATGGATTAAATAATTTCAAAGCTTATCCAGGTGGTAGAAATATTAATAACCTTTGATTAAAATATTTTGATTAGTTAATGGTTTTGATTTTTTTTCACAGAATCATTAGCTTTGTAAACTATAATTCCCCTTTCATAGGAGTGAAATGTTAGAGCCAACCTGAAGATACTCGTTCTGTTGCCAACATGCATGCAAAATATGTTGCCTTTTTTTTTTTTCCCTCCAGTTAAGTGCAAAGAAATTGGTTTAATAATTAAAAGGCAACCTACAGAATGATATTTGTGGCGTAAGTTTTTACAGACTTAGTTATGGAGTTTTTGTTGTAGTTAATATGCATTTCATTGTTAAATCCCTTAATTGTTTTGATATTTCAGTTAATCAGATGTACATGAGCTGGCAATGATCACTGTACAGAGGCTTTTAAAGCCATGGAACTTGGAGGATGCTTTTCTTCCTGTGTGGACCTTGGTAGAATCTAAACTCTAGGTTGGCTGGGGAGAGGAGGATTTCATGTGATGGCAAAAGTGCAGTTGAGATGTACAATGCCTTTTCAAAGAGAGAGCAATGGTAATGGCCAGTTTTTCACAATAATGTCCATGAAATTGTAAGTTTTGTTTGGGAACTAAGGTCTGTTTAACTGGAGTTGTCTGATTTTTCTTTGTCTTTCTGTGATAATTTCAAAGGAGACAGTTTTTTGGAAGAGGACATTTGGATGTGTTCAGGAAATGTGTTAGTGATGGAAGAGCATCAGTTCCCATATGTACACTTGCCACAGGCACTGAAAGCTTGTGACAAACCCCTCTGGGCTACCTACACATCAGGTGCCTCTCAGGAGGAGTGGTGAAAGGCATTCAAGGACTTCTGTACTGGCTAGAGAATCACTTTCTGTTTCCTTCCAAATAACTCTTTCTGCTCATTTGTTACTTCAGTTGTTATACAGACATAGAATACCTTGTGTATGAAAAAGATTATGTACAGGCTTAAATGGTAGAATACATAGTGTTCAAATGCCTTTTTTTCACCTAGTCCAATTATATAGTTTACACAGAAGAAAACAGGGCAAATGAAAAGTGAAAGAAGGGAAAGAGAGAACATAAACAAAGGGAAATAATGCTTAGTGGATACCTTTTGTTATCTGTTATCAGCTTGGAGCTTACATTGTGTTCAGTCTAATCAAGTGCTTAACAAAATACAGTTATGTTTTGTTAGGAAGTGATATTCTAGGCAGTATAATATATTGCTGAACAGGGAAATAAGCCCCTGAATTCTGTCCAGTTTGGTTTAACTTATGCACAGGAAGGGAAGGAAAACAAAGCAAGATTCAAGAGTGTATCTGAGCAGCTTATAAAAAAGACTGTTGAATACATTTGCTTGAGACAGAATGGAATTGGACTCAGAAACCCAGATGATCCTTTTGCATGCTCTCCTGGTCTTAGGATTTGCTCAGACTCAGGAACAGAAAAGTTGTGCAGGCTCAAAGCTTCAAAGTTGAGTTTGGGTTCCCTCTGCCCCCTCAAATCATCCTAACTTGCTCAAGCAATTTATCACTTCTTTAGTAGGTATTTTAATTGATGACTCTGTAATTTGATTCCATTTTAGATGGATTTATTCAAATGAAACACAAGTCTTGAGTAAATGTTTCTTTTGGTGGTGCACAAAATCTGTATGCTGTACCTCACCTTGTCTTAAATAACAGAAATTAAATACATCTACAAATATTTTTTCACTCCATTTTTGAGATATGATTTTCCAATCCAATTAAAAAATATGCACATCTTAGCTTGGAGAGTGTGTTTTATATGAAATCACGATTTCAATTAGAAAGGGTTGCTCTTGTAGCAGTTGTAACTTTATGGATTATTGGGCATACCAGATGTAACTGCTTTTTTTGAATTCTGGTTAATTAATTAGAAAACTCCATAAAACAATAAAAAAGGTTAATGCAATGCCAAACATTCAGCTGTGCAACAGAGCTCAAATCTTAGTTATTTGTGCAAAAGCTCCTTTGCTACCTTCAAAGGAGAGGAATCCCAGTGTTAGGCGATCTTCATGATTCACCATTTAGCAGACCATGCCATGTGGAGTTGACAGCATGTTGAGAGGGTTTACACAGTGCTGTTGCTTTTGCTTACCCAACATTATTAATTCTTTGCTTCTATAATCAGTGAATTTCCTACCATTCTAATTCATTCCTTTCCATACATGTGAATAAATAGATTTTAGACAACTAAGAAATTGAAATGAGACTGACACCACTAAAATATAACATGATGAGACACCAAGATTAGCCTCAGCCTTTCAATTAATTTTCTCCATCAACATTTTATTCTTACTGAAATCATTGTTCACTGCTAACCTGATAAAAAATAAAGCAATCATTCTATCACAGAGGCAGTGTGAGGGGGTGGGGGGCAAGAACCTGTAATTTTTGTATTAAAGTAATCCTAATACCACTGAATCCATAGGAATAAGATAATGGATATAACAATGCTAAAATGCTGTGTTTTTGTCTTACCTTTTGCATTTAATATAAGTTCATTATAAAACTTAACATTAGTTTTAATCTCTTGATTACTGATCAATGTTATGCATCAAGAGGAACAAAATTATTGAAGTAAAACAACTTCTGGAAGGCAGAAACAAACCTACTATTTGTCCATTTCAGACTTATGGAAAAAAAAAGGAAGTACCTTGTGGAATTGCACTATTTTAATACATTAAACTTGTTGCTAGAAAATAGGTACTTCTGATTTAGTTTTAGATGCTAAAATGAGATGCTAGATGCTCCTGTGTGTTTCCTGCTTTTCCAGGTTTTGTTATTGACTTTGTTGAGTTGCAGAACTGAGGGTATGTATATATACACACATATTTGTGGTGGCAGTGGGGAGTAGAATGAGTGGTCCTTGTATAAAAGTAGAGACAGAGATCTAAATCCTAAAGCTGATGGCAGAGTAGTAGGTGAAATGAAAGCATTACAGATGCTATCTTCTACCACAGGATCTTTGTGGGGGGAAAAATGCTTTAACTTCTCATAACCTGCTCATGACAGCCTTTCAGATTAAGAAAGAGAGGGAAAGGGAAAACAAGAGATGCAGTTGCTTGATATAGAAGAATTAAGGATGAATAATAGATAATTAATTCTGTAGTATGACATGAGGTCAGAGCCCCAGATGGCCTTCCAGCTGTGATTTTTTCCAATTTAACTCTTAGATATCCAGGTTAATTTTTCTGAATGTTCCTGCTTGAGGCAGGCATACCATGTCCTCAACACTTCAAAAGTCCTCAGAGAAGTCTGAAACAGTGGCTGTCATTGGGAGTTTGATTTACATCATTTGATGCTGTGATCATCTGTGGGGTTACCCTAGCACCACTGGATGCTGATTTTTGGAGATGTGTCAATGACCTTCTCAGGCTGACTGCAGCCAGAGCCTACCTGTCCAGGAGGGTGCCTTTACCTGTAGAGTTGCACACATGCACACTCACAGAAGGTACAAAACCTAAAAAATTATTTGGGGAAATTAGTTCAAGTGGTGCCTTTTAATTTGGAATTTCTAAGATTGAGAGTAGCAGGTGTGCAGGCTTAGACCCACAATATCAGATATAGAAACAGAAAAACAATTTCTGTAAATTCAGAACCTTCTTTGGCAGAAAATAAAATACAAGAATATGAACCTACAAACTTACATATTTTCTCATAGCATGCCTTAAAAATAGTTGCTGTTTAAAAAGGATTTCCACTATGAACTAAGTATCACATCTGTATTCAGTCCTTTAGTAATTTAGCAACCTTGGTTTCATCAAACAGGAGTTTTCCAGGATTACCTGTGGCAAAAAAGTTGCCCAGGATGTGGAAGATCATCCAATTACAGTTTAAAGAAACGTACAATAAAGACAATTCACTAAAGGTAGAAGTCTCTGAGAGCATCAGGAAAAGAGAATGAAAAAGTGTGACAGGTTGTGTGAGAGCAAGAGCTTGTCTTATGTCTGTGATTAAAACAAGGGGAATTATACCTCTTGTTTATTTTTGCAGTTAAAGTGAGATTCCTGGTGTTGGGACACCTGCTTGCTTTCCTTTCTTCTTTTACCTCTTTTTCCCCATTTCTCTCTCAACTTTGCTATGTACAGATTCCATACTTATGTGAAAAACTGACATTTGATTCAAATGAAGTGGGTTTAGATTTATACATGTTAACAAAATGGGATCGGGGTCTGCTGCAGAAGGAGGGAGGTGTGGTAGGATAATGAAATCTTCCTCTGCATTTTTGTATTCATTTCCTAAACTCTTTAGAGAGTCAATTTAAATTGACTGAGAAGTCCCCATTTGGGTCCAGAAACTTAAAATTTCATTCAGACACTGCCTAACTTGATCATCCCATTAACAGGTTTGTATTTCATCCCATGTGTATTTTGTGACAATAGAAGAGCTATTATAGGAAGGAAATCAGGGAGTTTTGAGCAATCCCTTATTTAATATTATGAAACGTGGACACCATTTCATTTAATGGATGTGGTAGCAAATACCTGAATTTTTCTTATAAAAGCAGTGAGTGAAATTTAATTGTGATTAAAGTAATTATTTAGAATTCACAAAACGTAAGAGCCTTAATGTACCTGAATGGAGTCTAATAAAAGGTCCAGGAATCTCAGGTCTCTGTCTGTGGCAAAGGCGTTTTGCAGAAAGAAACCTCTATGGTTTTATATATGTAGATATATATAGAAACTGATTCACCAGCATTTCCTAGACTGTGAAGTGTAGTGGGGCTATTTTATTTAGTAGCCATTTGATCAATCCATGTTTCCTGAATTTATTCACTTTTTGTAGGAGACTGAGCATATAAAAGGCTTTGGGATTTTCTAAACTTCAAACATCTCTGGTTCTAAAATTAAAGAACTAAGTTTCGATGAGCAGGGCCATAATGTAGTCTTCGTAACTATGGCTTAATATGTTATGGTTGAACTGGGTGAGAGCTTTGATTAAAGTTTTATCTGTTGTTGGAGCATTTGAAATGACTGTGTCCTGTGTGGATGCTATGATGTCTGCCAAAAACTGAGATTAGCCTTTCCCCAAGGTAGACCACCTAACTGAATCTTGTCTCTAATCAGCCTTTGTGCTTTCACAAAAGATGAATGTGCTTAATAAACTTTTGGACTTCTACCTTTCTGTCAAATTTGGCAAAACCGTGAAAAAAGCCAGAGGTAGACTCTTGCAATATGTCAGAAAGAGGGTACATTGATCCACACAGACTACCCTACCCTTACTGTACTTACTGTATAGGTTTTGTTTCTTTAGGAAACAAACAAAGATGAAAATATCTGGAATATGCAAAGCATGCCGATAATGTGGTCAGAACTCAGACTGGGGTGTTAAATGAATGGCCTCTTACCTCTGAACTCAGGGCTCTTGCAGTAAATATTTTTTTTCCCCCTCTTAATAATTATTGGAAATAAAAAGAGGAAAAACGTTTCTTTCCAAAATTATCTCCCTCCTTGCTCTCCCTCTCCTGCCCAAGAGAGAAATAAAGGCACCAAATAAAAGCTTTTATTTTTGGTGATTATACATTGTTTATAAGACACCATCACTGCCTACAACTTTAGTGCATGGCAATATTTACCTTCATATAGTATTTGTAACATTCAGAACTCAGTAAAGCATACTGCAAAGATCATGGTAACTGTAAGTACTGTGTGCAGTAAATGTCAAGATTTTAATTGCACCTAAGCCATAGGCTTCTTATTGCTTTTTGGAGAAAGCATGTAATGAGCATCTCCCCAGGATGTTACGTGATGAAGGGATTCATCAACATAGTTTACCTGCTGCTGCTCTAAGAGTGGAGTGGTTAGTGTAGCTTTAGGCTGTAAAAAACCAGATCCTGAGAAAACGAAAGAGGAGAAATGTGTTTCTGCGATAGTGTCTCTCCTACATACACAGCAATTTAATATCACCACAGTTAAATAAATTGTCAGTGCCATAATGTGTTTTTTTGCCTAGGTGCTCCCTAACTTTTGCAGCATATAGATAGAGGCCATTGTCAAAGATTGCAGGTGGAAACAAATAGTGAAGCAATTTAACTCTCTGCACTATTTTCAGCTGGTTAAAGAGTGTTTTCTTCAACTGTGAACAAAAATTAATTCGTAGTATACAAGTCTGACTTGGTCCCTCACAGTTATGATATTTGTGGGCATTTTTCACAAAGGTGTAGCCAGCCCAGGGCCTGTTTACTGCTTGTGTGTAGTACCACGGTCCTGGAGAGCGACCCGCGTCTCTGAGCCCAGAGCACACTCGTGTAACCTCACTGACAACAAGGCAGAGGGATGGGCTCTCATTTGGATATCCAAATACTGTTTATTCAGGAACACAAACAGGGAACAGCGAAGGGGTCCAGGGATGAAAGAAAGCGTAGCTTCAAATAAGCTCAGGGACAGGATTGGGTTGAGGGCACAGGATTATATATGAGACAAAAGGGGTGGATCTGAGGGTCAGGGGCCAATAGGGATAAAGGGAAGTGGTGCAGGGGAGTGGCTGGGAACCAGGGGGAACCAATAGGATAACAGGGGTGGAGTACTGTGGCAAAATTAGGCCAATGGGGGGGCTAAGGAAGGGAAGAACATTCTGGAAAGGGTACATACGTGGTCAACAGGGCTGATTGGGGTGACATCAACTAACTAACCAACAATGTAACACAGCTTAAAAGGTATTATCGTGTGGCCCCAAAGGCCCATGGGAGGGAGGCTTTTCTCACCATAACCTAGAGGTGTGTTTCTGCCTATTTGCATCGGCCCCTCCAGGGCTGAGGCATAACTACCCTGGTGGCAGGCCCCTGGGCCTCCACAAAGGCATGTCTGAGAAAGTGGTTGGTTTGGACTAGGGCTGGTAAAAGGTCTCAGTGATGTGCTGAGCACAAGCTTCCACATCAGTTCATCCACTGCAGTTATCAATGCCCAAGATGCAATCATTATGGGGGTGTGCTTGAGGTGGAGTTGCAGCAGGTTCAATGCTATCTCCTTCCTCTGGCACAGATTAGAAGAGAAAACCCTCTTTTATCTGAATCATTTTTACAGCACCCTTCTCTGACTTTTACTTAATTGTCCATCACCAAGGAGTGTAGTGGTTTTCCTCTGGACTGATCTTGTCTTGTGCAAATATTTATTGAGGGGCTAAAGTGCTTAACCCTCTTCTCCTTCACATTTGCCCAGGATGTGCTGTCCAGTGTACCTGTGGTAGCAGTTCATACCTGTAGCCTCAGGTCCTCCAAAGAAATATTCTGAGTGTTGAGCTGTGGACTACCAGTGTGTTATATTGTGTTTGCTCCTTGCTCTGACACGACATAGGGAGAAAGAGCTGGGTCTTCTCCCTCAAGGGTGTTTCTCTCCCTTCATGTATCTCCCAGTTATGCGAATAGAGAGCTGCAGGTTAGCTCTGAATGTAAAAAACCCCCCAGACCTGAACCTCAGCACTAAGATGCCCTAGGAAGCAAATTTGCTACTGTGTCATTGAAAAAATTTTCCCTGTAAGCTCTCAAGCCGTGTCAGTGGGTTTTAGGTATTAATTCCAGAAGCAAGATTGCTCTGTAAGCATTTTATATTCTGTTGCATTGTGTGAATTGCTGTAATGCTTGGCTGTTATTTCCTCAGCTTCATGGTTTTTTGAAAGTGTTTGGAGACAGGCCTTAAACTTTTGGTTGTTATTGAATGAGGGCCTAAAGTGATGTTCAGTGAATCTGTTGCCAGACAGTTTGCTGTCACTGGGAATAGGCCTGAGGACCCATCCAATTCCATCTAATATCATGTTCCTGTGCACTCGAGCGTAGTGTCCTCTGAATGACAGAGAGCTATAGCAAAGCTGTTCTTTTCTAGGCAAGCTGAGATTTTCCAGCTTTGTTAGGATTTCTCAAGAGAATTAGTCTGTTATGGGTGACTAAAGAAATACCTATGTTGGTCATATTTTCATGTTAACTTTTTATGAGATTTTTCATAATATTTAAGTATTACTCCTTTTCCAGAGCTCTTAATTGCATTATACATCATCTGACTGCATTAAAAAAAGGTGAAATCTGGAAATGGATGAAATGAATGCTTGAATTAATCCCACAGCAAAATCAGTTGTTCTAGAGAGAAAAGAAATCTTTAATTCTTTACACCATAGGAGAGGAGGAAGAGCTGGTTTGGATTTACATCTGTTATAATTCTGCCCCAGTGACTTCAGCACATTGTGTTGTGTTAGGCACTCACGTTCAATTATGGAAATGATGCATTAGAAGAAGCTCTTTTTAATAAAATGTGTATAAGTCAAGAAGGAAACAGACTGATGATCACTGTAAGGTGACAGATGGAGGGAGAATAAACAATTCAGAAGTAACATTATGGTATTCTGTGGGTTACAGCTGGAATCTGGGTCACAGACAGACTGTCTAGTATACATATTTGAATAGGCTTTGCAAGTACTTCTTGCTGTTGACTGCATTAGGATCCCAAGGCATGACAGCACTAAAGAAATGGGCCACACAACTCAGTTTGTGTAGACCAGCATGTATATCCTTCTTTTCAGAAGCTAGTAGAAAACAGAGCTGCAGAATAAAAGTAAGTACTTCTTAGTTTAATTAAGAATAGTTTTTGATGCTCAGCTGTCTGGGTGATTTTTTCAGACTTATTTTTCTGGTTTTGTAAAGAACAAGAGACAAAAATGCACTCTTGTGCTGCTCCAAACTAGATACAAGCACCTCTAATAGTCACTCTCTAGAAAGCAATGTGTGATCAAAAGGGTCTTCTGAGCCTTATTGAAATGAGCGGTGAAAATTGATATCTAAAAGCCTTTCTCAGCTTGTCATGATGGGATCCAAGCATGGCATTGAGTTAAAAAGCATATCCTGTAACTGCCTCCTAAAGGCAGCGTGGCAGATGTTAATAATGATATCCCCTGACTTGATAACTACAGAAGAGCAGGCATGTGACATTCATTTTCCTTCCTGCAGAGGCACATAATATTATGTGCAGAATCACCTATTGCTTTCTTTGGGATTGTGACCTCTTGATGACAGCAAGAATGACCTAACTCAACACTGGAGTTCAGGATGTCTGACATAATGAAATGGGCCATACTGGAAACATTTTCCCTCAAAGCTTGTTGAAAATAATCTTTTCCATCTGCCTGTTGAAACTCTGATACTCTTTTCAGTAAGAGCAACTCGTTTTCAATCTGCCTATCAAGAAATATTCATGAAAAATAATTGGATACACCAGTTTTGAAACATCAATTTAAGAACTGCACACTAATTGTGTCAGTATTAAAGCATAAGAAGAGATAAAATTCAATGAATAAATGATTCATCATTAATTACTGCCATTTCATAGGCACTCAGAGTATGATAGGGATGTACAAACCTTTGCCCAAAAATCATCTGATAAAAAAGAATGTGTCCCTGATGAGTGCATGAATATTAGGTGTAGGCCTCATCAGCAATGCAGTAGTAATATTTATTTTTGTGAGAAATTTGTTATTAGCCTTTTTCAATCTAAATCTCCCAGTTATTCTCTGAAGTCAATGATCTCTTTTGTCTCACCCAACCTTATTTGGTTTCTTCTAATGTGCCCACCTGTTCTTTCAAATTCCCTCCTGAGACATTTCTGCAATTCTGTGAGGTGTTCATGCCTTCAGAACCAAGGCAGTGTAGCTGAAGGTATTATTTTTGTGGCTATGGGAGAAGAAATGGGTTTTGCAGAATTACGGGATACTAGCATGTGTCCAACATTACAAAATAATTCATACAGTTATCTTTTCAAAATAACATTATTGGAACACTATCTGTGTCTTTGTAGAGATTAATTTATTTACCATTCTATAATTAATTGAAAGATTCCAGCCATTAATGAAGCTTCTGCTCTTGAAATCTCTGCATCCATATGAAGTGGTCCCAAGGCCCTTCCCTCACGGCAGGTACAAGGTTGCAGAACAGAAATGTTGCAAATTCTAATATTTCACTGTCTTTAATGGTACTGTCATTTGAAAAAAATGAACAACTACATGCACTTCAAATGTGTACCACTCTGTAGCATTAAATTTTGTTGTTAGTGATTACAACAGACAGTGCATGCAGTGATGCCATGTGTAGCAGCTGTCACACAATATCATTGGGAACAAATTTTCCTTTGACTGTAGAACATGAACTGCAGCTAAAGAAAATGTGGAGCTGAGTATCTGGAAAAATACAAACTGGGATCTATTTGGACAGTCCTTTCTGGCAGTCAAAGGAATTGTGCACCTGTTGGTATCTTTTAATTCAAACTGAAATTGCTTTCTGAATACACTACATACAGATGATTTACAGCTTTATAAACTGTTGTGGCAGTCCCTGGAACAATTCAGTAAAGAAGTAGAACTGGTTGGGTTATGGACTAAGATGAAAAAATTTACATTTTCTACATTTTAAATCCTAGTCTTTCAGTTTAATTATGCAGTTAAGATATAAAGAACAAATGGAGACAATGTATTAAATCTGTGTTGAGACAACTAAACTGAACCTTAAAAGAGACTATGGAAGAAGATATCATGGTTGAAGAATTCCAAGTCTTCATGGTAGTGAATTTTAAGACATTTTAAGAGACTGTTGGACTATATAAAACTGAGGCCATATCTGCTACTGCAGAAATCAGCCAGGGTGCCCATCTGTCAGGCCCACTGGGATGACCATAAAGCACAGTAATAACCCAAAGGCTTATCTGAGCTGCAGCTCTGTTTGTTGGTCACTGAGCCAAACTCTCCCCTACTAAACTTGAAGAATATCTTTTTAACAGAGGAATCAGTATGTAGAACATATTAATGTTTTCTCTTTATTTGAATAACTGGGAGGTTCCATTCATCCACTGCTTGCAAAAATCAGATATGTTATACGGGTAATAAGTAACTTTGAATATTTTTTTCTGAATTCAGAACATCTTAGATCTCTTGATGATTATTGGCCTGTATCAGGGTAATAAATATGGACATTACAAAAAGACCCCTTCTTTTTATTTTTTCCCCCCCTTAACTTCTGGATTTCAGAACCCCTGGCTGGTGTGATGATATTTAGACTCTGGAGGCAATCCATCTGGACCTTTTGAGTAGGACTGTGAGAAGACACTTGATTATCTTGCCTTTGCATCTCTGTCTCTTCTATTGGCTTATAACAAAATGAAGCTTCCAGCCCTTTGATCTACTGAGAATATTTACATTCTTACTGTTTACTCAGAGGAACAGCGGCAACACCCCTGCGTTTAGGAAATAGTGATGATTTTGATATTTGTGGTTGTATACGGCTTTTAGAAACTGCAACTAATCACAGATGAATTGTGCCTGTTGTAGTTACTTCATGTTTTCCCAGGTTGTAAAGCAAAAGCCAAGGTTTCAAACTGTACTTTAAATATTGCAAAGTTTTGATAATGTTGAAAAGATAATTTTTCTTTGAGATGAGAAAAGTCTGTAAATGAGAACAAAGGACTCTTACAGTTACTGAAAATGGGAACTTGAAAGTGGCAAAATTGAAGTAGTGGTGAAAACCCTAATAGTTGCAAGAAGTTTCTGTAAATTATCAGAAGAACAGACCATGCATGTGTTCTTACAGTATGTCACATATTGATAGGGTAACTGTTCTTTTGAAGATAGTCTGTCCAAAACCAAATTGCTAGAAGATGCATATTGAAATGTCTGCAGGTGAAGAGGTGAAGTATGTACTGAAGACTTCAGTAAATACAAAATCTTCATAGAGTGATCTTTGTGAAAGCCTAAAATTACTTCTGTCATTAATGAAATTCATTAGTCCTTTTGTATTTGCTTGATTTCTTAAAATATATTTGAGAAAACAAGCACTGTGATATATGTTCATTTTATAATTTTGTTTTTTTAATTATTGCTAAGACAATTTTAAACAAGAGAGCTGTTAAAACTGGCAGATGAACAATGAGCAAAGGCTACAAAGATTCTGTCTGACAGAAAAAATATAGCCTGAAACCTAAGGGACTTGTTATTTCAGTTTTATTTGTTGTAGTATCTTACAGAAAGCTACAAAAATATGAATTACTGAGGAACATGAAAAGTTAGTCATAAATGGTTTCAAAAAGCAAAAAATTTGAGGCTATCTAAGCATGAACCTGTCTGGTTCAAGTGGAAGTTTTACCATTTGGAGTGTCTTCTGTTACTCCTGACTGTAGATCTTTAAATTGACACATGAAAATTAAACACAGACCGTGCTTTTAAGTTTCCTGAAGCAAAACCAGTTGATAACCTCTTTTAAGAATATCTTCTCTTCAAAAAGGGACCTTTAAATATTTTCTGAAGTATTGTGATTTATTATATTTTTCATGATCATATGTAGGGCTCCCTCCTTTCTGGAAAGTTTTAGTCTTTTTAAGTCACAGAAATTCACCTGTGAGAAAGCTAATTTTTACATTTCCAGAATGCAGATACTTCAGGAATGGAACCTGTCATGTTTTAATAACTATAACACCTAAAGCAAGGATTTAGGAGGAAAAGATAATATGTACTCTTGGGATGGGAAAACAACAACTGAAGCAATGGGAGACGTGGTTTAGTAAAATTTGGCCAAACTACTTCTTAAATAAGTAACTTAATAGCATATATTCAAGCATGTATCAGAAGTATAAAATAAAAGCTACCTGTTGAAAGAGGATAGATAGTGTTATTTCTGAGGTTGAGGTTTAATAAAAACAAAAGAATAAGAGGAAGCTTTTATCTTTAAAGGTCTAAGGTAAAAGAGCACTCTGACCTTTTATGTACATGACTACTGCAAGTAATACAATTTACATGGCAGTGAAATGGCAGTAGAGTGATAGATCTATTAAAAGCTGAGAAAAGAAAGGACAAAATTATTCTGCCTTCCTTAATATTTGGGTATTTTGTTAATTTTGTTACTTTGGCTTCACTGATTTAATAGTACAAAAAAATTGCTAAAAACTGAAAAGAACTTGCAGCAGTGAACTGAGGAATGAGTTGCTGTGGGTATCGAGAATGTCTGTATCAGATAAAGGCATTTTTTACATTGCAAAAAGAGAAAAAGATGACTTAGATAATATGAATAATAAACAGGTCTGTTTCCCAAGGGACATTTTTTGCCTGTTCCAATGACATATACTATGCCTGTGGTCATCCTGATGTTTAGAGAGTACTTGAGAGTAGCAGAACAGCAGTAGACCAAGCTGACTGTAGACAAAGACCTGTCTGTGTTTATATCCCTTTTCTTTATGCTCACATCACAGGCATATTAACAGAAAGGTCTTCTGCACATCTTTCTGGAGCAGACCTGATGTCTGGAAGTGCCAGAACTTGTTTTGCCTGTAGATAAAAGTCCTTGTGTGATAGAGAAACCCACTATCTCAGCCCACAGTTTGTTCATTCCGCTGCTGGTAAGAAGCTGCTCTGGATGCACTGAACAGTGAAACTGCTGTTTTCATTTCACAGACTGTGTATTTATTCCCATGGGCTGTCTTGTCCTATTATTCTCACTGCCTGTCCTTCCTCTTGCTCTTTCCCTTCCCTCACTGTTCTCCTCCCCCACTCTTTAGCTTTCTTCTTCTAACTTTTCTTTTTCCTCCTGACCAGCATACCAAAAGCTGTTGATATTTTGTGTGATGTATAAATTCCCCATGTTTTTTTTTGGCTCAGGGGTTGACAAGGCAGGTAGTTTGTCCAAAGTATACAGTAAGATGGTACAACCCTGTAGATGTTACCAAAATGTAAATAATCACTTGAATAATAATTCTCCTAGTTCTTGTCTAAAGGGCAGAAAATTGTGATTGTTGTGAGTGCACAGGACATCTGTCTGGGTACTGATACTGTTGGTATACAATGTATTCTAAATGCCAAAATTAAATAAGACCTATAATAGAAAACAATATGAAACAGGATGGCAATGACAAAATTATAAGAATAGCCTTTTTTTTTTTTTTTTTTTTTTTTTGTCTCATTGGTATTCCTAGCAGGAGAGTGAAGGGTGTTGTAGTTAACACCACCTCCAATTAAACCCTACACAGCTCCTTGCTCACTCCCCCACCCTGCAGCAGAATGGGGGGAGAGAATTGGAAGAATAAAAGTGAAAAGGCTTCTGGGTTGAGATAAAGACAGTTTAATAGGTAAAGCAAATGCTGTGCACACAAGCAGAGCAAAACAATGAATTAATTCACTCTTTCTTATGAGTGGGCAGGTGTTCAGCTATACCCAGGAAAGCAGGGCGCCATCACATGTAACAATGACTTGGGAAGGTAAATGTCATCCGCTCAAACATCCTTCATTTTCTTCTTCTTCACCCAGCTCTAAATGCTAGGAATGACACCATATGGTAGGGAATATGTTTTGGGTAAATTGGGATCAGCTTCCTGCCTGTGTTTCCTCCCATGCCCTTATGCATCCCCAGGCTATTTACTGGGGAGCTGGGGTCAGAAGCAGAAAAGGTCCTGACTCTGTGTAAGTACTGCTCAGGAGTAACAAAAGCATCCCTGTGTTATCAATACCATTCTCAGAAAAAATCCAAAACATAGTCTCATACCATGGAAAAAACCCCTATATCCTAGTCAGAATCAGCACAGAGAATAAGAAATGAAGCTGCCTATATATATAGTGAGGGAAATTTTATCTCAAGCATTTTCAAGCCTAAGTCTATGTGGCATGTGCAGTAGAACAGGTAGGCAGGCAGGGTGGTGTTCACCTGTTCTAATTTAAGGTTTCATTGTGTATTTGTGATGGTGTTCATTATCATGACCTGTCTCATATTCAGCTTAGAAAGATGAAGGCAGTTTCAGAAACCAATTTATGTAACTTACCCTAAGTGTTTGAAAGGGGATGAGATTAGCACCACTCTGGTACGGGCTAGTTTCTGCCCAATGTTGATAAACAGAGTCTGAATGGCTACTTTGTATTCTATTATCTAACTTTTTAGATCCTGAAATTTCAGTGATGCTGCTGTCATTTGTGATTATCTGATTTATATATACTTTTTTAGAGAAGAGACAAAATATTCAGGCCTAAGGCTAGTGGAACATTTTGACAGTTTGTTTTTGCTCCCTATACGGTCTTGTTCCACTCATGCTGCTTCACAGCACAATGAAAATAAGGGCAATGAGGTCTACATGGAACAATCACATGAGTGCCTCATGGCACTAACAGATGTTCAGTAGTGATTCTGATTTTGATTTGCTTAGGATGCACTCTCCTGCTTTCTACAGCTGTCTGCCCAACCCTTCTGCTGTACAGCAGAGTACTCGTAAGAAAGGTACTAGAAAGGGTTGTGTTTCAGGGTCTCAGTAACCTCTAGGGTACAATGACGCCTTATCATTAAATTTCTGATAAATATGCATTGCATTTCTATTTTACCTCTGTAGTGGTGTAACCATAGCACAAACATATCTTATCTGGCAGAAAAGATGGGTGGTCTAATGCAGTGATCTCCAAAGTTGCACATGACAGAGGGTGTGCAAACTAACCTGTTGGGGAGAAGAAATATTTTTTTTGGTATTAATAAAATAAAAAAATAAACACCAAATGTAACAGTAGTTATATTTTATCTTTAACTTACCCTTTTAAAATTTTTGTTTCTGGGTATTTTTATAATAGTAATATAATATTGTTATTAATAATAATAGATGATATATACACAGCACAAATGTACATGTACAGTGGTACATATATATAGTCTATAAATATATATTGCTGTGTGCACTTGAAAATTTTTTACTGATACAGGTGCATGATCAAAAAATCTTGGAGACTAATGGCACAGTGGATATTTAAGTGAAAATATTTAAAATTTGACAGCAAGATGATGTCTGTCAGAACCCTTCATGGTGTTTTTGACGGTTTCATGAAACTAAAGACTTCTGTTCTGTCGATCTCATTAGATGCAGCAATTGTCTCCTGTTTATTCGAGGTAAACATTACCGTGAGCAATGTATTCTCAAGGTGAGAGACCTGTCACCACTTAGAGGAAAGCACAGTAGGGCCTCTAAGGGACTCTAGAGAGAGCAGAAGGTAGGCACATCAAAGCAGGAGTTTTAAAATATATTGAAAGCGCGAATCATGAAGTAACAGACCTTGCTGAGGAGTCCCTGTTAGGAGGTTTAAAAAAGAAACAACACAGTATTGGCAGGGTTGCCTGTGGGACAGATGAAATTGATTGGGAGGCTACCTATGCCTCTGTCATTTCAGACAGGCAGACTTGTATCCAAATTATGCCATTGATTTTTATCTTCTTCTTTGCGGATTTAAGTTGAGGATAAAACCTGATATTTCACCCTTTTTTATCACATTATGGATTATCACAAATTATTTGTGTTTCAAATTTGGGAACTAGGATCATGCTGAAGTCAAATAGGCTAGTGAAGGATGATAGGAAGTGGTGTGTGGAGTTCTTATCAAGTGTCAGAAGTTGTCAAGAAAGATCAGTGAAGTATCTTGGAGAAAGAATGAGAAGGCTATGCACAGTGGTGCTGTAAAGTGTGGTAAGCTGTCACTGAGCTATTTGTGAGTTGGCCTGTGTAGGAGGAGTTGTCCTGTTTAACCAGCAGCAGAGCCCATCAGTCCCAGTTTCCTACCAGGATAACTGTCAACCATGTTGTGTAACTTTCCAATCTTCTTGTGTAGCAAGAGACTGGACTTCTTGTAACAAAGGACTATATACCTTCATACTTATTTTTTTCAGTGCAATCATAACATTTTCAGAGCAGTTTGGGATCTTGGAATGGGGTTTTCAGAACTGATTTTCAGTTCTGAGAACCTGAAGTTTCAAATGAAGCCTTTAATAGAGACAGAACTTAACATATCTGAAAATCCTCAGAGATCTGAAATTCTCAGAGTTCCTTTATGTGTCAGTCATTAGTTTTGTTTATTCCTTTAGAGTTTATTTTTTGAAGAATAGTTAAAAAGCACTGCTTTTGTCATATGGGACAGTGTCTGCATTTTATCAATAATCTACTGTTTAAAGCTACAGGATGTTGATGTGACTCAGGAGCCATTTTTAGAATGATGGACATTACTCTTGGGTTTTATTTGGAAACTGAAAACATCTGACAGCCATTCCTTAGGTTACTTCTGCAAATTTCCCAGCTCTGTCTTCGGATCTGTCCAAAATTCTTAATTTTGCTTTTCAAGATTTGAATGATGAAATTCCTCCTGGGAGAGTTGCGAGCTTTCCAGAAAGACTCTCCATTTTTGTAATTTCTTCATTTACAAGATGTCACTTTAGGTAAGTGCACATTAACAAATTATGAGGGGACATAAATTTAATGCATCACTTATAATACCACAGCATCAGCCTGGATGTGTGCTTCTCTCCTAATGTGATGTAATTTGTCTCCAGAGCATGTATGTGAGTGTCTGTTGTAGAGCAGAGGAAAATATTTTATTTACATTAATGTACCAACATATCTAATTGTAATTTTTCCATGTTGCAGTTCCATAGATAACCAAATGACCTGTGCAGTCCAAGCTTGAACTTTTTCTATGAAACTTGTTGTTCACATTACTCTAACTCTTTTGGTTTTGTCATGATGGCTTGGTTTACATTCTAATTTTTGCCTGGCACAGTTCTACTCTTGAAGTGAGAAACACTCATTCTCCTTCTGCTTCTGTACTGGGGAGCACTGGTAGCATCTGTGTGAGAATCTGTAGATAGAGAACACCAAAAAAAAAAAAAAAGGAATCAAAGACTATGAAGTTAAAAAGAAACTTAAAAATGCATAAAATACACATTGAAACAAGGGCTAACAAACTTCATTGCTGTTCTGAGTTCTGTTGGAGGGTATTTAGGACACACACTTGGTGGAAGTGTTTCTGGCCTCCATTTGCAAGTGTGCTCAGGGATCTCACATTTTGTATTAACACATTTAACCCAGGTATAAAATGTACTGTGTAAAAAGAAGTGATGGAAGATATGATTAATGTCATATGGGAAGCAAAGTGCATCATAACTTACCAGTTGTCTTCCTTCAGTCTGTTCTGAGCCTCTTCCAAGTCATCCAAACCCAAGAAAGATCTTCTAAAGGTCATTTTTATGACCTTTAGATGTAATCAAGCTGCTGGTTTTCTTGTGTTGTTTCATAAGAATGAAGTCTCGTTTTTTTCCTGTCTTAATTCTATGTGCTAGTTTTAGTTCTTTTTTACTACTATTAACTCCTAAAGGTTTTAATAAAAGGTTCCTCACATATTGCTCACTGTATTGATGAACACAAAATGTCCAAAGGCTTCATAGTATATGGAAACAGGATGTGAATTATTATAAATTGTGGCTGGATAAATTATGATAATGAGTATTGAGAAATATAATCACAGCCTCTGCATTTCAATTTTTTTAATTTTAGTGAAATATAGTAGATAATCTTTTCTACTGATATTTGCATTGATAATCAACAGATGGTTTAACAGGGGTTGTAGCAAAAGTGTATGTTGAGAAGGTCCTCCACAGGAAAGAGGGAGAAAGTTATCTGATTTCTTGCCTTATGGAGAAGTAAAAAATATAATAAAACTTGACTGAAGCATTTCCTTTAAGAGGGGGCTTTTTAAAATGAGCAGCAAAATTTGGATGTCTTGCTGCAGTTGAGAAACTGAAAAATATTCCATGCCCTTTTTTCAGAAGGTAACAGACTGTCACTGTCTTATTTTGAACCTGCCCAGCAAAAATGCTGCCAGCTTTTGTGCTCATTACTGAAGTCTCAGGATGATCTGAATCACAACAAGGGTCTTGCAGTGGAAATCTGTAATGAAACTCTAGTTCAGATTGATTTTTATGCTGCATTAGAAGACAAAAATTGATACATGATTTTCTGTAGAAAATTTAAAAACTTTAATACTGAAAAATAATTTCTTTTCACCAAGTTCAGAAAGAAAATCACAAGTAAATAAAGGAGAAAGAATTATCTTGTTTGTTCAAGTTGCAGAGAAGTTAGAAAAGTAAAGCTTGAAATCAAAATTGCTTTGCCATAGAGATTTGTCAAGGTAATACATTTGATAATAATATCACCACATCAAGAAACAACTTAAAAAACCCCAATCTAGTAAATCTCTTTCTTGGAGTAGGTTGATTTTGGATCTTTTTTGCTTATTGTAGAAGAATGCATGTCTCCAAAAATACAAGGTTTTCACAGTCCAAAAAATAAAATACTCAGAATTTATTTTACAACAGTAAAAATTTGACTGATTTTATATTGCAACTACAGCTGGTCTTTATGGAAATGAGCAGGAAAAAACTAATAGGTTCTGTATTTAATGATATTAAATAGGATTCTATGTAACTTCTGAATTTATAAGTAGGAGAGTTCCAGAGATGAAGGGACTGTCTGGCCTCAGCAGTTGGTCCCCTAATTCCCTGCTGTTACATCACAAACCTGTGGGGTTCTGGTGTGGATTTCTCAGTTTCTTGCTTACTCAGTGCTGTGCCTGATGTGACTTGGTGAGAGGGACAATGACATAATGCAACCTTAGTGTGGGCTGAACTCTGCTATTCACACTAAACCTGTACACATCTGCGTGTGTAAACCACTGAAACAATCCCACTGGTTTTTTGCAATTCAAAAAGGTGATGGCAAGTGACTTTCTAATCCTTCTCTGTGCCTTGGAATCATTTTCTGTTCCTCGCTAACGGAATCATCTTTATTTGACCAGGAAAGAAGGAGAAAATGGTAATTATACATACACATACTCTGCAGACTTCTTCTTGTAAAAGCACTGAAGAAACGTTTCACAGATCTGTACTGGCCGGATCCTAGAGAAGATTTAAAGAACAGGCAGGAAGTAGGGTTGATTATATCTGGGGAAAAAACAACCCCAACTAACAGGAAGAAGATTGATGGAAATCAATAATGTTGAAAAGCAGACCTATGGGCAATAACAGACAATTAGATATTAGTTTGTTTTGAAATATGGCAGCAAAAAGTCAAAGCTGTTTAGATTTAGAGGTATCTCAGCTAGAACAGGAGGTGACAATGCCCATTTCTGCAAGCTGCTAACACTACAGTTAGAAAAAATGTTACAGTTCTGGGCAGTTAGAACTAGAAAGACACTAAAAAATCAGGAAAGTGACATGGATAGCCACTGAGGTCTGTAGGAATCCAACATTATTACCTTGGGAAGGAACACTAAAGACAGAAATTTCTTTTTGATTAGTGCAGCTGAAAAATTTGGACTATGTTTGTGGTGGTTATGGTGGCTTTTGGTGATGTTCCCCCACCCCCCAAAAACAGCTTTATAGATACTGAAAAAAAAAAGTTGTGGGTGGCTGAAAGTGGCCACCCTACTGCTACATCTGTAATACTGCGTTGTGTTAGAAGGTTAGAGATTGTAACAGTGTTACCAGGAACTTAGTGATAAAGAAAGGAATTAAAGGATTTTATGTGCACAGAGACAATATGACACCTTTTTTTCTTTTCCTCCCAACCCATCTACCATGTAAGATGATCAATTTAAGAACATAAGTTTTATGGAAAACCCTTCAAAAAAGCAGGATAGCATCAACAAAGAAAAATCTTCTGAGAAATGAATTAATTACTGTAAAACAAATTGTTTTCTTTCTCTCTCTGTATGTAAATTGAATTCTCTATGTGAGCGTACCCTGAAATGTTTGGTCCTCTTTTCTTTAAAGGGAGTTAAAGTCGATTCTGATTTTTGTTTTTTTTTGGTGCCTGAAGGAAAGCTAGTAAATTCATATTAGCGGCATATAAACTTGTTTTCTTGAAAATCCTGAGGCAAATGATTATAATAGAAGTTATTTAGACTAAATAGCAGTGAAATGTATGGTTCGTATAAAAGGAGATGTATCTACTAAAGATCTGTAACAGAAAAATATTTCTCCAGCCAACAAATCTTTCCATGGATGAGGACTGGGGAGGAGGAATAAAACTATGATGAAAATAGAAATGTCTTTAGCAGTTTTGCTACATGAAATGCTATTAATACAAGGAAGAAGTATTCACATTGATTTAAAAACATGAAAAAAGCATCAAGATGTATGATCAGTTGTGACAAGGTGCCCAACTGAACTGTAAAATGCAAAGGGTTTTGTAACAAAATGGAATGTTACTCTGTTTTAAAAGTCTTCATGTACATGACAGCAACTGGAAAAACAGTTGTTTTGTTTATATGTTTTGTAATGTGCAACATGAGCTGTTTATATAATCAGACTATACAATTGTCATGGTTTAATCCCAGCCAAGAACTATGCACTAATGAGCTGCTCACTCTTTTCCTCCCAGTGGGATGTGGAACAGAATCAAGAGGGTAAGAATGAGAAAACACATGGGTTGAGATAAAACAGTTTAAAAGGTAAAGCACACACAAGCTATACAAAAGAAAGAATTTAATTCACCACTTCCCTTGGGCAGGTGTTCAGGCATCTCAGAAAAGCAGGGTCCCATCACATGCAACAGTTACTTGGAAAGACCTAATTCCAAATGTCCCCCTCACTTCCTTTTTCTTCCCCCAACTTTCTCTGAGCTGTGCATGATGCCATATGGTCTGAAATATCTCTCAATTCAATCTCTCAGTTGTGCTGGCTCTCTCCCCTCCCAACTTTCTGTGCACCCCCACCCTCCCCACTGGTGGGGTGAGGCCAGAAAAGGCCTTGACTCTATGTAAACTCTGTTCAGTGATAAAAAAAGCATCTCTGCATTATCAATGTTTTAATCCAAATCCTAAACAGCTCCATACAAGCTACTATGAGGATTGTTAACTCTATCCCAGCCAAACTCAGCACAGCAATATCAAAAGATGAAGATGATTTTACTTACAATTTTTCACAATCTGTTGTATTACTTACAATTTATTCACAATCTGTTCATATAATTTTATGTAACTATACCAGACTTAAGATCTGCAATGCAGCATACAATTATTTAAGGTGCTGGTAGGATCACTCAACATCATCAACTCCCACTGACATCTTCTCAGCTTCAGGAAGCTTCTCAGCTTCAGGAGAAACTGTAAAATGCTGTAAGTCACCAGTCAGAATCACTGTGATGAGCAAGTCTAGGAAGATGTTGAGAAACAGGTTTTTTTGGAAGTTTTATCTTCTTTGAATAAAACCAAACAAAATTGTATTTACTTAATAAATTCTCCATTTCTATATCTTTCCAAATTTTTTGTGGTTGAACAAATGGTCTGGGATGGAAGGCATGTTTGTAGAACGTATGAAAATCAATGTCTCCCTGCATGTGCACATGTAGTAGCTCTTTAATTCAAGCTCTTAGCTTGAACAGCATTTAAGCAACACTTTAGGTTCCTCAAAATGAGTAGACTTGTATCTTAAAGAATTAAAATAGGAATCCAGAATTGGGAAAACTTGTCAGGCAGCCTCTCTTCCTAAATCTAATTCAGCTGTTTTTACTTGATGGAATGATCAAAGATGTTCCCTGCAGTGCTGACATTGTTTTGATCAGTTTGTTAATCTGATATATATAAGGTGGTTGATAATCTGGTGTATGAAAGGTTTATAGTAGATAACCTCGACTCTCCAATGTGATTGCATAAGATTAATTGTCAAATTCCACAGAGATGTCACCATTCTGTGTGTGAGTTTGTGTCCATAAGCACATACACATAGCAAAGGCATTTGGAGATATTTGTGTGTGTGGATATTGCAAGAACATTCTTCAAAAATACCAATCAGGGCTTGAACTTGGAATTTTCATTCCAATATGATGAATTTAAAGACTTTTTCAAGTTAGAAAAAGTACAAAGAAAATCCGTCTTATTAATAAATTGTGCAAAATTGAGTAAGGGTCTGGCGAGGCAGTTTAGTTTCTAATTGTTTCTGTGCTTGATGTTGCCTTTTGTATCTCACAGTGAGTCCCTTTCAGACAAACCTTAACTCCTTTTTCATTTAGCTCTGCAGAATCAGGAGTGCAGACAGTGCCACGGAACTGTGATACTACTCTACTCTTGTTACATGAAATAGACTGCATGTGGAGGTAGGATGGAGAAAGGACAATCCTGTGGTCTAACTTCCATCATCTTACTAAGTCAATGTACCAGGCTAATCTGTTCAGGTGACCTATGAAGTCTAGAAAAAAAATCTTCTTGTGTCTTCTGGGAGTTCTTCTGTCTTGTATGAAGAGTTTAGCCTCCTAGATAGAAGCATTACAGTGGTATGTAAACTCAGACATTATGGAAGGTGTACAGGGTGTAACTGAAAGGGCTATAACCTGTCACAGTAGGACATGAAAGAATGAGACTGCTCTCAGGTCGAGATCAGAGCAAAGAAGGCTTGTTTATTGTTTTCTGACTCCATTATATAGATGTCTAAAAAAGGTCAAGGATTGGAGGATGAAGTTGTCACCTCTCCAATCTCATTGGTGAAAATCACAGTCTGTCAACTGACTCCTCCCAGAGGAGAAATATGTTAACAAAGGAGATAATTTCAAAAATATACATAGTTTACATGAAGATTCATGAGAATCATCACTACAAAAATGCAAACACTCAGAAGGCAAGAAAGAATCAAGATAACAATAATCTACTTAATTAATTCAGTGAATAAGCTATTGAAAACTTGTTGTGAAGGCCCTATGCATGATTTGGACAGAAGCAGAGATGTATTTCACATGTATAAATATAAAATATTAAGACTGAGGTGTGCAGGACTTGTTGGGTGGGGAGCTGTTCATGTTTGTAGGTAATGCAAAGGATAATGAAATGGTAAAATAAAGTAAATTATAGAATGTTCAGAAGAAGTTAAACCAATGAACAATATTGATCAAACAGAAAGGCACCTAAGCCACATGATTTTGAGACCTTTAAATGCAGGGTAGTACAAGAAGAAAAATGACCAGTAAGGAGCTTTGGCTAGATGGGTTGAAGGCATCAGCAGGTATATAGATGAAGTATTAGAAAAGCAAAAAGATATTTCCTCTATATGTGCTAGTGAGACTAATATTGAAGTAGTGTATTCTGTTTTGAGTCCTGCAGTTAAAATAAATGATTCAGAGAAAGAAAATGTTTAAGTGCTGGAAAGTATATCTTATGATGGGAAACATAAGGAGCTCACTGAAGAGAAGATCAAGAGGTGATTTGAACTAGTCTGTGTGTCTCTTTTCAGGGAGTGAAGATATCCTTTGTAGAACAAAAAAATCGGCATTATTTAATAGCTAAAACAGTGCTGCAGAAATTCAGGAAGGCTTTTTTAATCAGTCTTACTATCTAAGAAATGAAAAGTACAGCAGATATATTTCCTGAATACTATCAGCCATATCTGGAAATTTTTGTACTGAATGCTCTAGACTGCTAGTAATGTGGTAACTATTGTGCAAAAAGATGATTCCTGCATCCGGGAATTCAGAAGCTAAGCAGAAAGCAAAAGAAAGTAGAATTCATCATTTCAACCTCAATTTATGTGGAAGTTAAGTTAAACTGGAAACTTTTAGGTGACTTAGAGTATACTGTGAAGGAGATAATACCAGGTGTTAATAATAAGTTCTAGATTTTTTTAAAATTAAATAATTGCATCTCAGAATAGGAAATGAGTGAAAAAGGTCATATGAACCTTTTTGTTTTACAAAGCATTCAACAGTGACTGCTGAAAGAGGAGAGCGATCAGACATGAAAGACTTTCTGATCAAGCAGGTTCTCTAAATAAACTGGCACCCACTCTCCAGTTACCTGTAAGAGGCCAGAATGCTGTTTTCATCCAGAATTTCCTCAAGTACCCTGCCAGATAGGGGTATAACATGGGGAACCTCCTTACAAAATAGCAGTGTGACTTGGCAAGATATTTGTAATATAATTTCTTTCTATTAACATAATTTCTATTCAGAGATATTTGAATAGAGAAGTGGTGCTTTGAAATGCTGCCAGGTATTAACTGTCCAGGCATGAAGTATTGTATTTGGTCACGTATTGTGGCAGCAGAATCTATCCTGGACATACTTAAATGCAAAGAAAGAAACCCTCAGGAAGTGGAAAAAGAAACAATTGGGCACTAGATAAGTGGGTAGCATTAGTATACTTTGAAGTTGCTATAAGCTAGGTTCTCATTGCTTTAAAACCTGTGCTCATGGGAACAATTTCTTGTGTCATTATTTCCTATATGGATGTTAGAGAAGGGAGAATTGGATTCACTGTCTATAGCCCATGGAGTTCCTGGCCTAGCTCCTTGAATGAAGATCTCCAGTGACATGCAGACCATGTTTACATGTACAGGTTTGGACAGTTGTGCTCCTGTTCCATCTGTGCTCTCAGACAGCTGAATGCAAGCCAGCAGCATGTGTTATCATAGTGCTAATCCTAGAATGGTTACCAGGTAACATGGTTCTCTAAGTTTTGAACTGGAGCTGGCCTATATCCAGCCAGCTCAGACCTAAAGTGAACAAGTGCATCTGCTTCTGTGGATATGCTTGTACAATCACACAGGACTTTAAAGTCATTCACTGATACTGTTCTGATACTCAGCTATTCCTAAACTTTTCATTTTTGTGCATTACACTTGATGTTAAGTATGGTGCTTTTATCTCACCAGCAGCTCTTTATCATTTTTCCTTTCTCTTAGTGAAGGAAGAGAGATCAATAAGCTTCTGGTTATCTTAGATTGTCAATGAGCAGCAAATTTCTAGCTCAAAATATTTCAATAGATGTTGTTGGAGATGGAACTTGAGTATGTGCCCATAAAGGGTACAGGTTTTGTTTCTTTTTCTTTTTAAAACTGCCGGTTGGTAGGGTTTCTTCAACTGAGGCTAATAGAATTGGTGAAGAATAAAGAGGCAGTTTAATCAAGGCACATAACACAGCTGCTTCCTTTTTTCTTCTCTAATGTGTGGATGAAAAGTCATTTTTCTCTGGCCAGCTCTAAACTCTGACCTCCTGTAATAAATTATGGCTTTTGGCCTTCGGTCTGTTCTGATCATCAGCTGTCACAACTAGGCCCCGTTGATGGCCCTAAAGTGGTTCTCAAGATAGGAAAAAAGAGTTTTTAAATGGTGTAGAAGAGAAAGGCAACCAAATAACTGTGCATTATGTGAGCTGGCTTAAAAGCTTCAGATACCCATCCATGAAGGTAAAAAGGGTCATCCCAGGAAGCAGCAAGGTAGAAGGAAAACCATCTGAGTGTCAACTGCTCGACCTCCTGTTCCAAAAAGAAGGAGAGACTGGACTAGAGCATGGGAAACTGAAAAGTCCTCGACTTAGAGTCAGCACTGCTTAGCAACAACTAAAACATCGGTGTGACCTCAACATTTATTGTTATATTAAAACCAAATCGCAGCACTGTACCAGCTACTAGGAAGAAATTGACCCTCATGGCAAAAGCAGGGCAGTACATAGTTCATGTGTTTTCTGTTGTAACATGAGAAAATCTGAAAGCTCTTGTCAGAGAAGACAGAAGTACTACAAGACTTAGGTTAACACACTAACTCACGCTAAGATATCCCAATTAAGGAAAGTTACTATCCCCATTGTGAAAGCCATTGCCAATGAATCTTACTGGACCTAAATGTGTTCACTGGGAGACATCCTGATTAAGCAGATCTCCTGAGTGTATCTCCTAATTAAATAGTGCATCTAATAATAGGTATTGCAACAGGTCACTGGCTGAGTGACAGGATATTCCTCCTGAGCAGGAAGCTTGAAATCAGATTTATTCATTTATTATGAACCACTGAAAATAGGAAATAAAACCCCATACTATATAATGATTGCTGAATTTTTCAGAAAATGTTCCAGTTTCTTTATTGGATTTAATGCATTCACAGAACTTCATAAGGAAAATAGAGAAAAATGTCTAAATTAGTGATTAATTATGTAATAGATTGGTAATAGCAATTTCAGCCAAAGAGATTGACACAAATTGGTGGATCAGCAATAACAGACATGGTTGTCAATGGGTGGGTAGAAAATACTGATTTTACTGACACTGCGTGTTGGGAAATGTTGAATAGGTGACACATCTTAGGTAGTAAAATATTGATTTAATATATTTATAGAATTTCAAGGTAAAATTTCATGGAAGAAAGTTCAGAGCAAGGTATAAGGAAATCACTGCATTTTGCAACTTTCACTGGATGTCACAACTGTCTGTTAGTGCTGGCTCCTGAGTGCTGAGGGAGACCATGATCCAGATACTACCTGAAGGCTGAGTGCCACCAGGAGCAGCATCAGCCCCAGCAGGCTGGGGAGAGGTTTCTGAGAGTCCATCAGGGATTTTGCAGAATTCCCCTTCTCTTCACCTTCCCTTCTTGAGCAAACTGGAGTCAAACCTAACATCAAAGACCTGCTGGTGGGGGAGTTGTTTAAAAACTCTTGTTTTCTATATTGTGATACCTGATTGCTTTGAGTTTTCTCTCTATAAAAAGTTAATTATAACAGATGAAATTCTAATGATCCTGGCCTTTTTGGTCAGAGATATAAATTCTTTTTATAACCCTGTAACACGGAGAAATTCTTGATAGATCCACCCAAGGCTCTGCCACATGAGGGAGGAACAGTGGCTGTCTCTTCACATTTCCAAAGCTCACACTTAGAACAGTTGTCTAGAAAACAAGCAACCGGAGACAGGAGGAAAGAGGGAACATAGAAATTGTAAAAGCATTTCAAAGACAGAGTGGTAATGGAAAAAATTTTTAAAAAGAAATAAAATGTTGAAATATAGAAGTATTTTGAAGTAAAACATCCCTAAAATTGTAACAAAATGATGAACAGTTGACCAAACGAAAACCAACCCCAAAAAACCTCTCAGCATTAGAAATTACTGAAAAATGAAGGACTCCTAAGTAAAGTGCATGTTTGCAAATGAAAGCATCTACCTTTTGCTAGAGCTCCTTGCCATAGTTTGCAGAACTTGAAAAAGCAACACAGTTTCCTTTCCCCACCTGGTTACACCTTTATTTTTTTTTTAATTCCAGATTCTAGAGGTTTCTTTTCTTCTTCAAGCTACTTGCGCTTTTGATATTTTCTGCTTGTCCAGAAAAATCTAAAATTGTTTGAGTCTGTCTTTTCCACAGTACTATTTTTAGGTTTTAAGGATCATGCCTAGCTATCTTAAATCTTCTTTTTGTTGTAAAAAGTATTTTTAATACATTCAGGAATAATGTTTCAGAGTGTAACTTGTTTCATTCTTATCCATTAGCTCAGCTGTACACCTTCAGCATTTTAATGAATTATATAACACAACCTATTGTATTGTTGTTTTATGAAAGCTGTTGTGTTTTAGTTATTTCTTATAGTTTACTCTTTTACAGAGTAAGATGAAGTAAGCTGTTTGTGATGTGCAAGGAGTTCCCCTTTTAGCTGACATAAAAAAGGGATGTCTTTATTGTCCTGATAGGCCTGTGCATCACATACTACACATGGTGGGAAACAAGGTGAAGTTTGCATTGCTGATTCAGGTTTGATCCTCTGCTGAGAAATATGTTTGATGTGACAATGAATAAAAAATGTAATTGAAGAGGTATGGGTTAAAGTCTATTAAAATACCACTTTCTAGGAAGGTGAGTTTGTGGGTATAGTGCACAATTAAACTGAGAAAATTCAAAAGATAGTGGAGTATAAGTTTTCTTACACTTTTAGCCTGCAGAGATCAGCAGAAAATCTTTGTGTGCTTTTCTTTTTTCCCCCTAAAAGAACAGAATTTTATGCTTAGTACAGAAGAACATAATGTAGCTCACAATGTGATGAGGCATCCCCTGAAATACTCTTAATGTAAGTGCTGCTAGTTTGAGAATCAACAGAACATCTTTATTAGAATATTTAAAGTAGCCAAATTAATTTGAGTCTTTGATCAACTCATCTTTAATCTGATCATTTCTCTAATAGAAAATCTAACATTTAATTATAGAGACTTACATTAAAGTATTAAATACCAGAGCGTTTTACTGATCTTTCCTATGTGGCTTTGAAGATTGGAAACCTTACTTCTTTTGTTACTGTCATCAGAGAACTTTTCTTATCTTCCTTGTCCCCATAAAGCAGGCAATTTGTCCATTAATCTTTTTTTAAGCACAGAGGTTAGATGTCTTTTCTAACTTTTTAATCTTATGGACTACTTTGTAACCTGAAAATAGAGTTAGAATTTGATTGTAGCAGCTTTTAAGTGACGGGGGCTAGGAGAGACTAAAAGAAATTATTCTTTGCCAAATAATTCTCAGTAAAATATTCTAAAGTGATAAAAGAATAAAGAAAAAGGGGTGTGTGTCATGTGAGAAGGGGAGGTTTCCCTCACTGTTTGTGTGGGGAGATTTACCTGATGCTTAGTGTTTAACTTGCTTGGAGTTTCAGCACCCCAGGAAAGATGGAAAAGACCTTTATGTCTGACCAGTGTGTGTGATGGGGACCCTTCGCTGTGTAGTCCTGCTGGATTGGAGGGTGATTTGACAGACTGAGGGAAAAACACCAACAGCACAAGGGAGACACCTCAGCAGCTCTTCCTTTTATTTGGGTATATCCCCTGCTGTAGGCAACTGCCAGCGCCTGTGAGGGACTCACACCAATACTTTATGGAATAGCACTCTTTATTAATATAAAATTGTGACAGGTTGAGGTTCAGGGATTGTTGGTGATAGTACCGAGCGCAAAACCGAATTCAAAACAGTACACAGCAAGCTCTAATCCCCAAAAAGTATTCAGCATATGTAGCATGGTTCTTACCCAATAGACATCCCTATGGGGCACAAGACAGGTTCAGCCATCAGCTGATCCCAGCAGTTACCATGGAGTTTTCCTGACCTTTCCCCCATTCTTGACTTACTTTCATACTATTTCTTTATGTTTAGGTGGGACTTGAGTGACTGTAAGTTATGCACACCTTTGTTATTGATTGGTGTAAAATTCTCTTCATGCACATGCCCAGTGAGGGATAGTGGTACCTTGGAGATGGGTAATGTTGGGATGGAGATGTGTGTTAATATTACCGTTAGGCTTTAATGAAACAAGTTCATGTAAGGAGAGTGATTCCACCACAGTTGTTGGCTCAGCAGCAGGACAGCTTCCCCTCTCTCCCCTGGCTAACCAATGTTACATGGTTTATCAGCTGCAAGCTACCATCAAGTTCCCCTCCCTGCAAGGATGAAGGATTTCAGCAGTGCCTGGCCATGATTTGTCCACTCTGCTCCACCCTTAGCACGTGCTCCTGGTTGCAGATTGTGTATATGGGGAGTTATTTTGGAATAGGTTTCAAATATACAAACCACATTCCATCCAGGAAACAGTAACTATATTTTGGCCTCTAAATTCCATACTCTTATAACTTCTGTTAGGATGCAAAAGTAACTTCTCAGTTTCCTCTAATTGTATCCCCATTCACCTTTTCACAGCATGGGAGGCGGTTCCAATTTCTTTGTGGATGGACATCTTTATCTGCTCAGGGAAAAGTGTTGCAAGACAGGGGTGCTGTTAAACTCAGCAATGTCATGCCAAGTTGCATTCTGCTAACAGGACAAAAGAGAATAATCACTTTTCCCTGCTCCTTGGAGGCCTGAATGCACATCCTCACTCAGCTGGTGCTGGGCCAGCTGGGAGGGTTATAAGCCCTGCAACCAGGGTCTTTCTCCACTTCCCTCTGTTCATGTAACAAACTCAATTGCTCATGGTATGATGTCCTGACCATAGTGAACGCAGGTTGAGTTTAGCTAGTGCAGGTAGTACTAAATAGCATTACTGGAATTATGACTGCAGAAGCTTTTGTAGCTTGAATCATGCCTTTGGACTGGAGTATTTTGCTGCCAGTGCAGGAAAAAGCTGCACTGGCAGGGCAGAAATGCAGTGTAGATATAAGGAGTGAATGTGGGGATGACTGCACATGGTGATGATGGTCCACAGGATGCATGATCCTCTTAGCTGGAGGGGAGCAAGCTGTATGATTGCTGCTGTGGTGCTTTGGCTCCCTGGAACATAGATCCAGATTTCTTTGGGTTACTTCTCCTCCTGGATATGTGTGTGCTTTTAAGGTTCTTTTTGTCTTACTACATTTCAAAGGTTTGTGATATCAAAATATGTAGCTAATGGTATAAAGATGATCCCTGGAGAAAATGAGCCCGTGAATACAGCAGATATGTCCAAATCACTTTGATATATGTCAGTGACATTTTAATTAATATTTTAATGAGATCTTGCTTTTATGAATGAAAATAATATGTTTTCTTTATAATTCTTGTCACCTAAGCCATGTGACTCATACCTTATATGAGTTTTTAAATCCCAGCTGGGCAGGAAGAATAAAAGTGAATGTCTCATCAGTTGTACAACTGGTTATATTGGATGCTTTTTCTTTCTCCTGCATTATCCCACTCTCTGCTTAAGAAGTATCTCTTCCCGAGGGGTGTGCTTTTTTGTTAACAAGTGTTTCAAGAATGAAGTAGGTTCTAGAAATAAGTTCAAATAGTAATTTAGATGGTAGTATAAACTTTTTTACCCCAATGTTTGAACTTCATGTTTTCTATGCTTCTTGCACATTCTAGAACATCTACGGTAGAAAGGACTGCAAGAAGTTACTTAGTTCATCTCACCCACAGCAAGATTGACAAGACCTGTAACACTTCAAGGGAGATTTTTGTTTATGCTCCTAGATATTTCCAATGACAGGTGTATCACAGCACCCCTAGGCACCCTGCTTGAGTGTTTTAAGTGCTCTGGTTCTTTGGATGATTTTCCTATTTCTAACCTGAATCTTTCTTACTGCAATTTAATCTCATTACTTTGTGTCCTTTATACCATGGGTGTGGAGAACATACTGTCTTTTGTGTAAGATATTTCATATAACATTGCATTTCATCTGTCATTTGGCACTGTGAATTAGCAGATAGGTGTTAGCTTTTTGAGTATGACTAATTTGATTGGAGAATTATTGACTTAAATGTCAGAAGGGAAAAACAGTAGGCAAGCTATCTGCTGAAACCAGGAGACTTACATGGACATTTAATGATAAGAAATGCCAGTGGAAATGTAAGATACTGCTGTTTGACAGAAGTCTGCATGATAACAAATGCTATTCAGAGTATCTTGTACTTGACCCAAGTAATTTGCTGGGAACAGGAGAGAGTCAATACAAACATCCGGTCATGAAGGGAAAGAGAATTTGTGTTTTTTGTTTGTTTTATTTTTATTGTTATTACAACCCCTAAATATGTGTCTTCAATAAGCAGCCAATGTTAAGAAAACAAATTAATGTATCTATATTTGGCTATTATTGAGATATTCAGACATAAACTGTTCTACTATAACCCAGACCAAGTTGTCTTTCATTGTGTATTTCCAACGGTGAAAATACTTTTACCAAAATCGTAATGAAAATTTGCCATTTCTGATGTGAGCATAGTTGATCTATTTGGCACTGACGATGTGCAGGCTCCTTTGTAGTGATTTCAAAAATATCAGTAAGAAGATTTCCCTATACTGCTTCTTAGTTGTTCAAGGGCTATAGAACACGTTGTAGACCGACAGTGAACCCTGCCAATCTCTGGAACAGATTTTAAAGAAACAGCAATTGATAGCACAGAGAAGATTAAATGTGTGTTCCAAGAGTTGCCTTTCCTTGCAGTCATGGTGCTAAAACATGCCTCATCACAACTTGGCTTGCACAGTAGAGCTTCTGTTACCTGTAACAAATAAAAATAACTAGTTTATTTTAAAGTCTGGTGAAGGGATGGTTTCTGGCACTTTTGCTCTTAATGCGAGATTTTCAGGGGGCATTGTGGATTTCACAGTTGTGTTCAAAGATAAAAGATCAATTATGGGGTTATGTCATTAGCAAATTTTTTCCCCCCTTTTTTTTTGATAGAGAATTCTACGGCACTTCTGTTCTGCAGAGCTGGTATGAAGCTGAAAGGTTGTTCATTAAGAAACATTGGTCCATTTCTGCAAACTGTTGTAATTTTTTTAGCTCTACCATGCAGCTTCACAGTAGTTTTCCTGAGAAAGCTTAAAATAGTTTGTGGAGATATTTCTTGTGCTATTTCTGGTTTTTCTGCTGATGTGACATACTGCTTTGATGTCCCCTGCTACATAACAACTTAATGTCATCTGCAATGACTTCACAGTGCAGAGAAAATATGGAAGTTTGCAATTGTTTACCTGTTGTGCATATTTGATGGAAAGTTTACACTGGGTTAACTCATTCTGTTTGTCGTGGCTTCCATTAATCTGAGATGCACTTTGTGGCTGTGCTGGCAGCGCTTCAAAAAAGGGAGATTCAGACCTCTGTAGTATGAAATGAAATACTGAATTTCTGCTAATAATATAAAATTAAAAAATAGTGTATCCTTCATTAGCACATTTCCAGCATGCATTTTAGGGAGAAAAAAGAGAGATAAAATATCCTGAAGCACTTTGCAAAAATGTCGCTTATTATGATACCTGTGTGGGTGCTCTCACCTTGGAAAGGTGATAAAGCCAGTTGATATTAACAATGAGGGAATCTTTCTGCTATGCAGCTCTGTTTTAGTACAGTGCTGACAAATGTATTCAACATATTTTCATGCTGTCCTATATTTAGTGATCCTCTGTAGTATTTGCAGCCAGGAGCTGTATGCCTTTAGCTATGCCATGGAGAAAAGGAAGGAAAATAAGAAAGCAAGGAAGAAGAAATTTTTTTTTAAATAGAATTTCTTAATGGAACCAAAACAGTTCTGTGCTGGTAAGTGGAGCAAATAAAATTGATGTGATACAGAAAGATTGTTCTGGTCTCTCTTCTGCATTTGCCTTTTTAATTAAAATAAGTTAACAACTATGTACTATTTAAAGCTTTTCTGCACATGCCACAGGGCTTTCAGTGTCCTGTCATGATGAATCATCATGTATTAAAACATTGCTATGTCAGACAGACTTCACTGTTTTGTGATAGTGTTGATTCAGCAAATGTAAGATTTGGGGTCAAGCAGTAGGGTACCATTAAAATATAAACCAGCTCGTTTCAGAGGTGCAATGTCACCTTAATGACATGAGCAGCTCGCAGAATGGCCTTGCATTCAAAATATGAGGGGTAGGTAGTCACTCAGTCCTCCTGTCAATCCTGACTCACACCTTCATAGGCCTCATGACATCCAACTGTTGGTGGAGAGTGTGTTCTCAAAATAAGGAGCAAAACTAATTATTTCAAGAATCAATGTGTTTTGTTCGTGTATTAGGAATAGAAATGTGTTGACTCTTCAAAATGTTGTTGACATTACCTACCTCTTTTTTATGTATAACTCTGTGGTGTTAAAAGAACAAATGAGTAAAATCCTGAGATAAGCCTAGACATTTCTGTAGCAGTCATACTTAATGCTACTCCACTGCAGTGAATTTACTTGTAGATCCATAGATAAACTGTGGCCTAATCATTCATAAATATAAGAGTATGTGTGCCTGTTGAAATAATATAAACTCTGTGCTCAGTTTTGGGCACTGTAGTTGATATCCCCATTATATGACAAGTGTACAGCAGAACCTGGGTTTGTGTGTTTTTGGCAGCACTCTCAGAGAATGATTTAGTGTAATTACTGTCATCTGTGTAATCAGTAGTAGTTTTATGTAAATAAGAGATTGAGATGGACACATAGCAGAGTGTGAAAAAGCCAATTTTTTAAATGAATTATGTGATTAAGGTTGCTCTGTTTGCATGTCTTTGCATTTTCTTTCAAAAGTGCTGCATTGGACACTATACAGAGACTTCAAGCCAACCACCAAAATCAATGCTGTGATCAAAGTAGAGGTGTGTCTTGTATGTTAGCCTATAACAAGGCCAACATATTACATGGCAGAGTACAATGAAAAAATAACCAAACCAGACCAAAAAACAACTAGAGGTATCTTTATATCTTTCTTGCATGAATGGTATCATGGCCTCTTATTTTCTCTGACTTTGACTTAACTAGTTAGGCAAAGCAGAAACATTGCTGTTTTTCTTTACACAGCACAGCTGCTGAATGGACCACCTGATTTTCTGTTAAAGATCAGACATGCTTCCAGAACTCTTAAAAAATTAAATAAACTGATAAATAAACATGGCCACTCACAGTCACTCACTTTTAGAGCTGACATGCATAGAAAGAAGCAGATGTATACAGCTGCTGTGTTTACCAAGTGTGATTAAAAATGCAGAAAAAACCAGCCCTTCCTGGAAATTTCCTCAGAACAGTTGCATCATAAAATGTCTGTTTGTTTAGCTCACGATTCCCTCGGAACAATTTTAGCTTAAACATTTTCTGAGTGAATGCTATAGATTTGTGCCTAGCTTCTTGTTGGACTTCACCACTGTAAACTTTTGGGGTTTATATTCTCTGATTTTGGGACTGATTCAGTAGTTGGACTTCCTCCCCCTTAGAAATGACTGGTTCCTGAAAAAATGGGCCCCATGAAAGCACTGCTTCACTACTGCTATTAGCAGTAAAAATGATGGGAACATAAGTTTCATCGAGCAGATGCACTATCTGCTCACAGTAAGCAAATATCAGCTTCAACCCCAAATTTAGATAAGAAATTTAAATTTCTTGATAACCAGACATATTGTGTTTATCTGTCTAGTCTCAGCTCCTGTCATTACTGTAAGTATTTCAGATAAAAAGAAGCATGTGCTTTCCATGTAAATAAGAGATTAATGGCAGGTTTTCAGTTTTGAAGATCCAATTCGTAATAGCAGTCAAAGGGCTCCTGCAATTTGACTTCTTAATATAGCTTTTCCTCTCCCTCTTGTTCTTCCATTTCCTCCCCTTACAAATTGAGTACAAGTGTCTATGGTTTGTACCCAGCTAAGAGCTCTTCTCCAGATACACTTGTATTGAATGCAGTTTTTCTAGAAGAGATTAGTCTCAGCATATGGCTGGAATGTATGAGTTCCTTCCCATCATATTTAGCAATCCTGGGATTTTTTTGGCATTAATCTAAGTGTTGTTTTCCTGTAAGGAATGATTCTTTTTTTCCTTCTTCCTTCTCCATCACAAATAATTTTATATTCCTATGCATTTTACTTAATTCTTGATCTAAAAGATAATGTGGTTTGTGCAGAAGTTGAATACTAATCACAAAAGTATCTCATTAATAAATGCTCAGTTTTCAGGAAGTTCAGATGAATAACCAGATCCCAATATTCAAGAGCTATTCGACTGATAGCACTTGCTATTAGTTCTGTTAGTGATGATTTTGTATTTGGAATAATAAAGTCAGTAGTTTCACTCCCAAATTAAAGCACATTGGCAGATTTTTCGGGTGCAAGCTGCAGTTTTACTGAATTGCTTATGATATTTTGAATTCTCCTTTAGCATGAGGTCGAGTCTGCAACACAATCTGTTCTCAGAGAGAGATACATTAAAATCTGCCTCTCTTTTCTCAAAATGGGAAGACATTAACAGGTATAGAAGGCTGCATACTTTATTGCCAGTTCACATGGCAACCAGTTAAAACAAAAGAAAAGAAAAATCCCAAACCTGAACACAACATAAACTGAAGGAATGAAAAAGGAATTTAGTGACTGTCTTGAGAGATAGTCCATCCTCCTCTGGCACTTTATTCTGCTACTGTATAGCATGGAAATATTTCTGAATGTGAAAACATCTTTTTAATTGACAGGAGCAATATTCAATATGATCTATCCTTCTAGTAACAATGGAAATACTCAGTTTTGGAAAATTTGGAAAATAATGAAGCTTAAACAGATCTTGCGAGGCTGCTTCCTATTTCTCAATGGGATTATTAATAGTGAGAGGAAAGAGTCTGTACTGCAGTCACAAGCAGAGAACTTCTCATCATTTACAGTGCAGGGGCAGAACAATCAGAAGAAATGCAGAAAATTAACTAAGCTGTAATTGAACATATTTGAGATTTGAAATATATGCTGAAAATCTTAACTGGAAAATCACTTGCACTTTATTCATATGTGAGTATGGTTGGTGGTACAGTAAGTAAGAATAAATTGTTCAGAAAAATTCAAACTTTGTATTTTAGCTGCAAACAGTTTCCCCTGCTGGCAGGAGCTAAAATTAGAGTAGATACATTTATATTGTTATATAAATGCACATTTTGCAACAACTGCGGATGCTGCCTGTCCTTGCAGCAGCTCAAAGAGATGTCAGTAGGTACATAAGATGGCTAGGAGAGCTTGCATATGTTATGTGAATTCCAATCAATATTACAGAATTATTCTGTAGTTAGGAAAATTGCTGTATTGTGAGTATTTCTTGGCAAATATTTATCTACATTTACTGACAAGGTTTTCCAACAAATACCCTTCAGTCTCAGGACAATACTTAAATTTTAGTGACTGTCCGTTGACCAAAAATGAATACACTTTATCAGTCTTCAGGAAGAGGATAGAATATGACTAAACACAGAATAAAGAGATCAAGCTTTTTATATATACAGAAACTCCCAGGATCACCTGGAAAACCTGTCACAAAACTCTGCAGGTAAGAAGAGAGGAACTATGTACACGGCTTAAATGTTGGTCTTGCTAAGATGAGCTGGACTGAAAAGGCTCCAGGGTTCAGAAGTAATTCAAGATGCACTGAAATGTCATGAAGATACTTAAGGTACAGCTTAAAAGGATGAGAAGCTCTGCTTGTTTGCAAGACTTACCCATCTCCAGAATCATGTATTTTTCATATTTATGTAGAGATGAGTTTTGCTTTTAACTCTAGGTGTTGAATACCTCCAGTGTGTCATGGTTAGATTGAGGGATAGCTCTCCTGTATTTTTGGCATGCAAACTGGGGAGATGACTGGCTGGTGGAGTTGAGGGATAGTCTGTAACGTTAGCACAGGGACTCAAGCAGGGAGATTAGTCATCAGGCAAGTCCTGCTGGATGAGCCCTAGAAATACTCGAGGAGGGAGCAGTCTGGTGGAAATCGTATGAAGCAAAACTTGATCAAATCAGGTGGAAATCATATAAAGCAGAGCTTTAGCAGAGCAAATCAGACCAGTGATGGAGCTGGCTAGTGAAACTACAAATGCTGCAAGCTTGAATGGCTCTAAAAAGTAAAGCTTTATGGACTCTTCCTGATTTTGGCTAGTATTTATTTAGTAGCCAAGAGGTCAGAAATAGCCAGTAACTTGTATTTCTGTGTGAACATTTGCGTTATCTCCACACCACAACATCCAGTTTTCTGTTTCCAAAATATTCACTCACAGCTTTACCCTGCTTGAGTAGTGTTTTCTGATAGTCTGATAGGAGTAACATCTTGTGTCTCATGAATAACTAAGCTCAGTGGGGTGGGAGGATGAGTCTGTAGCTGTGTGATTCACCTGGGAGAGAGGGGGCTTTGATCTTGGCTTTTTCTCTGCTTACCTCAATACATGGAAACATGCACGCATCTGGCCAAACTGCCTAAGCCTTGTTTGAATGTGCACTGGGGAATGCAGGGGGGCTGAAGCAGGTCGGGCTCATTATACTGTGTTGTTATGGTGTTTGCACACAAGAATTGGCCAAGAAAAGGCATTGTGAGAACAATGAGCAAGCCTCTGTAAACACTGGTTGTCTTTGCAAACTGCGGCAAGTGGGAATGTCAAATTGCTCTCGTTCCGCTTTGAGCTCAGCTCAGCTCTGCAGCAGTGAACTCTCATCTGAATTACCTTGATCTACACGTGAGACAGACTGATGTCTTGCGTCTCACAGTCTCACTGGACTCGCTGCGCTTCAAATCCCAATTGTTCTCTTTTCTGGGACTTGCTCATATTCCAGGAATAGGAAAATATGTTCTGAGCAAAAAGTGTTTGGGGTTTTTCTTTCTGTCTGTTTGCAGTTGTAGTTAAGGTGGGTTTTTTTGAGTGGGAGGAGGGCAGAGAGGAGGTGTGGTATGGTTTGTTTTTTAGTTTGGTTTGATTTTTCTGGTGTTTCTTTGGGCTTGATAGGAGAAATACCCTAAGGCTTAACTTTGAATTTCAAAATAGTTTTTGATTTAAAGCTGATGGATTATCAGTAGAGGTAGGTTTCAGATTTTATTTTGTGTGTTTTCCTGACCAGTATTCAGATGCTATTCACTAACAGACTTCAACATGATTAACACACAGCCCTAACACCATTCAGGATGCTCCTTGCTTGCCTGCAGCTCTGTTTAAATGGAAAGAATGGCCTTTTACAAGGTCAAAAACAGTTTTTCACCTTTCTTATGTAAACTTTAATATGCAGAGAAGGTCACTCTTTTCAATACCACCCTCACTCAACAGAACTAAGTCTTAAGTGAATGCTTATTTAGCCTAGTACCTGAAACTGAGCCAATACAAGAGTACATAAAAAAACCCCGTGATTTGTGTCTCTGAAGGTGAAGAAAATAGACTGCAAAGCTTTTCTTTTAAAATTACATTGTATATCTGATGTTACATTGACTTATTTAAATGGTATTTCTTTTTTTAATAAAACTGTCTAATGGTGATGCAAAGCATAAGAGCTGAAAGTGCTTACAGAAATTAGCTATTCCCGTTGGATCACATTTTTGCATTTTCTTCAAAGATGTATAGACTAGTTTTTCTAAAGTAGTTGGGCATTTTTTTTTTTTTTTGATATGCTGAGTATGGGATCTATAAGGTTATTTGATTGCTGGCTTTCTCACACATTGTAATCCATAAATAATGGTGTGTTTGTATGACTGACTGTACTTTAGATTGTTTATTAATGACTGAATTTGCATGTGCTCTGTTGTTGTTTAACCCCAGCCAGCAGCTAAGCTTCACAGAGCTTCTTACTCACTCCCTGCCCCAGCAGGACAGGTGGAAGTGAATTGGAAAGGTAAAAAGTGAGAAAAGTTTTGGATTGGGATAAAAACAATTTAATTATTTTGCTTTAATTAATGATGGTAATAGTAATTAAAAAAATTTAAAGAGACAGGAATAAAACCCCAGAAAAGACAAGTGGTACAAATGGAAGCTCAGCATCAACTGACTGATGCTCAGCCAGTCTCTGAGCAGTGGCCCCTCAGCCAACTTCCCCCCAGTTTTACTGCTGAGCATGATGCCATATGGTCTGGAATATCCCTTGGGTCAGTTGGGATCAGCTGTCCCAGTTGTGTTACTTTCCATCTTCTTATGCACCCCTGGCCTCCTTGCTGGCAGAACAGTATGAAAAGGCCTAGACTGCATGTAATAGAGTCTGCAATAGCTAAAATAACTGCATTATCAATCCTGTTTTCAGCAGAAACCGAAAACCTATGAAAGAAATTAACTCCATCCAAGCCAAAGCCAACACACTCAAATGTGTTTTAATTATGTTTCCCTGTAGGCCACACTAGAGTTTCACACTATATAAGTCTTTCATGATTTTTTTTGTTTAATTAGTAAAGGCAAAGTCTTTACCACAAATGGATTACAATTCCCAGTACTAGATGAGACTGCTTTAGAACCACAGCATGCTTTTCTTTTGTTTGACATCCCCTTCTCCTCAATATTTTTCTAATCCTATTATTTCCTTTATTCAGAACTACAGAATACAGTAGTTGCATCCCTGAGAGGAAAGGACAGACTGACAAGATGACTTGCTGCTTATGCTGAGTTGATAGGTTGTTTAAATCCTACATTTGTAATGTAGATGGAAATAAACAGTTTCTGAGCAAAAGCTGATTAAAGAATTTAGTCAGAATTTTGTATTCAAAAGAAAATGCTAACTTAAGCAAAATTAAAACACTGATGGAGCCCAAGTGATTAACTAAAAATCCTCACCAACCCCCTCAAAAACCAAAAAAAAAACCCACAAAAAGTCATAAAAGCCTTGCCAGATACAAGACCCCCAAATGACCAGTTTTCTGATGAAGTCACTAAACTTTACTAAGTTAACATGAGGGTAAAGGATTTTAAAATACTGATGCCATGGAATCACAGCCTTTAAGAGACTGGAACTTCAGTTCTATAAAGGCGAGGAGGCCCTATGGTGAGAATTCCTTAAACAAGCCCTGAAGCAGGATATGTTTAGAGGTAAACAATCCAGTGAGTCAGTGTGTAAAAAAAAATTTCTTCCTTCCTTTTCTGTTGTTATGCACATGCAGAAACTGTGCATGTAAATGAGATCCTCAACTGCCAGTTAGAGCTCAGCCCTTCTGTACTCTTGACCTTTTGGCAACTTTGGGCTTAGAGTCCAAATCCTACATGATATTTTAATTATTTGAGTTAGACCCGATTTCTGTATAGGGATGAGAGAATTACAGCCAGATATGGTGTGAACTCTTACTAGCCCAGGCAGTGATGTGTCTTGTAAGCTGTTTCTGCAATGCTGTCTACTCTCCACTAACTCATTAATAAAGCATATTTATTGAATTTAGTCTATTTTCCTGAATTTTCTGTGGCCTTTCTTTCTTGCCAGTTACTGTGAATTTATAAGCTTTTGTAATAAAGGTCTGTTCTTTAATATATTGCCTTTGCTTATTTAGAGTCATCCTCTGAAATGCCCCACAGGGAGCTGTAATTTAAGTTCACTTTCTAGAAACAGAAATCTGAGTATCCTCTTAAAAGTGAAAGTTTAACACTGGAGGCAATCTCTGGATTTTAGGCTAACAAGCTGGATGTATGACTTCGATTGCAAAATATGTATGAAGAAGTCTTAATTGAATAACATACTATAAAATCAATGTTCATGGGAAAAACAGAGAATAGACTCCTTTGGGTAGCAACAGAGATACAATTTTATACATAGCTTTTTGGTATCTTGGCTGACTGTTAAATACAGATAAGCTGCATACTAATCCCAGTGCTTTCTTCTGGGGATGCAGTCATCAGACAGCACCACCAGGCAGTAACAAAGCAGCGGACATGCAGCGTGCCAGCACCTGAACTAAAAAGCAGCTGTGACAGTGTCAGTGGCAGAGCCATTGTTTGATGTAGCAGCCAACAGCAGCTCAGTGCCTCCCAGGAGAGCAGGTGAAACTGATTTTGTTCCACCAGGGATGACAGAACAGCCTTGGCCAAAGTCATGCTTCTCTTGGCATGGGCAGGAGTGGAGGAGGATGGGAGTGAATCAGGAGGCAGAGGGGAAAGACCCGGAGAAGTAGCCGTGTTTCTCATGCTAGGGGCTGTGGGAGGCAGAGGACAGCAATCCCATATTCTCAGAGGTGCCCAGTTCTGCCCTCCAGCCTGAGCCTTTCCCCTGACAGCCCCACACAGACACACACACTCCCTTTCCCCTCGGTGCAGCAGGCGCAGTGCAGCCCAGGCTCCAGGCTGGTCTCAGTAGGCAGCAGGACCACAGGCAGTGCATCATCCCTGGCTGCCTCCTGCTCTCTTCTGTGAGCTGTCTCCCTTGCTGGTCTCTGCCCTCTTAGCAGTGCTTCTGTCACCTGACCTGAAATGCAAATGTCTGATAGGTGTGCTAACAGAGCTGAGGGGAGTGTGCCAATAAAAATTGAGGTTTTGGAATTAAAAGCACCCTGTAAAGGTAGTTGAATGTTTGCTGTTACTCTGGTATCTTAAATCCATACAGTATTGATCCTTGTACCTACCTCTGATGGTGATAAGTATTTATTTCTGTCACAGATGAAAGGCTTCTGGGATGGTGATGTGCCTGAGGAAACATGAGAGATGAATAGCAGAGCCGTGAACTGAATCCAGGTCACAGCTCAGCTCCCTAGCCAGGAGCATGGCCTTTGTTTGCTTGCAGCATCACAAGTCCACCCAGGTCTGCAGTGGAGGACTACAGTTCTCTCTTACTGCTTATCATGCTGACTTGAGCTCTGGGAACATCTCTCAGCTCTGTGAAGGCACCTGATGGGAGAAACAGTGGGCCCTGATTAGAGTGATTGGGATGTATGATCCCATGCAAAAAGGGGCTTAGATCTCACTTAAAACCTCTGGGCTTCATCACTCTTCCTAAACCTACTGAAATAATACTCTCTCTTTCACAGCTAATTAAGAAGTTTCTAATTTCTAGCGCAACCATGGTCATATCTCCTTTTCTTCATATCTTAACATTATAATTTATGTAAATAGCTCTTTTGTCTTACAATATTTTTTCTGTCACTTCTGAGAGAATTAGATTACCAAAGTAGAACTTCATCCTGAGTATTTTTTGCAACTGTTATGCAGAATTTATGTAGACAGAGATCCGAGGTACCTCAAAAATATTAATTAGATAAATATTAGGGTGTGTTCAAATGCAGTATTCTTGTGTCTTCCCCTTGAGAGGCCTTCCATATTTGACTTTAATGTGCTGGGTTTTTAAATATTTAACCTAGGAGCATAACAGAGTACAAGATTTCAATATTATTTTGTTCCTGATTTTATGTTTATTCTTGTAGTATATGACCTTCTAAGATCACTGATTGGGAGTTTGGGTAGGCTTTTTTTGGCTGCCTCCACTTTAAACGTCCAGAAAGATGTGTTAAAATAAGAAGATATGTTAAATTAATAAGAACCTGACATTAGAAAACTCTTAAAAAGCTTTGTTCACTTTTGCAGGTGAACTACCATCTGTCTTATCTTTCCATCTCCTAATTTAAAAACGTCTTGATGAATATAATCAAATTCTTTGAGGCTATTATTTGATTCTAAGATGGCATACAGTGAGATTGCATTATTATTTCCATCTTCAACCAGTCTACAAGAGTTATATTCACAACTGTGTTATCAAGCATATCTATATTGACAGTCAAGGAACTATGTTGATTGACACCATCCAGGGTTTATTCCCATTTTGCCTAAACCATACCAGTGCGGGACTTTGCTAGAAACTTAAAGAACTTCTCCCCTATTTAGGCTGTGATAGGTACAATACAGCCCTCCAGGAGTGTGACTGTCATGCAGTAATCATGCATTTGAAGAATTGTGAGACCACTCTAGCACCTTCAACCTGTGTTATTTGGATCGTTTGACAATGTCAGAACCCTGGAATTGTTTAGACTTGATTTTAATGACTGTAGACCAGACTAGAATGACTGTAGACCATAGACCGTATTCTGTGCCTAGATAGTTGCTCAGCATAAAATGCAACTCTGGTAATGAGAAGGGAGTATAATACATCGAATATATAAATCTCTAAAATATTTTTGGCTATTGTTGTTGGTGTTGAGGTCTTACAAGTTTAACCTTCTGATACTAGCAGGACTTACTTTAAATTTAAGAGTGTCTCAGAGGAAAAAATGACAGCAGATATGGTATTATTGTAATAAGGATTTTAAATATATACTATATAATGCATTACCAAACTATATAGTCAGTATAGTTTGTAAGGTGTTTTGAAAGAAAAAAATATTTGATTTGTTCTGAATTACTAGGTTAACCCTCTGGCTGTTGGTATTCAAGAAATAGTAAGTAATTGTAAGCACATTTGGATCCTGCTTTGGCTTCTACATATGCCTGTAGGTGCAAAAGAATTTCAAACAATTGAAATGAAGAAGCAGTGTAATGAGGAGGCTCTCCTAAATTATTCAGTGCTAATATTCTCGCTCTCAAGATTTTGTGTTGTAAGAAGGTTGCCAGCCGTGCTAAAGCAAAATGGGATGATTGAGGGAGATGTGAATGGGTGTGAACCTTTCCCAGAGGGAACCCAAAAATAGAGGGTAGGGTGAAGAAAATAAAGTGAAACACAATTTTTTTGGATGTACAATTAAACTGTCCCAGGAACTGTTTCTCATGGTGTACAATGATGACTTGTCTAAATCCTGATGCAAACCCATCTGAAATATTGTGAGAGTTTAGCATGCGTAAGAGAGACAAGATTTAGCCCCATATGGCTTTTCACTTTGATCTTCAAAGGTCAATTTTGTATTGCTGAGCCAGTATTGAATAAGTCCCCAATTAATTAGGAAGAGAAAACACTTCTGTTGAGAAAAAAGGTGCATCTGCTCAGTGTTACTTTTTTTGCAGCAGAGAAATTAATGACCGTGAACAAAACAAAGTTTTGTGTTCCATTCCCTCTGTCCTTACAGAACAACAATAATGCAGCATACACCCTCACTAGCTATTCTGACAATTTCATCATCTACCCTTCCTGAATAACAACAATTATAGATATAAGCCTTGCATGAAGGGGATTTTTTCTTTGGTAAAAAGAAATTAGATTATCCTTTGCTTTTTGTGTAACATCTTTCATGTAAACTACATTCCAAAAGATTTCTAGAGGCAGAGCAGCAAAAAAAAAAAAAACAAAAACAAAAACAAAACCCAAAAAACCAAACCAAAAAACACCCCCAAAATAGTGAATACTAGCTATAGACAGGAGAGAGAATGCAATCTAAAAAGAAATTGTATGTTAATGAGATTGGATTTCAATTTCACATGACAGAAAAGACATTCACACCTAGAAATAATAACACTAAGTGAAGAAGCAGAGAGACCTGTGTTAAATGAACTGAGGAAAAAGAGAACTAATAATACCTTTCGCTGAATTTGCTGTATGAATAATTAAGCAAAACCCCTCCGAAATCCCAGAACCCAGCTCACCAGTACCTTTCTGCTATTTTGCAATACTCAGGTGGTTTCTGTGGTGGGACAGAATAAGCCTGGGAAAACTGAAAGTTTGGTTTTGTTATCTTTCAAAAAAAATTCAGATGAAGAAGCCATTTTACTAATATTTTTATTGTGGATACTCTATTTCACTTCTGTAGCATCAGAAATCAACAAAACTTTATCTTGCTTGGTCTACAAGTGAAATAGGAAATATATTTTATTTTACAGAGAGAGGAAGAAGAGGATGTGATTCTTGAGCATTGCTTATGGGTCAGCTAGAAACACATCCTCAGTGTTTTGACTGGAATGACACAACAAAACAATTTCTTCCACCACAAATCACTCTCCCAATTGGTTTTGCATGTCACATGAATCAAAGAGAGGGTTGTTAGTAGATATATTTTGCATTTAAAAAGCTGAGAATTTGCATTTTGTTTATGTCAGACTGCAGAATTTGGACTTTAATAAAGCCTCTGCAGGAATCCTGTTGCACTGCAAGTCAACTTGAAGCAATGGCCTGAACAATAAAAGCTGTAGATTTAAGACCCATTCAGCAGGAGACTGATGTGCACATTACTTCAGATGTATTCAGAATCCCACAGATGCTTCCAGTGCCTGCATGTTCACATGCTGGGAAAAGATCAAATAAGGAAGTCAGTTTGAGATTTATGATAATACCAGTACTGCAGACTTCAGAAGGAGTGATGCAATGTGTCCTTAATATTATGCTTAAATTCTCTGGAAGAAAATACTGTGGACCATTCTATGTAATCAAGGCCTTTGGTTTTCCTTACCCACAAAATGTGTGGGGAGGAATAGACAAGATCCAGGTGGATTAAAAGAGAACATTTGCAGTTGAACTAAGCTCAGCTGGCTGCCATAGCTAATGTGATTTACTCTAACCACAGGTATTTCAAAGAAAGAGATTCTAAGTCCTTTAAGAGGCATTTTCCAAAAAGATTTGACTGCAATAGGGTATTACTAATTATTATTATACAAATTGTTGCTCAAAGAATAAAAAAACCCCAGTGTTGAGCAAATGCAGAGATAAACTGAATTTTGAATTAGTGGAGTCCTTGGGTTTTTGTCTTTCCTTTTGTATACTGTATCCTTGCCAAGAATGCATGGATAAAAAATAAGTTCCTAAGCACAAATCATTTGTATGAATGTTATAATGATGAATCAAAGATAATTTGATTCATGTGGCATTTTTCCACACACCTACTCATCTCGAGGAAGAAGGAGAAACGAATCTGCCTTTCCACCTACATAACAACACAAGGCGCCTGAACTTAGGTAAAATAAGCTCCTAGTGTTGATATAGTTGCTTGGATAGATATATTTATCGTGTTCTAAGTAAATGTGAAAGAAATGCCAAAGAAAGAATCTGCTGTCCCAAGGATGAGTTCAGAAATACAAAATGTCAATACCTCTCCTTGTGCTCTCCTTTCCTTTACCATCACCAGATGATATTGGATTTTCAGTAAAAAAAAGTAACCAAATAACTTTTGTTTGTAATTTTTCATCATACTAGGAACTCTTTTTTGCTATTATCACTAATTGTTCTAAACCACAGTGAACCTATAGAAGGGTCTTTGAACCTCCTTTCCTTAAAATACTTTCTGTCATTATTTAACAGGTTTTTTTTTGATTGAAGTTCAGATGCTAGGATTTTGCCCTAACTTCAGAGAGCTATAATTGCGCACTGTATACCAATGAGGTAGAGTCGTTGCTTGTAAAGTAAGTGGGTATCTCAAGCACAAGAGTATTTCAGAAATCAAATCATGCTGCTTCATTCTGAAAGAACAGTTTTCTTAAATATCATGCAAGATCACATTTAACCAAACATGCATTCTGTGTCTGTGCAGCATCTAGGTAATTTTTTTCCTCTGATCAGGTAGAGCTTAATTTACTGTGACGGAAGATCTTCCTGATTTAAGTTATTAAGCAGTTTATGTTGATGGACTTGTTCAAGCAAACTTTCCTTATTCCTTCTCTCAGAGGAATCTGAGCTTTGGGGAAAGGGAAAGTAGAGGTAAGTAGAAGGCTGCAGACAGAGTCTCCAACCTTGACCCACCTGGAGAAGGTGTATTTTTTGGCTCTGGACAGGATTGGATGCTTGCAAGGTGGGTTCCCTGCCACTGTGGTGTGTGCCTTCTGAGGAGGCAGGGAGGAGGCCAGTGTCTGGCTGTCACTCCTGACACCTCAGGCTGCTTCTGTGCTCTGTCTCGCTGGAAGTTCATGCTTGTTTCTTCATGAGGAGCTGATGCAGCTCATTTTGATGCTGATGAAATGGTTCACAGGACCTGCTTCCAGCCTTCTCACCCAAAAAGACCAGCTGCAGTGGTTACTGCCTGGCTAGTGGATGGAAGGGCGTGATGAGAACAAATTCCCTGCCTTATTTATTGCATTTAAGTGAGTGACATTTATGTTACTGTGTGCATTTACTTTGGAGTCTCATGGAAACTTTAAAGCACTTTCTCCTTTCCTTTATTTTTATTCCTTTCCCACTGTATGAAGTTGAACCTATTTAACAGAAGTATGATACAACCCAAAGGGGAAGGAAGTTATAGATGAGGAGTTTTGTGAGATATATTCACTGAGAAATTGCTACAAAAATGTAATGATGTTAAATGATAAGGAACTTGGAGATGAAATTGTGCTTAAGCAGATGGAAAGCACGTTTGAATTAAAGGGACAGTCAGAATAATGATCGCTTTAGAGACAGTTAAATCTGGTCACTTGTTAAAACTGTTTTATCAGTGGTTGCAGTGAGAAAAGGGTTTTGCTTATTCCAACATTTTTTCAGGAGTGTATTAATAACAAGGTAGATAATTGTATATATTTTATATGTTTAACCTTTCTATATTTAAAAAGAGTTTTTCTTTATCTTCATTTACTGAAAGCCTTGGATAAATTTAATCAATACAATATTAGATATTGCACATAAGAGTCCTTGTGAAAATGAGGGAAGAAGATAATTTATGCTTTCAAATGTAGGTGTAATTCAAGGTGGTATATAAAGTATGAAAACAGTACACAGAGGCTTTGCCTTGCTCACTTGAAACAAGATGGTCATTTCATACCTTAAAGAAAAATGGCATAGGAAAGAGAATAAAAAGTAAAACAAAGAGGTAAGTAGATTAGAAACATACTTTAAATCCTAAAAAATATCATCATCTAGTTCAATTGATGTCTGACTATGTGAACTACACTGAGAGCAGTCTGGACTGAGAAAGATTGCTGTGGATGTCACTCAAGCAAGGGTGGTAGGCAGGGAGCTGGTTTCACAGAGATACTGACAAAGAAATCGTGATACCATATTTTGTCCAGTTTACAACTGAATGGATGGCTTGATGGAAGGTACTTAACATTTAATTGTATTCTCTTCAAAATAATCTGTCCATGAGCAAAGCTTCTGTCTAACCCTATAAATTACTAGCTGGGTTATGCCCTGGAGTATGAGAGTTTACTGCCCTATGAAATTGTTTTTGTTCTATCTACTGTAGCATAGTTTGTTCTCATTTTTCATATAAATATCTAATGAACATTCCAAACTATGAAAAATGAAATCCTTTCAGTGGCTTCAGAGGGACCTATGCAGTATGAAATAGGACTTCTAGAAGCAAACTTAATGAAATTGGTGAACTCAAATCAGTAACCAATTGTGTCTTGTTAAATTTATTGTTATAAATACAATTAGTTTAGATACATGGGAAAAGATTTTTTCAGCATCTAATATGAGAACTTTACTTTAAAGCACTGAAGTTACTGGATAGGTACAAACAGAAATAGATGTAGGAAATCACCATATTTGAATATATAGCAAGAAGGGGTTCAGTACATACCAGATAACTGCTAGGCTATTGTAAAAAAATCACTAAGAAAATATATCTGGGATTATTCTGTAATTAATGTTTTGAGTCATTCATAAAAAAAAATTCTCTTGATTACAGAGCACTGAATTGCTTGTCAAATATATCTGGTCCTTGATTTTAGTTGTCCTAGAAACTAAAGAACTTGTTACTTCAAAAAGACTTTCATGCAGCTTTTAGAGATGTGCGTATATGCCTGTACATTCAGATTCTTGCATATGCTGTTTTTCTTGGCCAGTTTTCTTGGGTTCATGAAAAAAATCTGCAGACGCACATATGGGGGTATAAAAATATATGTACTGTTTTAGATACTAGAATATTATGGGAAGCTGCAGAGAAATGTATCTAAATATACTTGGCAGATCTGTTCCTAAAAGAGGGGAAAGAGTGATGGATATATATGATGAATAAGACCACCAGCTTAGCAAGTAGGCAAAGCTGCAAAGTCCATGCAATGTTGAGAAGACTTTGCCATGGCATTAGGATCAAACTAGGTTTTACAGAGCTTAAGCCTGTAATCATGAAAAAAGTAAAAGGAAGATTGATTGTAAAGTTTAGGCTTACTGATGTAGGAGGAACCCCTGGACCATCTACTGTAGCATTTACTTGTGTTCAGGGGGACTAAGTGTACTAATGAAGAAAAATTCAAGCAAGGGCTTTTGATGAGCACAAGGACACCTTCTCTCAAAAAGCCCTTGAGGTGGAGATTATTGAAGGGTAGAACAATGTGTCAGCACATATGTTTGTTCTTCCACTCTTCCACTATGAGTCATAGCCAGAAAAGGACAATTAGGGAAGATGAGCCTTTGGTCAGACCCGTAATGGCTGTTCTCCAGTAGAGATTCCCTTGCAACTGGAAATCCAGTGAGCTCAGTTATCAAAATTTAATTAAATGACAGCTGGCAGGGAATTTTCAGCCACAAGTGTGGGAAAGAAAAAGAAAGACTATTCCAAATAAAACTATGGAACTAAATCCTTTGGCAGAGAATCAAAAAGTATCCTTTCCTGCCATATATACAGTTTTATTAGAAGGAAAGAATTTTTTCTGTTCTAGACTTTAATAATAATAATAATAATAATAATAACAACAAAAATAATAACAACAGCAACCCTTTTCCCTAGTCTCTCCAGTGACAAAATGCAACAAATCATTTATTCTTTGAATTTCTCCTTTTTTTGTTATTAATTACCAACCAAATGTGTAGAGGTGATTGCTGCCCATATGTGGTCTGAGAAGCAGTGGTGAGAGTTTTCATTTTTGTGAAGATTCTGAGAAGATTCTGAATTCAGCTGAGGAATGAACTTGTGTTCAAATTCCACTGCCCAGGGACATGCTGTTTTCCTGTGATGAACAAGGCTTATTTCTGACAGGGTGTTGGTATCCATCTCTTAGTGGAGTGGAACTCTGCATACACAAACTTACATCACAGTAATTTTTTTCCAGTCGCATCCTGTCTGTGAAAACTGATTTTGCGTGAGTCATTTAAGTCCCACTGTACTGGTTTGTGCTTGGAAAGGATGACCCTGGATTTGTAGACAGAAGTATCTGAGGAGAACTGGAGAGAGAATTTGACAAATATTCTGAAAATAGTTTGAAGGTACTCAGTTGGAAAATACCAGGAGTCTGGGGTATAATTAAAATATTTTCTTATCCCCTCCTTTGCTAGTCACTAGATTTAGCACTTGAGAGAAGCTGGGATTCTTCCTGGCTAGATCTGAGAATAAAATCTAAGTTATCTATTAAGACATGATCTTGATAATTTCTCAAAATTTACAACTTCAAAAGTCAGCTCTATGTTCTTGTCCTTGTGTTAGTTTTTGATAGGTCCTTGCCTGTTTAATTTCACTGCCTCTGTCTCAGGGACCTAGACTGACTGTAAATTCTCCAGTGCCACAGGCATCATTTCACTGTGTCTAGTTTAAAAAAAAAAAAACCTGTCTGTTGGCTTTGATTTTAAATCAGGCTCTCATTGTGCTCTAGTCGAGCTTGGCATGCAACTTGGAAGAAAGCACAGCAACACTGTGAGAGCAGGAATTCAATTTAGGAAGTCCCATGTGGGATTGCCTCTGGACTTTTGTCATCTGCAGCATTGCCCTTCAGCTTCTAAAGGACTAACCTGATTCTAGCAGACACACAGATGGTTAAAGGAGATTTCTAGGATATTAGTATATTATTTTCCAATAAAAAATCAGCATCAAATGAAGCCAATCAATAGTTAATTCTGTTGCACATACTTTTGTGCTTTAATGTCCTTTCTCCAGATAGGATTTTACAATGAAGACTTGCTGCTGGAATCTCTTTAGGTTCATGACAGATGAATTTCCTTCCTTAAGTACTTTTGGTCTTGACTACAGTTGCGGTGGTGTGGAGACAAAGCATTCCTGTTCTGTTTCACATGTGACAGCACAGGACAGTGTCTCTCTCATGCGACAGGAGGAGGTGTGGTGGGAAACAGAGACAGGCTCTGTGATGCACGATAATTCTTTTGTAGGTGTTCTCATCCAGAGGGAGTTTCCAGTGAATAACGTTGTATGGTGGATGTATTTTTTGGAGATAGGAGACTAAAAGAAAAGCTGAAGATCCTTAGAGTCCCTTTTCTGGTCCTCTCCTCCCTGCCAACTGTAATCTCATGCTTCATGTTTTTCTTCCTGTGCAAGAGACGAATCGTAAGTCAAGTGAGTAGAAGTTTCACAGGAGAGGAAAAATTGTGAAAGTCTGAGTGGAAAATGTCTAGACTTTGGTTACTAGGATAGCTATGGATGTAGATGATAAAAACCTGCCAATGACTAGTTTCTGTATCAAGAAGTAAAATTGTCATTGTGAAAAGGCCCAGCTCAGGCTAAACAATTTACAGTTTTACAAAAACTCAGATGAGTTATATTTGGACACTGAAATCCTTATGCATTCACCCAAGGAGCCCAAATCTTGCAGATTGCACAGGTATGGGTTCCAGTAGACCTTGTGTGCACTTGCCACTGTGTGGAAGTGCACGAGCACAGCTAGGTCACTCTCCCTGACTTTTCTTTTTGTAAACAGATGTTCTACACAGTGGCTTGGGTGTCTTAAACTGGTATATGTATATAATGTTGCTTTCTTCATTGGAATTAAATTTATTTTCAGACAAGCTATCAGTGGTATTCTGCAGTTAATATCTTCTTTTTTTCTCCCATATTCCTTTTATTTTCACTTTTTGGCTACTCTCTTCTAAAGTAACTTAGCCCCTCTGTAAGAAACAAGTACAAGAAAACAGAGGGCAGAAGTTATTTGTGCTCTTCAGAGCTGTCTTTTGCTTTTTATTATTTGTTGTGGTTTAACCTCAGCTGGCAGCTAAGCCCTGCACAGCCTCTTGCTCATTCAGTCTTGCAGCGGGATGAGACAGAGAATCAGAAGGGTAAAAGTGAGAAAACTCATGGGTAGAGATAAAGACAGTTTAAAAGGTAAAGCAAAAGCTGTGCACACAAGCAAAGCAAGGAATTAATTCACCACTTCCCATGGGCAGGCAGGTGTTCAGGCATTCCCAGGAGGGCAGGGCCACATCATGTATAACAGTGACTTGGGAAGACAAACCCCACCACTCCAAATGTCCCTGCCCTTTTTTCTGCCCCTCAGCTCTGTATGCTAAGCATGACATGATATGGTCTAAAATACCCCTTTGGTCACTTGGGGTCAGCTGTCCCTGCTGTGTCCCTTCCCAACTCCTTGTACATCCCCAGCCTCCTCGCTGGTGCGGTTGGGGTGTGAGGCAGAAAAGTCCTTGGCTCTGAGTAAGCACTGCTCAGCAATAATGAAAGCATCCCTGTGTTATCAACGTTATTCTTGTCCTAAATCCAAACCATGCACTGCACAGTCTACTACAAAGAAATTTAACTCTATTCCAGCCAAAACCTGCATACAATTGAAACTGATTTCCTATTTTTCCATCTTTCCATCACTGAAAACTTTCTGAGGGAAAGAGATAGTGTTGCTTCAAACACTGAATCCAGTGGAACTTTGTACGTCTTTGGCTCATTGTGATATTTCTAATACAGAGAAAAATATTGTCAAAGTTGTAGTATTTTGGCTGCTAACAGAAATCAGAATAGGAAAAAGTAAAAAATTTATTACTTACATTTCTAGAACCTTTTACTGAATTCTTCTGGGATTTGAAAATACTCATTTGAATTGAAAATTTCAGTGCAAATTCTCATAGTAGCTTTATTATAAAGGTTTGGGAAGAACCTTGTTCCTTTACTTTTTCTTACAGCAGAAGTATGTGTTTCAGTGGGGAAACTTCTTTAAATAAGAAGAGCAAGAAAGTTCTTTGGCAGTCTGGAGAATAAAGGATTTGTTCCTATTGCTTTTTTCTTCCATTTCAAAACTTGACAGTGATTAATCATAAAGCATTGCAAACAAAGGTGTATTATTATTTTAGCAGTAGGCATTTGCCAAAGATTTTGTTTTAGGATCAGCACTATTATTTGTGCATTACACTTAACAATGAGTGATTGTAGCACATCTCTCCAGTCCTTACTTGCTTTTTATTCTCTCTACCCTTCTATGTTATCTTCATTTTTTCACCTGCTAATTTTGTCAAAAAATACAGAGTGGATTTTTTGTTCCTGCAAGGTGGAGTTTCTTTCTCATGGGTCCATGGGGCTAATCATATATCTTTATTCAAGGTATAACCCAGAGTACATTTAAGTACCTTCATTTTCCCCATTACATCTTTTGACAGAATTGATGGGCATTACATTTCAGAATTAATTAATTTTTAAATCATGTATTTCTGTATTATAATGTGAGATATAAGTGCTCCATGAATAATAGATTTTTGTCTGGTATAATTTTTGATAAAAATGTTACATGTGATGAATTATCTCAAATTGCTGAAACCACATGATCAGATGAGTAGTGTGGACAGAGAAAAATCCTTCAGGCCCTTGATGAGATAGTTTGTTGGTCAAAGATCTTTGTGGAGGAGACTAGATGCACACTGAAATAGGCTTTTATTTCATCTTGTATTACCAGCATAATAATGTCCACTATTGTGCAATGCTCATAAAAGCAATTTTGTATTTGGTGACTATATTTTTTGTGTCACTGTTGGTATATTTTCTTGTCTCATTCTCTAGAAAATGTGGTGGATCTCTCAGACCTTGTATGAGAAGGGGGTGAAATGCAGGCATCTTTTGTCAGTAACTGTATACCATGAATACGTAATCTATGACAAAGCAACCACTTCCTTCCATTTCTTGTACAGCTAATGACGATTTGCTGTGGTACAGGTATTATTTACATGAAAAGAGTTAGATTTGGAGTATTCTAATATTAAATCAGATGGAAATAAACCTATAGAGCACTTGAAAGTTTTCATCTCTGGTAAAACAAAAGAAGAGTGCTGCTTTGTGGCAAGGATTAAACTGTGGTCCAACCACCTTCCTAGTGTTTGATCTGCTTTCCATGTCTTAAACCTTTCTTCCATTTGATACCTACATTAGTAGAAGTATCTAGATTTCCCTTTTACTGTAGTGTTAATTCTGAGCAGAGTTGCATCCATTTGTCTGATGTCACTGAGCAGCTTGGCTGGGGTTGAGTGAGATCCATATATTCTAGCTGAGACTTTTAAAGTTTGGACTGGAAGAGCAAAACCTCTTCTTCCCACTGGCTGCCATTCTTTCCAGGGGATTTTACATTAGCTGTGCACTTGCATGGAAAGAGCAGATTTTTCTCTTTCTTCTTGCATGGATAGCAGCTTTCTTGCCATATTTTTCTAATGTTGGTGTTATGTAGAGCCTTTGTTCCTTTTACGATATTAGTGAAGATGAAGCTGTGTTTCTAGCATCTGAAAAAGGGATAGGTAGGGTTAAATCCTGTCCTAGTACAGCTATTGACAGACTACATAACATTTGATTCTGCCTGCTGCTCCTTTCCCAATAAGGCAAGTGCATCCCCACCGTTACAGAAATAGTGATCTATATCAGATAACTCATCAGACCTCCTATCTAGAATCCTTGTAGTATATCTGCTGTATCATTTAAAAGGTACGATTAATTCAGAAGACTAATTTGATATTTGTGTCCTCAAACAAATAACAGATGTAATTAGATATTCAGTAAAAGCAAACACTGCTGTATTTCTGCAATTCATTTTATATGTTAAGGAAGCTTTCCTGACTGGCCATCCTGGAGCCTTTCTGGCAGTCACTGTCAGCCCACCTGAGCTAGGTCTGAAACACCTTCACAGTGGGCAGCTCTAGGATGCCCCGCTTCACTCCCTATGCTCTTTCCACAGTCAGACAAGCACTCCTTACCTTTTATATTTTGAGTGCCCAGTCACTTGGCAGTGACACAGGTCCCCATGCCCTTTGTTGTGCAAAAGGTTGGCAGCAGCTCATTGCCTCTTGGCTCCTGTCCCCCAGAGCTCTCTCTGCAGCTGCTCACCGAGCCACCTGCGCTGATGTGTGTACATCATATCTCTTGTCCAAGAACAGGCACCTAACTACCTTTTCAGCATTTATTATACTCCTGAATTGAAACCATTTCAGTGCTTTTACTCTTGTCCCAATGTTCCTACATTGTTGTTACATGCCTTACATGCCTGTGTTCAGTTTGAAATCTCTCTTTGATTGCATGCATAGGTCTTCTGAACACTTTCCAGTGGCTTCCTTTAGCTATAAATTCTCTGGCCTGTTGCAGCTGTCTGAGGATGTCTCCTGGTTTTTTTTCTCTAGACCTTTATGAATTCAGTTAGATCTTCATAAATTCAGTTAATCCTTTATCCCAACATGCTTCAGGAAATGACCAATTAGCTGATCTGCTCACTCCTGAACTTCTTCTCAAGAGAACGCTTGTTATTAAATGCATAGAAGCATAAGGCTCTTGGTATTAAATGCATAGAGACAGTGCAGCAAACTTTCTTAAATCTACAGGACCTGTGTGGCCAACTTAAATTCAGTCACATTTTTTAAAATTAAGATGGACTTTTGTAAGTTTATATCTCTGGATGGCTGCACAGTCACTAAGTCCATTTTACTGCTGTGTTATGGGAGAAGTATTGCTGATTCCTAATATCACTGTATTTTCAACTGGTGTAAAGAGACATAAAGACCTGAAGCAATATATAAAATTTAGCTTTATTCTCTCAATTTTTTATTACCTAGAATAGTGAGAAATCAGCAGATAAACTTCCTTAATATTTTTAGATCCTAATTGTGTTTTTACCCAAGTGTCCAACTCTCAAAGAAGTTTGAAGTCAGATAAATAGGTCCTAACATCAATATAGATATACATAGATATATGCATTTTGAAAATGTAACTTGGAGCCTAGATACTTAACAAAATAAAGCCATCCCTCCAAAATTTAAATATCATTTGATAACAAAACTTAATAATATACAAGTTATTGTGTTTGGAAGAATGAGGAAGGTGGATGTCTGTTTTTGATGAAAAAGTTCTAACCAGATTGAGTTGTTTACAAACTGAAGTAAGAAACATTAAAAATTAAACTGATTAAGAGGGACTTTTTTCAGTAAAGGTGATTATAAATAATTTCAGAAACTTCTACAGCAGTGTGGGACACCCTTCATGCTTTAAATGCTTATTTTTTTAACTATGTACACTTCAGCTCACATGGAAACCACTTGATCCAGACATTACATGGTGGCAATGACTCATTACATATGCAACCACTGAGAAATTGTATTTCCATTAAATTGAAAACTCTGATACCAAAAAGAAATTAAAACAAATATTGAAATTTGTTTTGTGAAATTTGAGAAATGCACAGAGAAAGTAAACCATTTATTTCTCAAGTATTTGCTTTGTCTCAGTAATGCTCACATTATTTTGTACTGAGTTAAAAAAACCCCAAAGTAACAAACCCTCAAAACTATTATTAAAAATAATCCCATTTTATCTTAATGTTTTCATATTGCTAAGATAAGAAATTCAACCACTAAGTTATTTCATATCTTAAAAAAATTTCAAAAAAATGCAAAATATTTAATTTTTAATGAAAGTGCCTTTCCAAAAGCTAAGTTAGGATTTTGAAAAATATTCTGATCACCCTTAAGTGGAAGAGGCCAAGGTAGATGGTGACAATTGACCAATTGAAAAATGTTTTCTCTTTTAGTCTAATTGATGCTCAGGACTCCCCATATGATGTTATCTCTGTAAGATAATCGTGACTTAGAGGAGAACTTCAGCTTTTCCTGCATGGCTGAGCTCATCATGGCTCCTGATGAAAATTTCCATGAAAGTAGACGAGACCTCTTGAGCACCAGGTTGCAAGTGGGCACTTGAATAATGTTAGCCAGTACAGTACTTCAGTATAGCTATGTAGAGAATTTATCCAGAAAAACCCCATTTTATCTCTGTGCACCTCCATTTTGTTGTAGGACACTGTGAAGCTATATATTTACTTTCTTGGCATTATATTTACCTACAAGATTCCCTGTCAGAAGTGATCCCTTCTTGATTTTCCTCACAATTTTGTGTGTGTAATTTCATGTTGAGAAAACCATAGAATTTTTTTTTCCAGTTCCAGAAGAAGAATTAGCTGACAGTTCTTTTTTGAGACTGTTTTCCTTTTTTAATTTCTAACTTGAGGGTTTTTTTGAATGTCACACTTAAGATCAAACATAACTAGCTAAACTCAGACTTATCTTCATTAAAGTTAAGTAATTCTTTATATTCAAACCATTTTGATAGTTCAAATTACGAGAAAGTAAATATTGGATTAATAGAGATAACCTAATCTAAATAACACATACCTAATTTTAAGAATAATTTCCTGATATTGAACTTTAGGGCTACAGAAATACATGAAGAAAGATAAAAATTGATTTTGCTACATATCTTCTTGAAGCTAGGAAAAAGCAGAAGGGATTTTTTTAAAATAAATTTTTTTTTGAATACAAGAAAACTGGGATTATTTTATGACCACAAAGAAGAAGAATGTCTTCACAGAGCCGACCAAGAAGTTTCAGGAGGAGAACATTAATCATAGCTGCTATTTTTCTTCGAAGGCATGATTAAAAGTTGGGTTTCCCTGCTTGTGTACAGAATTTCAGTTCAAAGGAGGTGAGTGAATGCAATCCCTGAACACCATTACAGCATTAAGAAGCATGCAAGGGAGAAGTAGGATAGCAGCCCACTATTAAAATCAGGCAACCCAGGACAACTTAACTGAAAATAGTCTTTTATACCACGAGTAAAATATTTTTTAAAAAATAAGGTGAGGAATGGAATAAAAACTGATAAACTAAAGAGGCCTGCAGGGAGCAAAGTATCCTAAAAGCAGAAAGATTATATTTATTGAGAAAGAAATGTTTTAACAAAATTCAGTCCTTGTGTTGGACTTTCTTTTCCTGCCTACACATATTTACAAGGAATGCTATAAGCTCCTGTGTCATCCTCACGATCTTCTATGAACTATTGTGGATTGTGACTTGGCACCTCTGCTTGGAGGTGAACTGATGATTTTTATGCCTGAACCTTTTCTAGAATTTCTTTGAATTGGCTATTAGCATTTCAACTACCCAGAACATCAAATCCAAATCTTTGCAACTAGTCAGGCCCATTAATATGGGGAATTGTAGAGAAATGGATGAAAGAATTAGGCCCATATTTAAGCAAATTTACTTTTAGAGGAAAATAGTTTAGGTAACCACATGCCAGGCTTTGAGTTCATGCTATTACTTTTATATGAGTCAGAATAGATGTTACTTTAAAAGCAAAATTTGAAAATATTGTTGAATTTATGAAATTTTTTTTCATAACCTAGGTTCCCCAGATCTTTAGAAAAGAAAAAAATTCCAAAATACAGAGGGTCTCCTTTCCTCATTAAGGATGCACCTGGCATATAGCCAGAAAACAGAAAATCACAGTGTATTTATTTTTTCATATTATGCCTCTACGAGTTCTAAATCTGCAAGTAGCAAGAACAATGCTTCCCCAGAGGGACATATTTATATCCACTGTGATGGTAAAAAGACAGAGCTATGAAAGCATTGCAACAGCTGACCACTAAATGTAAGTGGAGGCCTATTTCAATTGTTTTGGAGTTTGACTGGGCATCCTATATCATTTATGGAGTAATTATCCAGGGAGTCACTGTGGAGGGGAAACATCCTCTCTCACAACCTTCCAGGATTCATTCTTCTCAGACATTTTTTTTTTTTTTTGCAGTGGCTGGGTGATTTTTACCCAAGAAGACTGTGAAAGTTGGTTTTCATTTACAAAAAGAGTGCTAAAAATCAAAGGATAAAAAATGTATCGTTTGTAGGAATTTTTTTTTTTTTTTTTTCAAATCTGAAAAAAGTAAAAAATCTGTAGGTCTGGAAATGGTGGGAGTGTTCTTTGCAGTTATCTTCCATCAGATGCTGGTGTTAGCAGAATCAGTAGAGTTACATTTGGAACTGTTTCTTCTGGGAGAAAAAACTCCTCAAACAAACGGAAAGAGAATGTTTTACTTTTCAGAATGGAAGTGCAAAATAGCAGATCTCTCCTGTTTCGTGTCACCTCAGAAACTGACTCTGATGACTGAAGCCAGTAGCCAGTGGTCTCATGCAGTGAGAGTGCTGGATTATCCTCTCTTCCTTTTCTATTTTAGAATTAGCATCTGCTTCCTCCACAGTGTAAGGATCTGTGTGAGCACATGTGCTTGTGAAATATGCGTGGCTGTGTGCCTGTGAGTGCATGTTGGAATGTGGAAAACAGGTTCAAGGGGAATGGGTGAGTTGTATTTATCAGAATGTTGTGTGTTCATTCATGGTCTTGCTTAATGCTTTCTAGTTTTTTTTCTTTGCAAAAGAATTAACAAATGTAAGACCCAACAATAAACCCTTTGCTAAAAAGCCTTTTCTAAAACGTTATAATAAAAAAGAGATACTTTGGTCTCCTAACAGCTGTTAGTTTTGAGTAGAAAAGCTCATAATTGTACCTGACATGTTAGTGAAAAAGCATCACCAACCTGCTTGTGCAATAAAAAAAATCTTTGTCACAAATATGAAGGGATTTTGAGGAGATGCAGTTTTACTTAAATGAAGGAAATAAGACACCAATATATGGGTTTGAAATGCACAATGTTTTTGTCTGTTCTAAGGTTATAACAAAATCTCTCATCCTCCATTATATTTAAGTGTAGTGGATATTAAATGCCACTTTCATCAGTTCAGAGTAAAGTCCTGTTTATATTGCTTACTTTAAAAAAAAATTTTCTTTCTATTACCTTACATCAAAAGTACTGCCATTGTTGGCTGAAGAATTAACTGTCTTTGCAGAAGTAAGTCAGTGGTTTTTTTGCTGAGGTATTTGGTGGTCTTCCAGGGAAACAAAAAGCCACAAGAGTTTGGTTTATTTCTCTAGTGCAGATAGTTTGTGACTACAAAAAAAGAGGTGCACTGGAATTGGATTTTATTTAGCCAGATTTGGACATAAATAGCAGGTAAGATGCCATGGCATTGGCTTTGGTGGAAGCACAGGGCATGCTGAATGCTCAGTTCTTACTGGTTAAGCTGAGCTACCCTGAAATCCACACATTTCTTGGGGTAGTTAGGTAAAGGTTGCTCTGTGCAAAATCCATGGCTGCATTCAGACCTCCCAGCATCAGCACTTTGACATTAAGGAAACATTTAATTTTGAATTATTGCTTGAGAAATTTTATCTTCAACTTGTAGTTATGTCTTCCTAGGTGTCACTCCCTATTGACTTACACTCTAGAAGATTATTTTAAGGGAATCTAGGGACACACAAGAGGATGGCAAGTTGGTTTAATTTTAGTAATTGCTAGAAGTGACTGATTATCAACACCAGTAATGGTGTTGTCACATGCAGAACAGTCACCTACCTTTTTTTTCTTTAACATTCTGATTTCTTACCGTCCATGTTCAAGAAATAATGAACTCTCTGCTTAAAAGGAATATCTTGATGGATTCGCTGAGTGAAAAAAACTATTCTGATTTTTGTCAACAGAACTAGAGTTTGGAGCATCTTGTAGTTTTTAGTATCTTCAATAATCTTCATATTGATCTAGGTTCCTGGCAATTGGAACAGTCTTTCCAATAATTGTGTCTAGATTTTCTAGTCTTTCAATATAACCAGTGAAAGGACTGGAAGAGGAGGAGAAACGCACTTGGGTGTTTTTCCTGATGTTCTTCTGTGTCATGTCATATTGTCAGAAGTGTGCAGTCTTCTGTCAGGCAGAGGCTCTGTCTGCCTGCAGCTGCACCCTGTGGGGCTCACAGGAGTTTCTTGCTGAGGCTTCTTCTGAATCTCTGACATCTTTTCCCCTGTGCTTGGAATAGGAACTTATCTGCCTTTACATATTTCTGTAATGTCTTTTGGAAACTTTCCACAGACCTACATTAAAATTTTGTTGGCCTAATGACCAGTGACCTATAACCCATAGTAAAAAAGGATACGTGTACTTGAAGGCAGCTGAGAAATTCCTGCCAGGCAGGACTGGATCCCAGATATGGCCTGGCTATTTGTCTTGAGCTTTTGTCAGGAACAATGTTATTTGTGATGAAGCTCTCATGAAATAATCAACTTGCAATTCTGTGTACTGAGTCAGGTGAGGTACATCTCCTTCTGCTAACAAATAGATTGTCAAAGTGTACACCTTGATCTCTTCTCTATCACAATGGTAAAGCTATTTATGTGGGGAAATAGTTCAGAGGGTAAAATTGCTCTTGTAGTACAATTGAGGTCCCAGCAGTGATCACTTGAACTGAAAACTGTCTTCAACTTTCTCAATACAAAAATAGGACTATTCTTATATATCCTACTCAGGTGATCCATAATGTAGTGCTGCATCCTAGCTGGGGTGGAAGACAGTTCAGCTCTTGTATTTGCTTTGAGTTTCACCATTCAGTCTTTTTTTTTTTCAGGAAATTAATTTTTTTGTATAGGTTTTCTACCACGTCTGCTTGCCATTTTCCAAATATACTTTCGATATCTTCTGACACACAAGTTCATGTAATTGAGTATTTAATGGTTTACAAACAGCGTGGCATCTTGTGACTTCAAAAACCACACAGGCAAAAATCAGTATTTATCATTATAAATATTATTATGTTTACCTGCTAAAGTTATGTAGGTACTACCTATCATTATTTTTCCATTTGTCTCATTGTTATGAGACCACCAAAAAAGGGTAATTTATCCACTGTACTGACAATATATACAAATATCTCACTTTTTTTCACAGTGATAACCTGTGTTCCCACAAGCTGTGTTATACAGAGTACCTGTAAGCAAAGCAAGCTTAGCCCAGAAAGATTAATTTGAAGATGTGATTTTCATCTCAATGTAGATAAAAACGTGTTGTAGACCAGGTGTGGTTATGTCTCTGTTTTAAAAACACATGAATTTCCAGCTGTAACCGTGGTGTGGAGTGGGTGGACTGAGCCTTATCAGGAATAAGGCAGCTTGTGCTGTGAGCCTGATTTCCAGCTCCCACCTCTGCTCTCCTTCCCTTTATCATCATCCCCTTGCCCCAGGTGCTGGGTATGGCACTTCATAGCTGCTGGACAGAAGACAAATGGATACTTGTCATCACTGACACGAGGTGGTTCATACTGACTGTTTTATTCCTCCAATGAACCTCTGGGCTGACTGAGGAAAACCTTGGCTTTACAAATCTGAAAACAGGTGAAAGAGGCTTAGCAGAATTTGGTGGTAAGACTTCATTTTCCTCCACAGTAAACAAAGAGCTGCTTTCCTTCACTGCCCTCTTAATGTCTTTGAAATGTGTGATAGATGCAAACTCTTAATTTCATCTCCTGTGTCATATATGAATTAGGGATGGATATCATAGCAGTGGGTACAATTTACTGATGTCTGTTTGTAGTACTACCTGAAATGAGTCTGTCTGACTCCTTTACTCAGTAACTTTTAGTGCAGCGCTCTCTGAAGCCTCATCATAGTTCCTTTTAATTGATAGGGCTTAAACATATAATTTTCTTTTCAGTAAGAGAAAAGTTAGCTCTCATTTCCTTATACAAATGTTAGATTTGTCATCATTGTGGGCAAGGGAAATCTAGACCAATGTGTTTTTTTAAAAGTAGATCCCCAGACAATGAAGGATCTTAGAAACCAGCAACAGAGACAAGCAGTCATCACTCCAAATCAGTCAGAAGTGCTGACAGAGTGAAACACAACTTGTTCTTGTAATTCAGAGCCATAAATTCTCTTGAGATGTCTGAACCATCTGCCCTTTGGCACCTCTGCAGCAAATGGTAAATCCATTGGTATCACGTATGAGACATCTGTTTTCAAGCCCTATTTATTCTTGATTTGGGGAAATCTCTCTTGTGTTCATACTTCGTTAGACTAATCCTAACTACTGGCCTTAAACTTGTCCTTTTAGTACCTCTGCAACGTATTTTGGAGGAATAAGTATTCCTTATTTAGTTTGCTGGCTCATAGGAATCCTTTTCCTAGACACTTATCTCTCTGTGTCTGGGCACTTAGCCCAGGCTGTAGATTTCAAAGGCAGCAGGATGCCAAGAGGTTAGACACTGTAATGTTGTGAATACTTTTTTGGATCCGGCAATTCATCATTAGCTGAAAACTGATACCCTGTTATGTGTTTGAGCAACAGTTGTATATGCAATATATAGGTAAGGATGTATACAAAGTGTTTTGTGAGTTGGAAATAGCGTATACGATAAATTATAAATGTAGCAACAAGGCTGAAGTGCATTTTATTTTGTTCCTGGTAGTACTTAACACATTCTTCAATGAAGAGATGCCAAGATACACAGTACAGTCATGACTGAACTTGCTGCTGCAATGATGGAATGATGTTTCTTCTACGCTATTTTCACTGAAAATAGCCTTTTTAGATACTGCAGTTCTTCATTGCTTGATATCCATTTCACACAAAATGTAGATGGATGTATGTAGTTTATTATATATATGCATTTTTTAATATTTGCATTTGATTTTTATGTGCGTAGAATGATTTTTTTTTACCTTAAGGGCCATTGCACAAGTAGAAGTAGTTGAAAAATGCACTTACAAAATGCATGAGGTAACAAATTATTCCTTTATATCACTCTGTTTTACTTTTTATGCTGAATGACTTTGGGGACAGCTGAGAGCTTGGCAATTTTTTTCAGCATTTCTTTTTTTTTAATAGTGAATTTCTGGTTGTTAAATTTACAGGATATCTGCTAAATATTTCTCTTACATGTCAGCCCTGGTACTTAAGAAAGAAAGTAAAAGATTTTGAAGTGTCTATCACTGTAGCCTAATATCAGCTTAGATAATTGGTTAAAGCTTTTCACAGTAAAGTGTCCATCTTCTCATTACTGGATTTTCAAAAATACCTGGTAAATATAAGTACCGTCTGCTTATTTGTTGTTATTGGCAAATTAGTTGTCCATTGTAGGAAGACAGGATATTTGTAAAAATGTGAAGAAATCTGTTGCCATAAAAAGGTTCTATATTACATTTTATAGCAGGTAAGAGTAAATTATTTATGTTGTATTGTTGCACTGTTCATGGATGGCAAAGACCTATATACAAACAATTTTTTTTGTTGTTAGAAATGGCAGGCATTCTGACTTGCAAATATTATTTCTTTCATGTAAAGCAGAGAAGAATTCAGGACAAGCCTGCACTGCAGAATGAATTTCTCAATCGAATAAAATAATAATGTAACATCCCAAGTAATTGATGCCTAACTGAAAAAGGTGATATGCTCTCCTGTGACTAAAACTGGGTGATGTAATTTGAAAGTTGTTTTTACACTGGCAGTTGATAACTCCATGCTTCTTTTATGCTGTGTCCAGACTTGATTCAAACTTAGGATTTGTCTGTTCAGAGAGCTATTGAAGTCAATATCAACTCAATGAAGTCAGTGATTCTGCAAAGGCAGCACAAAATCTGATAATGAATTCCCAGCGTTTTCTAAATATTAAGTAGAATAGAGTAGAATAGAATAGAATAGAATAGAATAGAATAGAATAGAATAGAATAGAATAGAATAGAATAGAATAATTTAAGTTGGAATATTTGAGATGATCATGTAGTCCAACTGCCTGACCAAGGCTGACTAAAAAGTTAAAGCTGGTCATAAAGTGCATTGTCTCAGTGCCTCCTAATCACTGACAGATTTGGGGCAGCTTTGAACCATTTCTACTCATTTTGTAAATAAAGTAAAGAAAAATACCTTCAGACATACCTTTACTTTGTTTCTTTTGCTTAAAGACTAAATACGTTAAACTTAAGAAAGCTTACACAGGGGACCTTGGTAACACCTTCATGTAAATCTGCCTGCCAAGCTTCACCTGGCTGGACCCTTGTTTTTGTTCAAATTTGTGAAGAACTTCGGAAAAACAGAATTCTAACATTTTGATGGGAGGGACAAGCTGGATGAGAAAGCTGGAAAGCCTCCCCCTACACAACACAGCCATGCAACTGTGACTTCATTTGACTAGCTGCATTTAATGCAAAGAAAAGTATGTGTCTCAAATGATCTTGTACATCAGAAGATAAATACCAGCATTTATTAAAAATAAAATACTCTTTTAAAACTCTTTAAAAATAAAACATCTCATTTAAAACACATTTGCACTGAAAACAGTCTTCAGTGTAGAAGTATTTAGATGTAGGGATGCAAAATGTACAATTTGCTTGAGTTTGTCTAGCAACTTGTCACTTCGGGTCAGAGCTCAATATTTTCTCATTTTCCTAATTTTCTGAGTTTATTAGTGATTAGATTCCCCACAATAGGCTCTTGTGGTTGAAATAACAACATTCAGAACAAACATTGGTGGGTGTTAAATGTAGTAATAAGAATTGGGCCATAGTTTTTAGAGAAAAAAAATTAAAATGAACAAATCAGCAAACAATCAGAAAGATCACCTATGGTACTGGAAACTTGTAGCAATGTGGACTCAATGATTAATGAAACAGCCTCAAGGAATTTTTCTTTTGCATGCTCAAACACAGATAATAGTGTTGTAATTGGAAAGTAGAGATTACCCTGATCTATGACAGATATTAGAAATCACTAAGTTTCTGTAGAAATCAGCCCTTTTTAATTGACAGGTAAAATATGAAGATTTCAATCAGCACCATCTGTCAGGAAGAAATATAAATATCATCTCTGAGTTAGTGTTCATTTGCTGATTAGTAATTTAGAATATTCAATGACATCTTCTTAAATAATTAATACAACTCAAATTTAAGAATGTCATAATAACAATTAAAAGTGATCTGTATGTATTCTCTGTTACATATTCTCTGCTGACAAAGCAGAGGCGTGTGACAGTTCCTGATGCTGAAGAGCCACGTCATGAGCATAAGGTGACTGTGAAACTGGGGATCCATGGTTCAGTGCAATGCTGTGGCAAGTTTGGATTCTCAGTTGCCATAGATTAGGTAGGTCTGGAGAACTTGGTCCACTTGAACCAGAGTGTGTTGCTTGACAACAGGCCTCAGAATGTTGTTTAAAAATGTACTTAAAATATAAAGTGACAGGTAATTGTGTTACACTCTTTAATGCAGCATTAAGTGTGTAAGCCTGTACAAAGCATTTTTCAAAACACACAGATAATATTACTTTTGCCTGTGCTGTATCTCAGATTAGCACCTTGCTTTCTCTGCTTGCCTAGGTTGCTAAGAATTATTTGAAGTGTGGATATTTACTGTGTTAAAATTCTTCTTTTATCCTTTTATTTTTTTCTAGGAGGTGTTTGCATTGCTCAGTCACTCAAAATCCCTCGGGAACCAAGACCAGGAGAATTTGAAAAGATCATTAAGCGCTTGTTGGAAACTCCAAATGCTCGAGCAGTCATCATGTTTGCCAATGAAGATGATATTAGGTGCCTGTTTCCTAATTTTGTGTTTTGAAGATGTTCCTCTTGACAAAGATTCTTGGCTAGCTGTTGGCAGATAGACTAAGAAAACTTTGAGATTCAATCCTATGTAAAAATTCTTGCAAATCTGATTATAAGAAATTGAGTCAAAGAGTGTGCTGGTCCTTTATTCTGGGTAGTTCCAAACTTCTCCTACCTCCTAGGAGTGCAGTGCCAATAGATAGTTGTTTGGTCACTGAAAAGGAAGAAACCAATAAGAATGCTAGAAAAATATGGCTAAAGATAAAACAAATTAGCTTGGATATTATTATATTTTGAGTTCATAACAATTGTTGTTGAATATGCCTTAGACTGTGAAAACTATAGATTAATTAGTTATTTTCAGCTAATGCATAACCAAAATAAATGCTGGGTTTCTCAAGTTCTTTGTAAATGGAATTTGTTTAATTGGTCATTTGTTGTTTGCAGAAGAGTACTGGAAGCAGCCAAAAAAGCTAATCAGTCTGGACATTTCCTCTGGATTGGCTCAGACAGCTGGGGGTCAAAAATTTCACCAGTCCAGCAGCAAGAGGAGATTGCAGAAGGAGCAGTAACCATTCTACCCAAAAGAACATCCATAGATGGTAAGGACACATGTGGCACAAAGCTTTCATTTTCTGTCAAAGTTCAAGTACTTTAGGTCTCTTTAAAAATAATTTAAAAATCATGTAGTCCTTGATTACAGGCAATTCAGGAAAAACTTTTCAACCAGGTTACCTGAGTTGGTCTGATCCAACAATAATTTAAATTATCAATTGAGATGAGGATATGCTGAATCTGCAATTAGGCAATCTTGTAATTGTCAAATAATGATGGCACTTGGAGTTAAGAGCTTCTTAACCATAGCCTGGTCATTCTTTGGGACAAATAAGGAGAGTGTTGGATGAGTGATAATGAATAATTGGATGAATGATAATTATTCCTGGGGAGGAGATTGATCTGTGCACTGCGTTCCACTCCTAAACTTACTTAAGAAGCTACTGTATTAAGAAAGATTCTTACTTGGTGGATGAAGTGGAAGTTGGTTTGCAGTACCTTATTCCTGTGAGGGTACTGGATATAGTAACATCTCTTAGTGTCTGAGTAAGTGTGCTAAACTGGTAATTGATTAGGAAAAATGAACACGATTGATGTTACACAGAGAATTTGGCCACAGGGAAATACTTGCAAGAAGCTAATCCAGATGGGATGTGTTAATCATGATTTCATTAAGACAGCTGGATTGCAGGGGTAAGGCTCCAATCAGATTTAAGTAGAAATCTTTAGTTTCTCAACTGGTGTCACTAACTACATAAATAGAAGCAGAATTACAGGTGTCCTGGATGTCCTCTTGTTCAACGAAGAGGTACCCCATGATTTTATGTGGCCTTGAAATGAAATCTAATCCTTAGATGATACTGTGCTTGTAAAATAGTTTGTGCCTAAAGCTTTTTCTTCTTATTATATTTATAAAAAATCTGATATTGTCTTTAAATTACTATTTTTTACTGTATCATATTTTAATGCTTCTTTCACCTCTCTTCAATGTAGGATTTGATAGATATTTTCGGAGCAGAACACTTGCTAACAATCGAAGAAATGTCTGGTTTGCAGAATTTTGGGAGGAGAATTTTGGATGCAAGTTAGGATCACATGGAAAAAGAAATAGCAATATCAAGAAATGCACAGGTAACTGTGAAAGTGAAAAATTATCTGTAAATTGTTTATAGGAGTGTAGGAAAGGAGCTGCTTTCTTTTCACTGCTTTTCTGTTTCCCTTCAATTCTCCAGTGCATATTGCTGAGTTGCAAGAAAAGTGTGACATTTTTTCTTAAACCTGAAGAAAATATTCATGTATGAAAAATTTAGTAGTTAATTTGCACAAATACTATGATGGTGCAGATTTTATTAAAGACCAGTGACAGTGGTTCAGTTCCATTTATGTTTTCAATGACCTCCTCTCTAACCCCATCTGTAGTTGTCAATATGACTTTTTTTTTTAGCAAGAGTGTGCATCATGGTAATTTTCATATTGTTAACCCTGAAGTATATACAGTGAAAATTAAATTTCTCTTTAAACTATTGAGGTCTTGATGATAGGTCAAGTCTTGAACTCCTTATTTAGTTTACAAACTGTGTTTGAGGATGAAAGAAAAAGCAAATCAATATGTTCTTATTACTTGTCCCCATGTGTAAAAGAAGGATCCTATATCATATTACAAAACTGAAAGCCTCTGTAGAGTTTGAGCAAAAACTGGAAGTAATTGTCACTAGTTTTTGCAAACCTGCTTGCTCAGGCATCATACCCAGATGCAATTGTCATGACACCTAATACAGCAGACGCATCAGCAGCTGACTGTGATCTTTTCTATGAGATGTTGTTTTCTTGCTGTTACTTGAGAAGTTTTATACAAGAGTGTTACTTTCTGTGGCTACTGCAGATTGCTAGTTACTTCTTGTGTAGACACTTCTACCTAATGTCAGGGCTCCTTGTTTCATTCCCTTAATTACTGCCACCGGTGCCAGGATTACTGGATGTGACCATCTGAGTAGTGCCAGCAGCAGTACACAATTTTGCTGCTCTATATTCATAAGTTGTCTGTGATGTGCCTTGATTTTCCTGGCAGTCTCTTCTTTCACCAAATAATATTTTCCCCATGGATCATGAACTATTTTCACTTGCTGTCCCAAGATTTTTGGCTGCTTGCTGACACTTTTATGTAGCCTTTGTTATAGGGTTGCCCTTCCAAATTTTCTACATGGCAGCACCTCACTTCTCCTGGTCTTGTCAGACAGAAGGACTGTGAAGTGTCCAAGAACATGCATTCCTGCACTTTCTGGACCATCAGATTTATTGTACGTGTTTTGTGCCATTGATTCAAACACTTACTGCACTGGGCTTCACAAGTCACAGATACAACTCACACAGAAACATCAGAACCATGCATTCTTTCTGTCATTTCAGCAATGCCTTGTCTTCTGCCTTTTACCACATATTTTACACACACACACAAAAAGGGTAATATTCAGTTCCTCACTGAGCTAAATGATGGCTCATTACTCTAATTCTTTGCTCCTTGGCTTTGATTCATATAGAAGTATAGTTACTCACGTCTGGAAAGGGATTATTTTGTTACTACCATTTTAAGTGGAAAATAGATGGGTTTTTTAAAGTTCTTCAGGTGGAATGACTGGTGTATGTGTTGTAGTTTGGGAAGCTATAAATGTTACCACAGATGGTTGTATGACTTATCTCAGCCTCATCACATCTGTCAAATTGAATTACTAAGTGAAAAGTAGTATATGAAATGCATAGACTGTATCTTCATCCAAAATAATTTCTAATTTGAAATAGATATCTGTATATTTCATGAAAAAACCCATAAAGGTGTGTTCTCTGAACCTGAAAATAGAGAGAAAACATATTTTCTGTGCCCAGAAAGTTAACATGGTACCAAGTGGTGGGACAAAGACATGGGAGGTCTCATATGACAATTGCACATCACATACATTTTAACCAGCTGGGGAAAAACCAATGAATTCTTCTGCAACGTACCTATGAGTGATAGGACTCTTCACTAAAACCACTTAAAAGTGGCTTGCCATAATAGAAGTCCCCATTCAAACAGAAGCAAATCTGACACAAACTGGCAATTTATCACAATCCCTATGCTTATCTAACTCAAATTTAAAGGGTTGGGTAATGGAAGTACCCACAATACATTCATTTTAGGTAAACTGAATCAAGAGATGGTGGTATTGCTAGTAAGTTCAAAATAAACCTCCTGTGATTAAAGGAAAATGAGAAGCGGAAAATGGGGGAATGAACCCCAGCCCAATTTAAACTCAGGGAATAGCAAATGATACCTTGACACACGCCAGTTCTTTTATCAGGGCCTCTCGTGCAAAACAGAGGGGAGTAATGCAATCCTGGCTGGTTCTTCATACCACAGCCCTCACAACAGTTGAATATGTACTATAATCTTCTATGTCTGCTAAAAAATAAAGAGTATCCCACCCATGAACTTCTCTTTTCCTTGAGAGGCCAAAGGCGTTACCTCATGGCCAAGTCTGCTCTGAAACAATGGGGGTAAGTGGAAAAAAAAAAAGGATGAATCCCCAAATTTCAGTAAGAATGTAAGAGCTGTTACGTTTAGTTGTTTATAACTTAATGTTGAAAGCCTTGAACCTCGGCCTATCCCCACTGCCATTTTTCTTTGAAGTGGGTTTTCTCTGATATTCTCGGTGTGGTTTCTCAGTCTTGATTTTCAGCTCAGTTCTTAAAAGGCATGTACAGGTGGCCATGCACTGGAACAGGTTGACCAGAGAGATTGTGGAGTGTCCCTCACTGGAGATATTCAAGAATGATCTAGATGCAATCCTGTTCCGTGTGCTCTGGGATGACCCTGCCTGAACAGAGAGGTTGGACCAGATTGACCCTGTGGTCCCTTCCAGCCTGACCCTTTCTGTGATTCTGTGCTTCTGTGTTCCCATCTCTAGTGCAGGACTTGAAGACTAAACATAAAAACACCATTTATTCTGATTTTCTGGTATTTTTATCTGGGCACTGCAGAAAATAAGATTCTCTGTGTTTTGCCCACGAGTCCAGTTTGTAGATCATGTCATTGTCTTTATAAGTGTTCAAGAGGTGTCTGGATGTGGCACTTTGGGCTATGGTTTAGAGGTGATTGTGGTGGTGCCAGGTTGACAGCTGGCCTAGATGATCCTGAAGGTCTCTTCCAGCCTTGATGGTTGTGTGATTCTGTGATGTCAGTAGGCAGTAGTACACTGAAAGAAATCCAAAAGCTCAAGATACAGCCACAATCTGAACATCTCTCTTTCCAATGATACTAAAAGGCAAAGATATAAAATTTTCTCAGGCTTGAGATGTATTTTATTATGCTTTCCTTACTTTCTTTATCTTACTTAGGAGGTACTTGAATCTTTTTGTCATATAATATTTTCAGTTTCCAACAACAAAACTCATATCCCTGTTCTCTATTTAGCCAAGATTTTCATAGCTTTAAATTTTTTGCTACCTGCAGTGAGGATGCTGCTGATCTAATCCAATTTCAAGCATTTCTTTTTCCTATGATGAAAATGCTTAATAGTGAAAAACCTTTCTGTCTTGTCTTTTCCATGTAAAATCAACAGACTTTTAAGCACTGGAAGTCTGAAAGGAATTTATCTGCCGTTAAGGTTAAGAATTACACAGGGGCATAAGCCTTCTTACCTTCTTCTGTTCTTATACATTACTGACTATTGCAGTCTAGCGTTGTAATAACTTGAACAGTTTATTTGAATTTTAAAATCCTGTTTATTTGTGGTTGCTGTTGCTTCTTATTCCTAAAAGAATTTGTGCTCTGGAGTTACATAAAGTCATAAGTTTCTTTTTAGTTTGCCTGTTTGTTTCTTTTTTGATTTTTGCCATTTTACAGAAAGTAATGATTTACCTAAACTTTGAAAAAGTAATTTTTTTCCACTATTGATTTGTAGCTAGCTCTGTGTGTTTCTGAATGTGAATGTACATTGATCAAGTCCTCAATATTAGAATAGTTCATTGAAAAATATTAGAGATTTCTTGTTCTGACTTTTCTGGAATTAAAAAGATATCAAATTAGGCCATTAACTTAGCAAGCATGCAACAATAATTCAATGACTACCCTTAAACTACTTTATACTTGAGGAAGAAGAAAGGCATTTGCAGAGAAAACTCATTTGTCTTACTACAACAAAATGGAAAAGAAAGGAGCACTACTAAGATTAAACCATATGTAGAGGTTACAAGAAACCTTACTTTATTCAAGGTGTAGGTTTTCTATATTCAATAAAAACATCTTTAGTGAGACATGATCTTTTCAGGGATCTTCAGTAGTCTTTCTCTAACACTGGGTTCTCTGTGGGGAGAAAAAGTGAGGAGATGGAAAGGTTTTCCCTCTTCCTGTGCCAGAGCAGAAAACTGCAAAGGCTGAGACAGTATCCATTCATCCTTTGATTCCCGCTTATCCTTCAAGAGGGAGGGCTTGCATGGTGTTTGCAGGAGATGGCAGAGACCCTTTGTCTCTTGCTCTGCTTTGTTAAATTTAACATCCTCATATGGAACTTTTCCATACCCTCAGCTTCCCAGTTGACTCTACCAGTGGGCCAGTTTTTGATAGTTGGACATGTAGCATTACTTAGAAATACTGTGGACTGACCAGACTTGTTCTTGGCTCCAATGCTCCGTTGTCAAGCTATTACTTGTCAGTGCCACCTTAATGCAGATTTCTGTATCTTGTCTTTCTTAAGAAGGCTGCAAAAGGATGAATACAAATATTTAAAAATCAAAGATATTGTAGAATACTCTTTTAATAATTGCATTGAGACAATGCACAGCATCACTCCTTCAGAAAAGGAAAACAGCGGTAGTGAAAGAAAGCAGCATTAATGATGAAGTGTAAAGAGAGAAGGGTAAGAATTTAATGAAATCTACTTAGATTTGCTTCCATTAACCTCACAGACTGCTAATATTTAATTTCAAGCTAACAGAAGTTTCTGAAATCCTCTTTTTGTATTTGTATGTATGTGTTTGTGTGTGCTTATACAAGTAGGTATGTGTTTGTGTTTGTATGCTTAAGCAGATAGAAATGTAACATGAAATGATGTGCTTACTATATCATGTTTTAATGGGAAAAATCATAGCCTCAGATTCAAGTCTGACAAAAGAAGTCACAATTCCGTAGCGATTTGTTCTGGATTTTGCCCACAGAATCCCTTGAAGGCATCCATTATGGTCTTTGAACAACAAAATAGGGTTCTTTAATAAAACACCAATTTAATGTGGTGCTTTCCTAAAACCCCAACAAAAATGTTAATTATGAATTTTCTTCATGTACATCCCCACAGAAGGAGTCTTCCCCCTGTTTTGTATGGTTAGAATTCTAACTACTCTGCAAGCCTAATCAGCCTTTAACTGCCTATAATATCTGACTGTGCTGCTAAAAATAAAGATGGGTGAGTTTCCAAAAGTGTAGAGACCTGTTAGCCTAATTTCAATTTGCTTTATTAAAATGAGCTGTTTGTTTCACTGAAAAAAATCATGGTGCAGTGTAATAAAAACTGTGCATACCTAGGAACTTTGCAGAAATATTATTTATTTTCTTGACTAACGTCTTTTATATTACAGTTGCCCCTAAAAATATTAATAGGAAGAAGTAAATTTATTTATGTGTGTATGCAGTCACATTCTGAAAAGTTTATAGGACAAATTGAAAACCAGAATTTGAATCTTGTAGAGGTGCAATGGCTTGCTGTTTTGAGTAATGGTTCGATTACCATCAAATCACTCTCAAAATAGTTTCTTTTCTTGATGAGACCTACAGAAAATTAAGAAAACCAGCACAGATGCAGTTGAGATACATGAATTTAGCACAATTCTGAAGAGGCACTGAGGCTCAGGAGGGACTCTTAGGGCACACAGAAATAGCTGTTGCTCCTCCTCTTTGTGATTTGTGAGTTGTAACTAGGATGTTTAGGCATAAGAGTTAGAAAGGGCAATTCTTACTCTTTCTGTTCTTTTGTTGTTGCTTGCCATTTTGTTGATTCCCATTTGAAAAGTATCTTCTGCACAAGCACAAAACAATTTTTTTAAGTTTTATATATATTTCTGAAATGTCTATTGCGATTCTGTGTGAGTACAATAATCTCACATAAAAATCACAGTAGTCGGATTTGCAGCATAAGCAGCAGCCAAGCTGACTGTTGAATCTTTGCTACCAATCGCATCAATTGGACACAAAAGACTTTGAGAGAATAGGGAGTGAAACTTTTGATACAAAAGTTCTCAAAAACCATATTTTCTCTACTAGTTAATACTTGATTTACAGGATATAAGCAATTAAAAAACAGGAGAAAAGGGGCAAAGCAAATGGTAAAACAAAAGAAATTATTTATCTTTCTATCGCAATCTCTTTCCTGATTAATTACGCTTGATATTAAAATATATTTCAACTTATTTTGATCTTAGATACCATCAATATCAGAAGTAAAACAATATATTTTAATAATTATAATAATTTTATAATATAATTAATGAGGGTAAACAAAGTTATTTCATCGAGTAGCAATGGAAATACCTAAGATTGCTTTTATATCATGAACATTTTCAATACATTGAGTAATTATTCACCCATGAAATGTCCCTGATTTATAAGTGATTGCTCATCTTTTGTGGAAAGGAGTTCAGACTGGTCACCTGTAAATAGATGTAGATGCTTTTAAATCTACCAAGTAGAATTTTATTGCAGACGTAGTCCCTGCAAAACCAATGGGATGTACACAAATGAACTTTAGTATAGTTCAGTGTAGGAAAGGAGGTCAGAATTTGGCTTTCAATGGTCAAGTGTAGCTATTAAATGTACCAATTATAGTTCAGTATTTCCAGAATATTATTTGTATCCGATATTTGAGTTAGGTGTTTTTGTATGAAAGGCTCTTATGAAAGGTCAGGTAGAAGCAGAGGGGTCCTTAATTTGTGTTAAAATCAGGCTACAGGGGAAAAATATTTGCTATATTGAGCTTACATTGGTTTAACTACATGACTGGGCATAATGATTTGGACTCTGGACTTAATTCATGTTTGGGACTTACAGACTTGCACTTGGAAGGAGCTCATGAAAAAGGATTTACTTAATTCTCCAACGTCTGGCAGGCCATCTCCATATGTCTCAGTAAACTGCTTAGACTGGTATGACTTACTCTGTGAGGGTGCCCATCTCTCTTTCCAGATTGCAGAGAGTCCTAGATGACTAAATTGGATCAGGTGTCCCACTTTTAGATTGCTCAAACCAACCGAAATGGCTCCTATTCCATGGTTGTGCTGATCATCACTTTCTCCACAAAGCAATTTCCCTTCCCAGTTCCTGTAAGATCTCAGTGATAATGCTAAGATCTGTTATATTAATTATGACTGTATTAATTAAGTGTTTAGAGATTACTTAGTATTCTTACAGGTACTTTCACACATAGAAACAGCAGGGCAGTCCTCTGTACACTGATTATCAGAAAATATTCCTCAGATCTGAATGTATGACTATTTGCATATTGATAATACCACAGATTTCAAGGATGAAATCTCCTGTGGACTTACGCGAAAATATTTTAAAATGACTTGTTGAAAAAGATTTACATTTCTCTTTTATATTTAGGCTTTGCTTAAAAAATAAATATTTCATTATTCTGGCTGAAGTCCTTTTATGCTGTAAAGAGATGATACCAGGAGACAGAGAAATTAAGGAGTTAAAATCTTTGATGAATCTACATAATATATGTGATCTGTCACACAGACCAGTGCAGCTGGTGGTGTGATCTCACATACCCTGGGGAAAATAAACTACTTTCAGTTTCTTAAAACAATACTGTGGAATGAGGTGTGCTTCCTTTAGTGCTATCTTTGGTGCTATCAGTAGACAATGGGTGTTTCATGCTCTAGGGTTCTTCTGCTCTGACTTCAGCATTTACTGAAGGTTTGGCAGCCGAGAATGGACTTGGCTGATTTTCTACCTTGTTAGAATATAAAACAGTGAAAGGGAGAGTCTGTGCACTACATACATTCCACCTGACCTCACAAAATTAGAAGATCCAAATGCCTTCAAAGCTCGGCAGTGAGGGGGCAGGTGGTGTGCTGAGGTCATGCTCTTCAGGGTTCCCTTGCTTTCAATCTGTTCTTTACTTTTCCATGTGCTTGAGTATAATATATCTGGGCCAGAGATTGAGTTTTTCAGATTTTGTTGTTGAACAGTCTTTCCTATTCTATTCTTTCAAACACAAAAGAAGAAAAAAGAGGGGGCATCTGCACGTCACAGACCTGTTTGTAGGAGTCCACTGGAGTTTAAGTGTCACATAAGCATTGTCTGGCAGACGCTTTTTCACTCTTAGTGCTAGATTCTGACTATTGGTAGATGTTTTCCTGAGCCATACTCTAGAAAGAACAGTTCTTCAAAGACTCTCAGGTAGATCAACAATTATTCTCTCATCTTGAAATGAACAAATAATTTCCAGAACCAGAAGCACTTAAAGGTAACTTTTAAAATTGACTGTGGCTTTTGAAACTACAGCAAACAAGTAACAATATCCTTTTATTCTTTTAAGTTTTGAAGAATTGACCAGGTCTCTGTAAGTGGCAGTTTCAGGAGCATTCTAAGTGCTGGCTTGAAGAGTGATAGAATAATCTCTGCAATTCACAGAAAAACTGTGAAGAATATATTAGAATCACAGAGTCATTAAGGTTGGAAAATACCACCAAAATCATTGAGTCAAACATCACCATGTCCAGTTGTTTCGATTTCAGAAATGACCTTTTATATTGCATATAAAAATCTGAAATTTTTAAAGGTCAGTTTCCATTTTATCTGAAATTTTATCCTTTTCTTTTTTTACCCATTCCTCTGTGAAATAATCTTACATGTAATTTGTGATGATAATAAAGGCAACAGGGTTTGAAACACCAGACCAAAGATTTTTTTACTTAGTTTCAGAGAGATAAAATGCAAAAGATGTATAGTGGCCAGATCTTCAATGTTGTACATGAGTGTTGCTTTATTGACATGCAGAGTTACGAAATTTGAGAGGATATGGCCCCCCAGATGAGAGTAATAACTTGATTCTTTGTGGAAATCACAGAGTGGTCAGTAATCAAATGCTGAGTAGGATAAGAAAAGCTTTAAAGGAATGATCAGAAGGAAAGCTACACTGCTTTTCACTTCAGAAGACCAGAGTTAGATCTTGTGAGTAGGGTGAAAATAAGCAGAGCTTTGTAGTCAAGTTGAATAGAACCTTGAAGTAGAGACAAGAAATTTGAACATCCAAAAGGGTAACCAACCAAGAACTTGATCTCAGCAATACTATATTCTGAAATATTCTGGTATCAGTGAAAGCAAAACTGTTTGTGAAAGTGGACTACAATGCACATTTGCTTTTTTGGTCCGCTGTTATGTGGTTCTGTTTTCCACCGTGTATGTATATATAAATATATATGTATATTTATTTATTTTCTTCTCATTTGACATTAATCTGTCTTCTAAAAAAAAAAAAAAATTAAAACTTCTTGTAACCTCCTTCACTATAATATTGAATCATTTTTGCTTTTGTTTTCAGAGCCCCTAACATCATCAGTACTTTATGTCTACTTCCAGTAATATATGTGACATTATAAAAAAGGAATTGTGTTTTTAGAATGTGAATGGTAGTTTTACCACCTTCCTCACCTTTTCACAATGCTTCTTAAATAATAATTTTAAAAAATCCTATATTAATATTTTCCTTGGTTTATAAATTTATTTTTTATTCCATTTAGAAAGGTGCATCTAAACATATATATTGGCTGTTATTACAAAGGTGCTCATTTGTAGTCATATTTCAAATTGTGTCTAAAGCATTCATCCACATGAAGACCAGCATTCTTTCTTTTGGAGTTTTCTGTTCTGGTTGGTCATTTACAGTATCTCTGGCTGTTGCTCCATTATATTTACTTGCCTGAAATGTAGCTATATGAAATTTCAAATGATCATATTTCCATGATGCTCAAGTCCTTAGTAACTCTTTTATAACTCTTTTGCTATAGCTCAGTTTATTGATTCATTTACAAACAAGTTTATGATTTTTTTGTTTTTTTGGGTTTTTTTTTCCTCAAAGTGCTCCTTTCTTAAAAAAAAATAAACATTTTTAATACTAGTTTAGATTCTTATTTCAGTGTGAGGAATTAATTACGTGATGATCAAGCATTTTGGGTGTAATTATGCATTCAAATAAATCACTGCAATGTTTAGAAATACAGCTCCAGTCATGCAAGGTAGGCTGTATGGGTGCCACTAATGCATCTGTGCAGGACTGCACTGAACTCAGTAACATTTCACAGCTGAAGGATCATATGAATGATTATGACTACCTGAAGAATGTCTTAAGTATATATAATATATATACTTATATATACTTACATTTTATAATATGTAATATGTAATGTCTTTTCTATCCATGTGGAAATGTTCCATAGCCAGTTCCACAAGCAAATTGTCATTTTAAGTGCTTGTACTTTGTGTTCTTGTGATAGCTCCCTAGAGAGCAGGGAGTTACTGGAAAAAAATGCATTATTAAAACTTTTCATTGGTCATATGTTCTTCAGCTTTGTATGTGATTGACTTTCTGATCAAATGATGGTGATATAACCCTATTCTTTGGGTTTTGACATTCATACAAATCTGCTCTCTTGAGCATTTGATTTTTAAACATTAACATGGTTTGCAGCATGCATGTGCCCATGTCTCAGTATGCATTAATCTCCTGTATAAAATCTCCTTTTCCTTAATCCCTATCTGTATGCAGGTCTATGGAGGATGCTTTCGGAGCAAAATCTTTTGCCTTTCCCAACGTCCTCTCCTGTCTCTAATCTTTGTGTCACTGATCTTCAATTTGTGATGGAAAGTCTAAGTGAGAGGTGCAGGACTGAGGAGGTTACTGAGTCATAGCAGGCAGCCTGAAGAAAGGGAATCAGCTGTGGGAGCTGGCCTTATGGCTGGACTCTGTGTTGGCAAGCACTGGTAGGCCACAGGAGAACTGTTCCCAGTCCCTTGTTTCTAGTCTTAGGTAAAGGAAAGCATTCAGATTTTAACTCTGCTGTTACACATTAAGAGCCTATTTTGGAAAGCAGGAAAAATGTAATTAGGGTCAAAACCTTTATTCTTAATTTATTATTCAGGAAATCCTCTTGAGAAGCAGGACTGCAAAGAAGATCAATCTTCTGTTTTAAAAAGGATTTTGGCATTTGGAATTGAAATTAAACCAGTTCATTTTACAAGTCAAAGAAAAGAGAATTAAACCTTATTCCATCCAATGAAAATACTATAGTTTGTTATCTAACATAAAAAATCAAATACATGTAAACAAAAGTTTCAAACTGGTTCAGTTCTAAAATGCAACAGTCCCATTTTCAACATAGTCCTGATTTTATCTACCATTTTCCCTACAACCCAAATGTTGCTAAGTACTTTAGAAAGTATATTTACAATAATGGAACTACATTCTCTAGTGAAGTGTAACTCTGTAACAAACCCTCCCCATAAGTCTACAGCTTAAGATGAGGACAAAAATTTATGATTTGGGACCCAGGAGAAAAAAAATTGTCAGAGCAGTGTATAGTATTTTATTGTGTACAGTACATGCATGAACAGTAAATATTTATCTAGCAGACAGTTGATAGAGACAGTAATGATAGTGTGTATGAATGACACGCTGATTATGATGAATCACGGGGATAAAAACATTGACATTGATGTCTAGTAGTTTTCCATGTCTCTGGACAATGGATTTATCCTTCTATAAGGCTATTTTTCAGCAGAAACTATCTAAATTGGGTATTTGACCTGTTCTTCAAAATCAAATATATGATTCTAGGAGTAGAATGTCAGGTGGGAGCTGGATAAACTCACCACTTAACAGCTATGTATTTCCTGAAACCCTAGCTATATCAATTCCTACGAGAGAATGAAACAATGTGAAGAATGCAAATTTAATGCTTTTGTAGAACTTTTTTATTTTAAACATTTCAAAAAAATTGGAAGATTTGTACCTCTTCTTTTATACTGGTTTATTATCCCTTGGAAAAAAATAAGATGAAAACTTTAATGAGTTACTGCACATGTATCACAGAGATGGGTTATTCAGCTTTTTTGAAAGACTAATTCTTGGCAGTATGATGACATCAGAAATGGAACATATTTGGTTCCTGATGAGTTATTGTTTAAGAAAGATGTGATTTCCTTGGTTTATTTTTAATTCAGAGTACATTGGTAATTGTGGAAATCTCATCTTTAACATAAGCTTTCCTATTTCAGAAGATTTCTTAATGTCCTCCCCTGTTTATGGGGACTGTTGTGTTCAAAGATTCATAGAATTGTTAAGGTTGGAGAAGACCTCTAAGATCATCTAATCCAACACTGCCATGTTCACCACTAAACCAGGTATATGTTCTTCTGACATTTAATAAAGCCAAGCCCCTCTTTCTGATTAATAGACTTTTCTTGGCCAGGTTTAAGCAGCTCTTTTTTAACTTTGCAGTATTCTTGCCATACAACAGATAAATTCTTGGTTACTGAGGTAAGAATGCACTCAGCTGTGTGGACACAGAAACCATTCCAGCTGTGAAATTGTGTGAGCTGGCAAACTTTGGTAGAGGGGAAGCATCTGGTGACTCTGGAGGCTGAGTGGTTTTCAGGGCTCAAAACAAAGCAGTCTTCAGTCAATCAGAGGATATTGTACTTTTTGTTAGGCCATGTGCAAACTTTGAGGTTTTTTGTTTCTGAAACGTGCGTTGTGTTTATGCTGTGAGGTTTCACTGCCACTTGGAATTGATAATTTAGGTACAGAAATGTTCCCACAATTAACAACTGCTAATTAAAACACAGACAGAGTAGTAATATAGGCTGTGAGAAATATGCTATGCAAACTTAGGTCCATTTCATACCTTCCGAAAAGGAGAGAGAAAGAAAAGAGATGAAGTGTCACTTCTATCCTGTCCCAAATCATGTGTTGCCTACCTGCTTGATTGTTTATCTGTTGCATGCAGGGGTTTGTTCACTTTACTACCCCATAAAAAGCTTTTAGACCTGTAGATACTGCCTGGCATATCTTCCACTTCTCTTGGGCTATGTCACTTACATAAATTGGCCTTTGTGAGGTGATTCTGAAATGAAGTTCCTCTTTTAAAGGTTAAATATTTCCAATAGAACTGCATTGTGATGAAGCTTAAAGGACTTGCATGGAGATAGCAGCCTGAGCCTTGTGTGGTTGTGTATCATACCTCATGCTTCCTAGCATTGTGCTGGTGGACTTCTAGCATTGGGAAGTGGATCTGTCCCTGGTTTTACCTTATTTGCAGCATGTTGCTTCATACTACTTCAAATCGTTCTAACTGCAAGGGGAAGGCAATCATTTTCAAACTTGCCCTTTGCAGTTGGTGAGAAAAGCCCATTTGGAGAACAGAGGAAGTGCAATTCATAACTCAGGTGCTGAAATTTTCCTTTGAGATGTGAGTGTTTGGGTACAACTCTGAAAGAAACTGAAATTCTGGCACCATAGCACTCAAAGATGTGTAGAAGACAGAAATTCAGACAATTCTGACAATGAAGGAGGAACCCGAAACAAGATCAGAGTTTGATGCCTGAAGCAGAAATTGCTAATTTGCCTCAACTGTGAAATATAGAGTTGGGCCTTAGAACAGATGGAGAGAATTATATGCATTTCACTTAGAGGGAGAAAGAATTTTATTTTTATATTGTCTGCCTATTTAATGGTTTAATTTCTTAGTTATTTTTACATCTTTTCTTCACCTTCTGTTTGCACCATAATCCATTCTTCTTCCTTTTCATTTAATTTCATCTGTCGAGTTTATTGAGCTATGTCAAATCACTCTGTGGAAGCAACTTTTGGATTAGCCCGTTTGTTAGGTCTTGGAGTATAATAGTTAGGTACATTCAGGTAGGCTTGAAAAGGAATAAATAGCTTGAGTTTTCACAGCTACTCTTCAGCGTGACAGTCCTATGTGTAAGAATGGTTTTGACTTTTCTCACTTACAGATGCCAGTAGTCTTTTGTGCCAACTGATCCCCAATTGAGACTTACTCTCCTTTACAGCTTGAATGCATGACTTGTTTCCATTAGCACTGTCAGGGTGTTTCAAATTGACTTGCAATTTTGTTTCACCTACATGGTGACTCAGTGGTAGAATGCATTAATAAAAGTTTAGAAATAATAATGGTGTTTACCCTTGAATTTAGAAGACTTTGAGATGCACCTTAATAGTGTCACAGAACTGTGCAGGTTCACACAGGAATAGATTTCTTTCTTATGCTCTGTTAAATTTCCTGTGGAATGCTGAGTACATTAGGATCCATGGTAACCAAGCCTGCTGCAGTGCTGTATTTCTGTGCTGTTGATAATGCAAGTCCATCTAATTAGCACCAAATGTCAGGGTACTAAGAGGAGCAGGTGGCACCATTTGTATCTGAAGTAAATACAAACACAGTATTTATGTGCAAAACCGGGAAAAATACAGCCTTTTATAAACTCTGTTATAGATGGTTTGTGTGATTAATAAGGTCTGAGAGAGAAAAGATAATTATAAACTGTGACCCATGAATGGAACTGATAATTTCAAGTCCAGGTTGGAGCAAATGCTACTGATAGAAAATATTTTAGTCTTGAGCCGTTGACGAAATAAGATCTATTACTTTAGGAATACAGACTGTAATATTTGGCATTTTTAAATTCCATGGTTCTTTCTCAGTTCATGTTATGCTTTAAAAGCTGATAGGAATAATGACAATTGTGAATAAAAAGAAGATGGAGGATTTAAATAACCTTGATTTTCATGAAAGATTAGAGACTACAAGCAAGACCTATGCAGTGTCTTTCAGGTGATTTGAAGGACCTAAACCTCTGTGTGACTCATAATATGCATAAAGACAGTGTGCATAGGTCTGAAGTGAAAGGAAACTGCTATTGATCTGCCTAGATTCCATTAGAGACATAAAGAAAGACAAATGCCTCCCAAAATCTAACAAAAATCGCTGTCTGGAGGTGCTTTACACTGTTGTCAAACAAGGAATACATGTTCAGGAGAGATGCAACTTACAGGCTCCAGTAAAAACTTAACTGTAATCCATAAAAAACTTAAGCATAACCCATGTTTATGCCACAAAGTATTGCAAGGCCAGGAGCAGGAATGGGTCTGAAGATGGTTTCCTACCTGAGAAATGCTGTTTCTCCCTTGTTAGGTGTCAGTTTTTGCCAGGAACAAAAGCAGTTCAGGATGCTGAGATCTCTTGTGTCTCATACCTGATCCTATCATAGCCAACTTGATTTCCAGGGTGAGACCTTCCCCTGGTGCAGCCAGAATGCCAGATTCCAGCACAGAGCTAAACTGGGGCTTGGGCACCACTTTTATAGCTCCATGGAAATTTAGGAGGTAAATAACTGAAAGGTATGGGGGCCTTTACATGGCTGATTCACACTTGGCAAATATCGCCTGTGATGACTACATTTCCAGACTGATTGCAAACAATAAACTTCATTTTTATGCTATATCAGCCTAATTAATCATCTCATACACAAATATTCACTAAAATGAAAGATACCATCTCTATTAAAATTTTAAGCTTTTTATGAAATAGCTCAGTAAATCTGGCAGCTGATACATTAATAAAATTTGCAATTCCATCAGTACTATGAAAATACTGTGCTTTTTTCCATATTACAATTTAATTAAAAATATATGCTATCTGTTAACACATTATTAAATGTATTTTATTCCCTTCCATTTACAAATTAGATATTAAGTCTTCCTTTACCTTTTCTTTTTATTTTTTTTCCATCAAAGGCAATTTGAGGTTGAGACAGAAAAAGGGAAAATGTGATGAATGCTTTGACATACTTTGTGAAAACCCCAGAACTGAAACATAGTAATTGTAAGAGGGTGAACGTTTAAAGAGCAATAATTAAGTAAAATTAGTTTCTAGCAGGTTTGGAAGTACAGAACATATTGTACAGAGAAAAAATAAATAAATAAACATGCAGATGAAAAGAACACCCAAACACATCCAGAAAAGATTAAGAGACTAGGGTAAGTAACAAGGAAAGAATATACAAGGCAACATTTCCAAAAATAATAACTTACTCTTCCTTCCAGCTATAAAGGAGAGCAAAAGAGCCAAACAGCTTAAGGGGAACAATGTAACTGGGCTTAAAAAAGCAAGTAAAGCTATTTTTTTAAATGTTAAAAGTTCTCATCATAAACCAAATATTTCAATTCAAAGCAATTGCAGAAAGCCATCAGATCCTTAAAAATAATATCCGGAAAGACAATCTTCAGTACAAAACATCAATTGGTTAAAAAGGAAAATAAATACAGCTAATTTTTACATCAGCATAGTACATTCCAATCATGTTGTCTTACTCATCTCCTTTACAGGGCAGCTGGCAGTAATGTATGGCTTGTTCTGCTCTGGAGCAATTAGGGAGAGAGAGCAGTGTTGTAGGTCACAGTTTTTGTTCTCTTTTTGTTACTTTGGGAAAACACATAGAGCCTGCTGCTAGTTGAAATTTCTCATGGCATCTCCAGTTTGTTGATAAAATCCAGTACTTCAAGTGACAGCCCCCACCTCCCCCAGTACCTTCATATGTTTCTGAGTCTAGAGAAACCCTGCTTCTTTAAGAGTGAAGATACCAGTGACTGACAGCACCTTGCCTCTTTGTGAGGGAGTATTTCCTGCTGCTTGCAATATGAGGCACTTCTGTTTGCATAAAGTGAATGACGTTCTTATGTCCTTCCAAAGAAAAGCTTCTGTTCCTACTGGAGTCCAGCTCTGAGGCTGTCCAAAGTCACTCTCTTGCTACAGACAAGTGTTAAATGACAATGGCCTTCTTGCCTCAGAGAAACAGTGATTTCCAGTTGGTTTGCCCTACAGCACCCTTGGAAACTTAGAGAACAGATGATTGCTCTTTGGACAAGGTTGCTGATGTGACTGGGTTCCTGTAGTCAGTCTTGATGTAAATTCCCATCCCTCCAGCCCTGAAGAAGTCAATGATATGTTGATTTTCAAAATAATAAGTATGATAAGTTGTCAAGCAACTGTGTGCTAATTTCACAGAGACCAGATCAGTCAGTGGAAATAACTGTGATAAATGCCCTCTCCCACTCACTTGTGTGGCTGAACAGCAGGCAGGAAGGCTGCCTGGTATCAGGGCTCACACTGCTACAGCACCAGTATCATGGTACCAGCAAGAAAGTGGGGAAACTGCTTTTTTTCTTGGGACACCTGAACATGGTTATGGGGGAGAGTGAGATAGGGTAGATGGGGAATGATAAATGTCATGAGCAGGAATGCTGCTGCACCAGTACAGGCTGAGAAGCTCCTGAGGGGAGCATGGAGCTGGCAGAAATCTACAGGAGGGCTTGCAGAAACTTCCCCAAAGGAAGGGGGAACTTGATGGAGACCCTGAGAAGACCACAGAAAATTTGCTGCAGTCCAGGAGGCTGATAAAAATTGTTGATCTAGAAAACAAGCATGGAAGTACCTCCTCTGTCGGGTACAGTGAGTAAGGGAAAGATTTGTTTGCAAACCCTTTTATTTTACTCTGTCTCACCATATTATACTTAACTGGACACGCAAAAGTCACTTGTTTTAGTGTGTGTTTTAATAAATCATTGATGCCACAAGCTGTTTTAGTGTCTTTAGTCTGGTCCCTTTTAAGGGAAGAATACAGTGGTTCCAACTTCAGAGTTATGGCCAGCTGAGAGCCTGTCACAATAATTTTTCAGCCACTCTCTCTCCTGTCCTGCTCACTTGCACAAGGGCAAAAAGCAATGGCTTTGCAGAACCTATTAGCCTCTTCTGCACTGCTTTAGCACACTGCCTAAAGAAATAAAAGGAACTCTTTATGACTCTCAGTATTTGTTTGGGTTTTACTGTTCAGAAATATAACCATCAGGCTTTTATATAGAGAAGAATAAACTTAACTGCATGCAAAGTCACATAAAGAGATCTTAGCAGGAATGTAGAAACATTTAGAGATTCTCATTGATATGTGTCTGTTCTTTGAATTAGATTAATGCAGACTCTGAATATTAAAAATGTCTAAACTGTAAAAGATAATGGCTACTTTTTAGTGTCAGAGGAAATCACTGATCTGTCATCCTTGTGAAAAATCTGCAAATGTGGTTTAGATCACAGATCCATCAAATTATTCAGAAACAAATCACTTTGTTTTTTAAAAAAAATCTTAGCAACTCCTGAAATCTAAGTTGAAGACCTACAATGTTCACAAAATTTGAGGAAAAGAAGAAAATGTTGGGTCCCAAATCTGTCATTTGTGCTGCTAGCATTTCATATGCATACTCTTTGAAGATTTCACAGTGAATTCAAATTCATGAATCTAATAACAGGCACGTCACTTGGTCCTACTATGCTGAATGTGATCCTTCCTGCAAAGAAGTCTGAAACAGGCACTATGTTCACACTTATGTAGTAGATAGAAAACCTCAAGGTTTTTTAGAAGGAGGGAGCAAAAGCTTCATTTGTAGTGCAAAGGAGAGAATTTATGTCAGAGGTTTAGGCTGGGTGTTAGAAGGAGGTTCTTCCCTCAGTGGTGGTTGGGCACTGGAAGCAATGTCTGAGGAAGTGGTCACAGCACCAGGCTGACAGCGTTCAATGCTCTCATGGTGTGATTCCTGTGCAGGACCAGGATCTGGGCTCCATGATCCCTGTGGGTCCCTTTCAACTCAGCATATTCTGTGAAATCAGCATTTTTATAATCCATGTCCAAAGGGAAGCAGGAGAGAAATTTAGACTGGAACTCTCTCTGTTCAGTACAGTGAACTGTACTGGAACACTAAGTGGCTAGCAAATTAGTCTCTAAAAAATGCCACAGTTCTTTAATGGCAATACTGTTTGCATCTGAAGATCCCGTGACTATAATTTGGATGCCTGTTATTGGCAACCTGAGATCCTGGAATTACACAGCCTTTTTCCCTTGCAAAAATGTAAGTAGCTAAGATGGTACTTGTAGAAGGGTTGATTCATATAAGCTGAGGGCAGCAGTTGGATATTCAGTGTAGGCTGAGATTTCACCAAGCCTTGTTCCTCACAACTGTTTTTTAATATAAATCTTGACTGATAAAAACCCCAAGTGTGTCAAAAGACAAAGAAGGGAGAGTATATCTGATGAAAGGTGATTTTTTTAGAGAAGAGTCTGTCCTGAGCAGACCTGGGCAGAAGGCAGCAGGTTTGCAGGCTTAACTTCCTCAATAAGACACTGAAGTTGTACAGAGGTCAAAGAAGATTAGCCAAGGGAAGCAGAATTTCAGGAGTAGATAGTAGAATTGTTCCAAAGTCTCATCACTGCACCAGTTAAGGGATGCACCAGTTCATAACTAGGAGCAAAATGGTCAGCGGACTGTTAAGTCCTGAGGTTTTATGTATTTTGTATTTACCATTTTCAAAATTGTATTTCCTATTCTTAATGAAGTATCTAACATTTTCCTTTGCTAGATGAAAGCTTATCCATAATTGGTTGTAGAAGTTTTGTAACACTCAGACCTCTCCTACTGAAGGAGCAATGCAAGTTTAAGAGTGCCACAGTGTGTATGCTTGCTCTGCTTGTGATTTCTGAAGGGTCTCAGGAGCTGGCAATTACATTCTTAGAAAGCTGTGGGAGTCAGTTTGAAGTCTAATAATGCCAATGGAGAGGAATTGCCCTGAGTGGATCGGTATAAACAGCACACAGAGGAACACAATTTCTGACCCAGGGATTAAATCACAGGCATCAAACATTTCTTTCAATACATTGATATCTGTGTCGTCCCTGTCATGTCACGTACACAAGGTGACAATACAAAACAAGTGAGGTAGGTAGGATGACTGGAAGCAATAGATGATTTTAACACTTAAGCAGGCACTGGAAAACACTATGTACCTGTCTTCTGGAGGAAAACTGGAAATTTTTTAAAGAGTGTGAAGATTTTAGAGCATTTTAGAGTACATTTCGTGTTTTTTAAATAGACCAAGGAAGTATTGATTTTAAAATCCATAGCGAAGAGAAATCTTCAAATAAACAAATAAAACTAGGAAATGAAAACATTTTTAGAAAATATTTAGTTAATTCAACTAAAAGGACAGGAAGAAAATAGAACACTTCCTTCAGTTTTTACAGAGTGTACCAGTAAGGTAGGAATCCAGTTGACAAACTCTTGCAGAGGATGATTCAAATATTTGATGGCTTAAGCACTAAAGCGGGTTATGCAAACAGTAATTAAAGAACAATTGTAACATAACATATAGAATGTATTATAGAATAGTGATTATATCTTTTGCATAAGAATTTTGTCCTAAATGGGTTCAGTTAAAAACCACTCATTTACTTTCACCTGTAAATAGTAACTGTCACATGGATACAGAGTACAGTATTTACAAAGGATGACTTCTAAAGTGCCACAGCATAAAACCAGTCATTTGTGCCAAGATTTTTTTCCATATTATTTCTCCAGAATATTATGTTCTTATTTTATTAAGTTCTGTTATTATGTTCTTATTCTGGTTTTTTTAATGTTAGTTCTGTAACTGTGTGTCTAAAGGGTGCATGAAGAATTAATTTTCAAACACTTTTTATCTGCCTATGGGTTACTGTAATCTTCCACATCCCATTAGCAATAGCCTTCATAGTCCCTTTTTGTGAAGACAGTATGGCTATCTCTGCAGCTTTTGAGGCACAGCTCTGTTTATCTTTGATTTTCTGCAATATTGCTTGAAAGATGGAAATGTCAAGCTGGATGACAGCTAATGAACTGAGTGTTCAGTAGTTCATCACACTGGTTTTACCAGAAGTCATTTAGCAACAAGTTTGAAATAATTGTCTTTGGTAGCATGAGGTCACTTGCCCTCTCTGACAGAAGACACTGGTCAGAATGGCAGCTGGCTCTGGAAGGGGCAAATCTAACCTGAGTCACAAAGTGTTCTGTCAAAAAAATCCTGGTGTTATTGTGGATGAATTAGTGATGAATCTGATCTCTGCAGCTTTGGCCCCAGTGAAGACCCAAAGACATCTGCTCTTCAGCTGTTGTGAGTGAATTCTCTCCTGTTGAGTGAATTTTTTGTTTGGTAAGGGTTTAAACATGTACGTGTCATTTTAAGACATCACAGCTTATCGATGCTTCTGTGGGAGACCTGTCCCACCTCGGGCCATCAGGAGAACAGGATTTGGTTCAGTGCTAAGCACCTGTGTCTGGAGAGGTGAACACAACACCCTGAATACTGTGAGGTACTTTTTAGTTTCCTCAGGAGAGAGGAGACTTTCATTTCTCTAGATAAGAGGTTTACCAAAGCATTGTCTGAGTGTTCCCCAGACCACATGAATCATCTCTGTGTGTCCATCAGCAAACAGAGATTGCAGCTGGGAGTGTTTTCCTGACTCCAGGCACCAGAGCAGCTGCTGCCAGCTCCCCCTCATGCTTGTGAGCAGTGTCTCAGCTCTTGCTAGATCCTGCCTAGAAAGAGAGGAAGAGATCAGGCAGAGGTGATTTGGTGCATTCATGTTCTGATCATGAAAAATCCAGAGTGGATGCAAGCAGGAGAGTGTGAGAAAAGGGTGACATTGCACTGATCTCCAGAAATATTTTGTTTTGAGGTTTCTGTAACACTTCTCTAGGGGAATGCATTTCCAGTTGCCTCTTGCTCACATCCTTTTCTACTGACAGAACAATGTATCTTACTCAGTACCAAGACTGATATGATTCCTACTGGGACAATATCATTATCTTCCTAAATGAGTAAGCAGATTCTGCATAGCATGTTGGTTTTATGGCCACAGCACATCATGGGGAGACAGAATCCATCTTATACATGATTACCAGAAAATGAGGTAATTGAACTGAAATTTTGTTTGATGTACCTTAATCGAAATACAAAAATATGATTGTCTTACTATGTTTACCTGACATTTTTCTTAATTTTATTTGGAAAGCAGACACTGATTTCACACAGTGAAAAAATGTTTGTATTAGAAAGGTTTGGCAAACCTAGCTGAAAGAAAGCACACTAAGAGAAAATTATACTTTAAAAGAGGCTGTTCCATGCACTTTATTCTGCATTGAGGCCTGATGTTGAACATTTTCTCATTTTATGTGTTGGAAGCTTTATGGATAATTATCAAAAGATATTTTTCATTTAAATTTCATTCTTCACAAGACCTACAATGTTTTTACTATGTAGAAATAAAAAAATATATATCAAAGGCAGTGACCTTACATTATACTCGTTCCTGTTCTGTGGTATGGCAGCAATCCTCAATTACTCATAGCAATCAGAAAAAATATCTATGTAAGATAAAAGCTCAGAAGAGATCTCATGGGTCACTGATTTAAATTCCTGGTAAATGCAGACTCTTAGATCACAGAATCTAATTTATGAATTTGATGGTTTATTTTCAACTATAAAGTTTCCTCCATCCTTCTGTTTAGCCTGATCTGGGGAAATTTGATGTTGGAACACTCCAAACGCAGCTCCCCTGGACAAAGAAAATCCTTTTTTCAATTTTCTGTATTTTATTTTATGGCTCATGACTCATGCACTCCCGGCTTCATGGGAGTGTTCTTCTCCAGGTGCAAGACTTTGCACTTCAGATGAATCAAATCAAAAGAATCATAAACTTTTTGAATGGACAATACTAATTTCTATTTTTTATTTATCTAAAATTCTGGAGCAAATTTCCTGTGAGTTTTTTGCTTTAAAAATGTTATGTTTATTTTGCTGATGAATGAGAAAATGCTTGGATCGAGTGTCAGTGAACTATTAAATTTTTTATTTTATTATTCTTTTTAAGGCATTTTATTTAGGTGAAAAAAAATCATGACATTATAGTGCAAATTATGCAACTGCACTACCAAAGAAGGGATGTATCACCCCAAATCACTTTAGGAAAGAATTGCCCTGACACAGACATAGAGTCACAAGGATAAGAAAAGCTTTTTTTTTTCCATGTTTTATGTTCAGAACAAGGAGAGATGCTACTGCACAAACATGGATTTGAGTGTGACTGATGAAGAGGGATGCAGTTACTTTCTTCAAATTAACACTGGCTCATTCAGAGCTTGAATTTGTTCTCAGGTGACGTAGATACAATTGTGCAGGTACAGAGCCATCCCATTCACATCATCACTGCCTATTCCTGCTCATGATGCTACTGTCATGTTTGTTGCTTTGTGTTTTCTCTCAGCATTGGATGTTTTGAAAAATATGATCACTATAGTAATTTCCTCTTATAAGTCATTATTCTGCTTGTTTTGTTTCCTGAAGCTACATGGGCTTTTTAATGCCCCTACCCCTTCAATTTTTATATTTCCTTCATCCAGCCTGAACTTTCTGTTTTCCTGATTTTATTAGAGCTTTAGAACTGTCTAGGTTGGGTAGATAGTAAACGTGCATTGGCAAAGAAATAGAGTGGGGAGTGTGTGTGTATGAGGAAAAATGTGCTTCAAAATCAAGATCATTCAGTATAGTATTTCTAACTGCAGTTGTTATTGAGAAATAGAAAGAAGGAAGATGTGATGTAAATCAGCAAGAATTTAAGAAAGGAATTCAAGGTGTTAGACAATACAGGACACTAAACCTCACCTTTGCTTGCTTCCTTTTCCTTGTGTGTGACTCTGCTCTTTCCATGATGACTGATTTCAGTGCTGTAGCTTAAATTCATTGGAGTTTCCTGCATATATAGGTATTAATTATTAATCCTAATTTCTATTTTTAAGCTATTAGCAATGAAATCCTTTTTAAAATGAAAGTTGAGACTGTCAACTCATAACGTTATTCCCAAAGTTGGTGCCTTAACCTCAGACCTATAGCCTGTAAAAGCTAATCTGGTCCTGCTTGACATAGTCTTGTTTTGTCTTTTGTGTTTGCTTTTTCCTTCAATAAGATAGTTCTATTTTGACATGTAGATGATTTGCAAAGTATGAAAAAGCCATTGCTACAATTTAATTTGTGTTTGTTCATATATTTTAATTATGTACTCCTTAGCTCATAAATATGAGAATTTTTAAATGAGAGTTATCTTAGCAGAACTTTGTTGTTGGATTTGTTTGGGTTTTGTTTTGCCTTTTAAAAAATAAGGTTAAATAATTACCAGGATTTTGCAAATTTACATAACTGCTGCTTTTTTATTTTCTATTTTCCTGTTGCTATGGCTTAGCTTTTTTCAGCCTGCAATGTTTATTTTTACATTTGAAGCAAGCTTTTAATCTATTGTGATGTATACCTGATACTCATAATAAACAATAAGTCAAAGGAATATATTTCTTCCCTTAGAATTTAGTTGTCTTATAAAATTCTGGGAATTCTGATCTGTAAATTTATGCAGGAATTACACTGTGTTTATCACTGGCAAGAGTCTTTCAGACATAGCAGCTGCTTGTCTTCTTAATGATAATTCCTGCTTATAAGCACACTCACAGCAGGTTATGGGATATTTACAGCTCTGCATTTTTATGGTCTCTATATAGTCACCTAAATGAGCTAGTTTAATTCTGTGAACTAAATAAGACTAGTTACATGAATGAAATTCCTCTCTGGAAAACTGCCTGAGGGATTAGATTTGATACTGCCCCTAATACAGTATATTTGCTTTCTTTTTATTGACTCAAACACTTTTGAACAATTAATGTTCTTTCTGCTCTCCTCCATCTGTCTAATTTTTCTTCTTTAAGCTGTTTTGTTTGTTTTTGTTTTTGTTTTTTTTCTGTGTGTGCTTTTTTTTTTGTTTGTTTGTTTATTTAATTTCAAAAGAAGTTGGTTTTCCAGGAGATTTTTCAAATGTTTAACATATGCCTATGGAAGTGCAGGGACACCTGAGTTACCAGCCCACCAAGAAGTGGGGACAATATACCAATATTACTCCAGCACTGTGTGCTAGATAACAAACTCTAATAAATTCGAGGTCATATCCCAGGTGAAATCCTGGAGATTAAGCTACTGTACAGCAAGGAGCAACAGCACCACCACCAGGTGTTGAAAGAAAAGAGCAGATTTAGAATATTCAACCTTGAAGCAAAATGGAAGATGTCAATGGACAGCTCTGGCTCATTCCTGCACTCAGCGTTGTAATTGGCTGCTGCTGCTTTTGGCAGCTGATTGTGCTTAGAGCTATTGCAGATTTCTAAGTGAGCTGTTTTTAAACATTAAGATCGTGTATATTCCTCTTTCCAGGCTCCAACGTGGTTATATTAGGAGACTGAGCATTTTGCTGGGCTTATGAGGGTTTTCAGATAGATATATCACTTTCTCAGATTCCTTTTTAAAATTAATTTTTTGTGACTGTAAGTATTTTGTACGGGTTTAAAGTTGTAATGCTGTCTGGAACTTCACAGCAATAATGTAATCTGAAAAAGAAGTTTAACAGTAGAAACAGGTTCTAAGATATAAGGCATCCCTCTTAGTAAAGCACGTGGCATTATTTCCTCAGCTCTAACAAGCTGTGAATCAGAATGGCAGCATTCATATAATTTAAACTCTGATGCAGATTTACAACCAATAATTTCAAATGTTTAAGTAGCACAGAAATCATAACAACATCTAGAACTACAGTACTCAAGGGTTTCTCCCGCTGTCAGCTTTATCCTTGCTGCTATTCTGTTTGCTCTTCAGTCTCTCAGTACAGTTTTATTTCTTCCTTCTTCCACTACATCTGCTACAATCCATCTCACATTAACTTCTTTTCTCCTTTTCTCTTCTCCTCTCCTCTTCACCATGCTGCTAATGCCTCTCTTCATTCCAGCAGTCTCTACTGATGAACTGACTGGCAGATTTTTTCCCTGAATGCTCCAGACTAATCTGATCTGCACAGCCAGCTATCATCAGTATGCTCTCAAGTACTGCATGCTGGGTGCCAATGTGTAATCTGTGCAAAAAGACCATTTTGTTTTATGTTTTATATAGACTAGAGAGTAGAAAAAGGCAAAGGATTCTGAGAGATCTGCCAATTTCACTGGAACAGTCTTAATAACTGAAGGCCTTCTGGATTTATTTCATTGCACTTAGCCTTTTTCCAGAAGTTTCTGTAACTGTCACATTTTGGGGGGCACAGAGCTTCCCATAACACAGAAAGATGCAGGAAGAGCCCATTTCTCTCCTCTCCCCACCCTCTTAAAGTTTGAGTCTTTGCATTTTGCTTTCCTAAACATAAAATACTTTGGTAATAATGCTACTGTTATCCATCACCAATAGTATTTGTGCAGCACTACTTGTTTGAACTTCAGATACTGCAACTTTCAGGATTTAACTGAAACCATCTTTTTATTTTTATTTTTCTTCTGCAAACCATAACTTCCTGGATCCTGGATTTTTTTTTTTTTCATATTTATCTTTGTTTCTTTTTACTTTGATGATTGAACTTATGTTATCACATGCTTATATAAAATTGACTCAATGAATGTCTTACAGGGCCTCTGTCACTGAAATGACGGATAAAGACTAATGCTTAGAGGAGCAGGATAGATTAATGGAGTTATCAAGATTACTTTTCTTTTGTCCTATTTATTAAAAAAATACACCTGGTAATTCAACTTCTCTGTTGTGACTCAGTCTTTCCAACATTTATTTCCATCCATTTCTTGCAGAAACTACAATTTCCATTCTTCATGAAGGTAGACCAGACACATTTAAAATCAGACCTGATAGCTCTGTATTTTGTGGCTGAATTTCTTGGAGCTGCCTTTGAGACCTGAATATCCAATTTCCAGCAGGATGACTGGTCATGAGGCTTCTCTAAAACTACCTGTAGTTTTACAGTCTGTATGAATGAGAAGACTAAACAATCTGAATTTTCGGAGCAAGTTTATGGTTCTTAAATGGAAAAACACCCCTGTGGGGTTGATTTCACATTTTTTCTTTAATCCATAGCTTCGGACAGATTAGTGAGATGATTGATGGAGAAGGGCTGTATGTCAATTTGGTTTATGAAGTATCTTCATTGGTGTGTAACTTCTTTGATTAAAAAAAAAGAATATTACAGAAGGTGGGATTTATTAACTTAGGTCTGCTCAAAAGGTGCCTGGAATTATACTAATGTGTTGCCAAAATATTTTCATTATATGGCATTTTTTGCACAAAATAACGTCAGCTTATGAATCAGCCCAATGTCATGTTACAGCTTTGTATCACAACAATAGTGACAATATAGTTGAAATAGAATTCTCCTGTAAGGAGAGGTGCTCACTTAAAAATCCAGTCTTGCATCAGATCAAGGGAAGATAAATAGTGAAAGTGCAAAGGGCTTCCACTTCAGATACTCGTCTCAGGTGCAGTTGTGATCTGGCAGAGATGTGAAAAAGCTGCCAAGTTCTGTCTTTTCCCATTCAAGTGGCATATTAGCTGAACCCCATAGAGGCTCAGCAAGTCATGCATGTGCTGAAGATCACTTTAAAATAAAAGACTTGGCATCCAGATGGCTCTGTAATTTACAAAACTTGGTTGCTGCATGTTTATTAAGAATTTGAAATTCCATACAGAACTTTAATAAATTGATAATGGACAATAATCAATGCCATTTGGTAAAAACAGGGTTCTCTATCTGATCTTGGAGTGAATCAGGACAAGAGGTACCATATTATTTTTTGCTGACTACTAATGAAAGACAGAATATTAGTGAGAAAAGTACTTTGTTTAACATATAAGTTGAGTGAAAACTGAATTATTTTATGTTGAAACGGGCTAATTCTCAACCTATACTCTGCAGCTCACCCTGTGAGCAGTTATGCTGACATATTTGGTACCAACATGTCTACTCTTGATAATTTCTTTACTATTAGCTCTCCTACACACTCATCAGAGATGGTTCTAGAATCATCACAATTTTCAGTTGCCACACTTAATGTGTTTCCTTCTTCCATAATCATAGAAAAAATAGAAATGCCTTTGAGATGAGTAATAAACAATACTAGTAAGTACATTTGGTATGGTTAATAGCTTAGTTAATTGTTTTGATTAGCTCTGGGTCTTTGCAAAGAAAAGGAATAATATCTCTGCATAGCACTTCATTTAACTTTGACAGCATATTCACATATCAGTGTTGAGTGTAATTTAGTTAAGTGTGGCTGAGCTTCTTTCTCCCTCTATCTAAATAGATGGCACTAGAATTACTGCAAGAGCTTTTGTCTGCCTCAGGTACCCTCACTGCTCTGCAGTAGAAAGCAAATACAAACTCATCTCAGCTGGCTGCTTTTGGGTTCATCCTACAGGATCTATAGGATGCCACTGAAACAACAGTACTTTATTTGGGATGAATACCTGGGGAAGGTGAAGTGTTCATAGGTTACTTCTCATTCTCTGGGTACCTAAACATAGGGAAAACAACAGCAACTTCTTGGTTGTGCCAGACCAGTGCTTTTGGGAGACCAGAGAAACTGTAGGGGTTTACGGGAGTACCCTGGATCTAAGCTTTGTTTTTTAAATTGTCTTCTTTTTGCCATTGTTTGTGCCAGTCTGAATAAGCCATGCAGGACAGGAATAGGGAGGAAAGGAATGAAAAAAAATCAGCACTTCAATACCCTAGAAAGCTATGTGCTTAGCACTCACCTTGTTTATAAATTTAGTACAAATAGAATGACTTTTGTAGGGCTGGAATCATTACACAGAATCCTATCATAAAAAGGCAGGTTAATGAGATTGTCCTTCTGCTAAAAGTCCTTATTCCTCTGGGAGATTAAACAGGGAAACAAAATGCAAATGTGTGTAAATATATACATCCGATACATGTATACATATACTTACTGCAGCATTCAGAGTATCATGGCTGAATTATCTAACCACTGAAGCTGAAAGAAACTTGTTGGGCTATTTTGAGGATATGTCAGATACCATAGAGGGTTTATGATTACTGCTGCAATCATAATTCAGAATAGTCTCTTTTCCTCTGCTCTTTACTGGTTTTCCATATTACCTGTAAGTCTGTCTTAAGTCTGGGGAAGTAATGAAATGGGAACGGTGTAATTGCTTTCCTTAAGCATCTCCTCTTGGCTGTGAACTTGAGATGGATCCAAACCAGTAAAAAATGTAATAGTCTTGGGGAGTAGAGACAGGTGAATTGAAATGCTTCCCACCTGAAGAACACCCCGTGTTTGCCTCCTAGTTGGATAGAGTGGATACACTCAGCCCTGTATCATTGACATCTATAATGCATTCTAGGCTCATTCTGGTCTTGCAAAGGCAAACACTAGTTTATTTATGTTGTAACTTGTAAACACTGTTTAGTTATGTTGTAACTTTGATTCATTATCAAGTCAGAAGGAAATACAGAGAAATCTATATGGCTGTGTAAAATTTGTGTTTTTTTCCAGTTTTTAACTCTTCATTCCTGATCTTTTTGCTTCCCTGTACCCATCACAATCTCTGAAATATGTGCCTCATTAAAAACCACAAAAGAAGCTAATATTGTGGTATAGATGAGAAAGAACCATGATACTTTCTTTTGACAATCATATTTTCCACATCTCAAGTGAAAATGAAGCATAGCACGCTTCACATGACACTCCATCATTAAATAAGGAAGTTCTAATGAAAATAATTGAGCAGTGGCTGCCCTTTCTGTGTCACTTTTGTATGGCCCATTAATTCTGGCAAGTCTATGTAAGAGTCACTCTTACCAACTTCTCAAAGATAATCAAGCATTAATCTTAAATCAGTAGTTCATTATTTTAAAACTCACTTTATTACTAGTGGGCTGACTTACATGATCTAATAGGGTGCTTCTTGGTTTTAATGAGTGAGAAATTTTACTTAAGAACTGAGTGAAATGAGAGACCTGTCAATATATTTTAATAATGTTACTCTTAGCACTTAATAATTAGAAATTGCTCTAAGAGAAAAAAGAATCATTCTCTGTTTCATTTTGAAATGGAGAAATAGTATCCCTCCAATATATTATCAAAACATTTGTGGGAATTAAGACTGAAGACATTTCAGTAATAATTTCAATAAAAGCTGAACCTGTTGATTGAACATGTTATTCACAATATGTCATCTAAATGGCTGGACTTGCTGTTTATTTTACTGAATTTGTTAGAAGTGTGTCATACAAAGGCTAGCTAAAGTACAGCTAGTAAATCACCTACACTCAGGAATTCTACTACTGATGCAGGGTACTGAAGTGTAATTGATAGAGTTTATTTTAAGTTACTGTAGGTGTCATGCAGTATGTAGATATGACTGAGTCTTGCATAGTTTTGTCTTCACAAATTCTTCCTAGTAAAGATGAAATTTTGCTCATTCTGAAGCTAGACAACTTTGGGATCAAATTTTCAGGCAGCCTTATGAGATTTTTGGCCCTCTTATGGATATTCATAACCAAATGTTTCACTGGGCAACTTGAAAATCTTAAACTTTAAGGAGACATGATATTAGCTTTACTGTATTTCCCCAAAACTGCATGATAGATATGTACTGAGAGAGCTTGGAAGTAAAATTTCTAAAATCTGCAAAGCTGTGTTTTTTAAGCCTTAATGTAAACCACTGTCTATATTTGAAGTGCTTTGTCACTTTCTTCTTTTGAGGTATAAGGTCACATCCTTCATGAAATTTTTCTGACATGTTGGTAAAGTTGTAGGCTTCTGAAGAAGGACACTATTCAGCAGACTGCATAGGGATCTAAAAGCTTTTGGCTTACATGCTCACCAGCTATCAATGATTTCCCCACTTGTACCAACAAACAGGCTCTTAGAGTAAAAAAAAAAAATTAGGACTTTGAAATGAAGCTAATTGCAAGCTCTCTCTGTCCTGCTCAGAAAATATACTTATATTAGTAATACATTATATCTGTCTTACAAAACTTACAGCTTAATTAACTAGAGTGTTATTAGGACTTCACTAACAAGAATATAATCAGAAAATATCTATTAAAAGACAAACCCAAGCAGTCCTTTGGAATTGAAAGAACTAAAAGATTTCCTGTCTTCTGTGAAGCTACCAAGCAATACTTCCATAGATAAATGAATCAATGTCTCTCTCAATAGTGTAGTATTTACACCAAGAACCAAAATGTAAATTAGTTGAATCTATTTCCATTGTCCAAAGCAGCTGAAAAATGAAAAGTAAAAGCTTAAATGAAAACATATAGTCAGAACTGGGAAATTATATATTTATTTTTTAAATCTTTGTATTGTGCATAAAATATTATGATAAATATTTACTGCATTTGCATTCAATGCAGCTTGGAAAATCACTGTTCTACAAGAAGGATAGTTATATAATGTATTGCAAAGAAATTATAAATACAGGTGACTTACAGTGGATGAAGATTCACCCTTTGTATTGTATATAAATGTATTGTATCTATACAGAAACAAACCTTTATAACACTTAATGGTGTTGGAAAACCATAAAGCACATTTTTGAAAAGTTCCAGTCCTTTTCATTAGAATAGATATTTTTCATACACATCTAGAATACGTACAAATACATTTTTAGTGAAGAAAAGGCCTTGTTTGCTGACAGTTTTCCATTTTTATCAGACCAAACAGTAGATTAGATTCACGTAGTTTTTCCTCTTTCTAGAATACATTCCATCACTTAATTCAAGTGTTTGTATGCTTAAGCTTATTCTGTCTCTAAGAGGGAGATTAATCTTCCAGGCAATGAGGAGTGACCTGGTAACCCCAGAGAGCAGGGAAGTTGACACTAACCAGTTCAGACTGGTGGTAATCTCACGCTGTGCAGAAGGTCTGAGTGAACAGTCTGCAAGGTTAATGTGTTAGTACTTCAAGACGGTGTCCTAGGGAAAAAAAGTAGATAATTAACTCACCCAGAGGCAAAGGCTATTTTGTGTTCCTACTGTCATTATGATGATAGAGATAGACTAAACAATTTCTGTTTTGAGAATGTGTGCTCTGATGAATTATAAAGGCTCAAATCAGAACACTGCTTGCCTGTGAACTTAATGCAGTTAAACAGCAGCAGAGCAGAGGGATGTCCTGAAACTCTCACCTGGTGAACTGATTTTGTCTCTTGGTAGCAACTGTGGTAACTTTGCATAATGCACTACTTTCCTAGCATCAGTGGGACAATGCACAACAAATTTACAGTTTATATTATTATCAGTATTAATAATTATATCTAAAGTCATGTTGTGTTTGCATGCTGGGATGAATATATTATGGTAAATTAGATTAAAATTTTTGGTAAAAGAAAAAACGGTTAAGCTCTTTAAAGAAAGACTACAGCTGTCCTTTAAGGAGAGTTAGAACAAAGAGAAATAAAATAATAAGATGCTTTGATGGTACTAATAAAGATGCTGAAATTAAAAAAAAATCATAAATTCACAGTCCTCATTGAATTCCCTCTCTTAAATACTGAGTTTTTTCAGGAACAGCTATCAGCAGTGGAGGCTTAAAAAAATAGGTGAATCTTGTGAATAATTTTTTCAGTGTGTGTTTGATGTTGCCAAAGGAGATTCTGAGTGGTGTAGAAATTAAAAGCTATCAATATTCTTGTGACATCAGGATCATCAGGTTGATTTAGTGATAGACATAATTATTTTTGAGTTAGCATTTGAGAACTGTGGCTTGAAAAAAAATTAGCCTTATCTCAATCCCATGAAGCCAGAAGTGATGACAATGAGTCTGCTAAAACAGTTACATCCTAATAGCATGGGGGACTGATGGGACTATTAAGAAGAGTCATCAATCTTACCACAGTTCTCATCTATACGTCAAGTCTGTGTTTCAAAGAAGGCCTCCTCAGACACAGCTCTCCTTTGCTGGCATGTTCACATACAGCTTTTGTTTTTGGCTAGAAGATTAATACAGTGTGCTTTCTGCAGTCTGTTCAGAAAACAATTTTGAAGATCAAATCCTGAAAAAGGATTAGCTAAGTATGTTTATTGATAACACTCAGGAAGAGTTTTACCTAAGCCCAAATCCTTGCGTAATACTAATTTTTGTGCATTGTGTTATAAGATCTTTGTTAGTGTTTCACTGAAACCAGACCAGTTTTACAAGTCCACTTGAAGTTATTTCAGATGTAGTGGGAATTTATTTTAAATAAATGGATTTAAACCACAGTGCTCCCATTGTCCCTATTTAGCTGCCTTCCTTATGTGGCTTCCCAAATGATTTTATGCATTTCTGCCTGCAAACTTTCTAAAGGAAACAAGGACAAAATAGCACTAAATATGAGCTACACAAAGTTAGGTGTTGTTTGGAGACTTGTCCATGCATCCCCAACCCAGCAGCCTGGGGAGCCAAGCTGAGAGTTTAGGAAACAGTGGCTTCAGCTGACAAATGTGTGAAGTCATTTGTGGTTATGGCAAATGTTTCTTTCATCCTTTTCGTCTGTTGGGGACTGTGTAAGGAACAAGGTTAATTGTTTTAGAACTGTACCAGATTTCGATCCTTCTCTTTCTGACTTTCTGTGGTAAAAAGTGGCTCATCCTGGGGCAGCAAAAGTTGGTTCTAACCTACGCAGTAGGCAATAGTATTTTGGTTTCACTTGGTTGTCTTGAACTAGCTTTTCATACTGGCATGTCACATATCACAGCTATTCAAACATTTTTCTTCAAAAGCAGCAAGCATTCAGTCACTGATGTCTGGTCTCCTGCACTGGTTAAATGCAAGCACCTTGTTCAGTACAATGCCTTAATCATTTTGTAATGGTAATTGTGTAGTTTATCCACAGCCTGACACTCACACATTTTCTGTGTCATGCTGGCACACATGTATCTTGAGTATGAGCTGACTCTTCCTTACTCACGGTTCTTGTCATCATTCTTATCACAACTAGCTATACTTTCATTTTTATGAGCAAATAACATCTCAACCATTGTTTTCAGAGACCTCGAATAATGTTACACAAATACAGCTCAGATTCTGCCACTACATGTGCAAAGCTGATTTTTTTGATTTGTGAGACATTTATTATTGGATAATCTGTTTCATAAAATAATTTCCACAAAAAATGATGATAATTTCCACAGTAAAGATATTGTTCAAATACTCTGAGGCTTAAAAAAAGCTTAATAAAATCTACTCCTCCCAGGCAAGGAAAAGAGGAAAAGTAAACTAATAATCAGTATACATAATTCACTCTATTTACGTGCATATATATAATGTGCACTTAATTTTTATCTTTTTGAGAAGGGATCAGTCTGTCATAAATGATAGTGCCATTTTTATCTTTATATCTTTGCATTTCTAAGAATGATTTTTTTACATTGGTGGAAAAATGTGTAAGAAAGCCGACTACATCCTGTTTTACCAAAATAACTAGCTTTAATGCTCTCTGTGTAGAGTACATTTTGTTTGCTTTTGTTTTTTTATTGAATACTGATGATAATTGGTATTTATATTGATAATAAATATATCAATAATAAAAAATAAACCAATAGGTTTATTAACATGAAAGAAGCAAATAATCATTCAACTCTCACTGTTTTCTGCAAATATTATTGGCCAAGTCTTCCACTGATAGATGTGGAATGGCATCACTGGGATTACAGTAAGATATCATGTTTTCCTTCAGTGTCCTAGCAAATAATATGTATAAATCACTGGAGAAAATAGAATTGTGAAAATGTTCCTTTAATCAGAGGGACCTACTTACACAGTTCCTGTCCCTCTTTGTTTGAGAAAGTTTTCTCAAAGTCAAGGCATTAAGAGGTTGAAATCGTTATAGAAGATACCTGGATGCTTTTTTTCTCTTAAGAAGTTTTGATGTATGTTTATTATTGGATTTTGTAAAAAAAACCCAACCTTTTATTTTTGGATTTCTGTTGAATTATTTCTCATGCACAGTATGGAATCACTTTGTCTTCATGCCTTGCCTTATTTAAAAAAAAAAAAAAAATATTTGTCATTCTCCAAGGTGCTTTTTTTAGTAAACTGACTCCACCACAGCATTACCTCCAGCTTGTGTCACTAATGAAGAGAGCTGCAGCCTAAGAAATACAGATTTCCAATTTCATAAAGGCAGTGAAGTTAAAAAGCCTGAAGAGACCACAAATTTATAGCATAGAGCAAGGCACTACTTTCTATCTGTTTCTTTATGTGTTGCCTTGTTTGTGGGGCCATAATTACATACTGATTACTTCCAGAAAAAAATTCTCTGATTCTGAATGGTAATTACTCTATTAATATGTTTTACTCCCATCCCTTTCTTTTGCTCTTTCTGACTGTTATCAGCTCTAATTTAGGTTTTAACATGGCTTTTGGGAAACATAAATTTCAAAATATTGTTTACATTCCTTAAAATGATGGTCATCTTGTGAATTATGTATCAGCTAGTATATATCACTAACTAATTAACTTAATGTAACTATGCATGTACCCGTGAGACTGGAGAATGTTGAAATGAAAGGCTGACTGCGGCTTCCTTGAGCTACATGATGTAGGTTGTGTTTGAATTTCTGTGCCTTCAGGTGACTTCTCTTTGATTAAATTAAGAGAACATCAGAATCGTTCTCTGTAAGGAAGCAATAAAGGTACCCTAAAAGAAAATAGTGCAATTTGCCTTAAAAAATATATTTTCTTTACCTCTCTGACATTCTCACATTACCCCAGATTTTGAGACAAAATTGGAGGGACTGTAAATCACCCTTTTTCAATTGACTTCCATTGGAACTGAGCTGATTTAGGCCAGCAGAAGAGGTCAGTGCCAAGAGCTTTCAGTCGTGAAACAAGCCACTTGCAGATCATTAGGGTGGCTTAAAAAGGATCTTACCAAAGTACATTCTGGCTTTTTTCTTTCTGTTCTTTGAAACTTTGGTATCCACTGAGGTGGCAGTGAGTGAGCTCTCTACTGATGAAAATGTTTGAAATGTATTTAAAAAGAGACCAGAGTTCTCACCATCACTTTCCATCAATAAACTTTTTTCCTCTGTCACAGAATTCCAGGCTCATGGGAGTGAAGGTAAAAGTCATACAATTCTTGCACTAAGTGATATGGTAGCCACAATGAAAGGCATCCAAACCAGCAGTCTAAATGTAGTGTACACCTATACATAACACATCCTTAAAGATGCAGATATCTCACCTGGTGAGATCAAATATAACAAAAATTTTAAATGTTAATTCACCTGCTTTCCTTTTTGCTTTGAACTGTTCTTAATCACCTAAGGACTGAGACAGTAATCATCAAAAGTCCCCAGAACTCCATCTGTTGTGGATTTCCACATGCTTGTCTGCAAGAGCATGTGCACCTGTACATATGCATGTGCACATAGGCACTTGAGATGGTTCAGTAGCATTGGCTAAGACATTTTTGTTGCAGTGGGATCTTAATAGTGGATCATAGGATATTTAAGATTGGAAAGAACTTCAGGAGGTCTCTAGTCCAACCTCATGCTCAAGACAGGATGCTAATTTCCATCCTAGCTTCAGCCACAATACAGGGTCAGTGTGAAGTTGGATCTGGGTCAGATAGGACTTTATCCAGTCAGATATTAAAAACCTCTGAGGATCAGGAGAAACTGAATATCTTCTATGGGAAGCCCATTCTGTGGTCTGAGCAACCTTACCAAAAACAACCTTTTACCAGTCTAATGCTCTTGTTTCAAGTTATGCCCATAATATCCTGCATCATACACCATTGTGGTTCATCTCCCTGTTTGGATCTCCTCTTTGAGGGACTTGACCCACCATTTCTTCTCTAGGCTGGCCAAACCCTTATCCTTCATCCTTTCCTCACAGGGCGTGTGATTCATCCCCAGGAACATCTTGATGGCTGTCTGCTGAGCTCGCTCCAGTTTATTGATGTATTCTGGTATGGAAGGGCTCAAAACACATTTACACATCTAATGTATTGGTGAAACACTTAAATGATTTGGGGAATTTTCCCATCAGTCTGCACACCAAAGGTTATGATACAAGTTATAAGAATAAGGAGAAATTAAATAGGCTTGGTAAAATGAGTTCAAACTGAACTTGGTAAATTGGAACATGAACTGCACAAGATTTTGGCATTCTGCAGGGGAGTTTGGATTTCTTCAAATGTAAATCCATGACTGTAAAATATGTTGTAAGAAAGTAGATGAAAACATTTCAGTTTTGTTCAGGACCAGCCTTAGGTTTGCTGTTTTGACCAGCCTTAGGTTCCTAAAATAAGCTTATGACAATACAATGGTTATCACAGATGCTCTTTTTTACAGTAGCAGTATACCTAAAAATTCCTGTCCTTCTCATTTGACTTCCAAATGAATGAAAACAACCAAGCAGGTCCTCACTGTCTCAAATTACAGTGACGTGCACACTTGATTGAAGATCCACTTTTTTGGGGTACATATTGCCAGCAGGCTTAGAGTGCTGTTAAAAGATTGCACACTGAATTGCAAGACTGAAGCCTTCCTGTGCTGATAGCTGTTCATACTAGGGGACTTGCTAATTTACATATGCAAAATATGGCAATGTGTGTACTTCCTGTCAAGAGAAGGACTGTGCTTTAACAATAATAATAATAATAATAATAATAATATGATGATGATGATGATGATGATGATGATGATTGTTATTGTTATTGTTATTAGTGGTGGTGGTGGTGATGATGATTGTGGTGGTGGTATTGTTGTTTATTACTATGACTATTACTATTATTACTATTATTACCATTATTACCATTATTATTACTCTGATTATTAGTGTGCTAGCACCTAAAAAGGAGAGATTTGATTGCTAAGAAAGTGCTTAATCTCTAGCATTTTTAAGCAGAAGATGATTATCAATCAGGTGCTAAACCAAGTGAGAATTTGGTGGACTCGGATTTATTTGTTGGATTCATCCCCTGTGAGGAATTAAACTTGTTTGTACCATGAATTCTTTATGGTCCTTGGCAGAGGGTAAAGCCCTGCAGATTCTCAAGATGGCTTTGGTTTTAGTTTTGTGAAATATATGCTTCAGGTGTTCTGGTAGAACATTGAGTTTTGAAGGTGTTTATGTGGCTAAACACATTTTTGACTACTTTTAAAATTAGATGCCTAAAGTGTTCTGTGGGGACCTTTTCTGGGTGTTGTTTGTTGCTTAGTCACAGGTATCTTGTTCAGCACCGTCTAATTTAGCATGTCCCAGCCAAAGTAATGCTCAGTTTTGCTGCAAAAGCCCTGACAGCAGATCTATTTCCCTCCAACTCCAAAACACCATCTCCAGACAAGCCTCCTTTCTCCCTCTTCAGCTCTTTGTAGATAACTGTCCCGATTCACACAGGGGGAGAAAGTAGAGCAAATTGATTCTTTCTACCAAAAGAGACAGGACTGCACATAAGGGACCTTTCCTTCACGTTGTTTACTGTCACTGCTTTGCCCCAGTGAGGATGGGATCCATCTCCATGGATGGCAGCTGTAAGAGTGCTGCCAATGGAGTGTGTACAGCCAACCTGCTCAAGGAGCAAGCAACTATAATGTCCCTAATTTAGCAATTTTAGCAATGAGACCAATCAGTTCTAATTAGTTTGTGATTAAAGAACTAGCTATCTTCTAGGCTTTGCGAAGAGTGCTGGGTAAACTATCTTCCATTTTGGACTGAAATCCCTTTCCAGAGTGCAATCATCCATGTCCTGTTCATGCCATCAAGCAGTCCATTAGCTAGCTGCTTAGTCCTAATTGATAGTGCTTTTATTTTTGTCAGGTCCTGAAAAAACACCTTTAATTAGACTATTGAGGAAATTACAGATTTTCATCTGTGGAAAATCATGTGTTTCAGCAGTTGTCTACACATCTTGTACAAAAAAATTATGTTTCACCATCTCTGGTAAATCACATATTATGACAGTAATACAGATAAAATTATGGTCTATAGCAATCTAAAGTTCTTGAACCTGTGTTTTCCATTTTGACCGTCAAAAATTACCTCTTGTCATAGAGAAAAATAAGAAACAAAAAAAAGTATTTAATTTTCTATAACCACGTAGCATCTTTCCTACTGGCTACACAAAGTGAAATCTACTATTTCTTTCCCTCTTCATGCCCTACTTCTTGCAGTTAGATGGATTCATTAAAATGGAACAGAGAAGGAAGAGACAGTGGATAGGGCAAACTCAAAAGTTAATGCAACATTTTCTTCAGCTCTTAATATTGGAAAAAATGTTATTGGATCTTTTATATGCTTAAATTCACAGTTGTTCCTTTGCTGTGAAAAGTATGCTTTCAATACCTTCCTTTTTCAATTGTAGTTGAAAAAATTCTCCCACTGCCCCTTCCTGAAAAAAACACACTCTTTTTTCACAAAAAATTCTTTCATGAATACTTCTATCTTGCCTAACTCTAAAAATTTCCTCTTGGAAGTTTGATACTGTGAAACCCAACAGCAACTTAGAAAGAAATTATTTTAAGAATCATTATTACACTTATTTTCATTTTACATTGGTTTTTATTACATTCGTCTTGAAATTTTCTACATACCTCTCTCCTTAGCAGTAAGGTGGAGCCTTGTGAATTAATTCAAATGTAACATATAACTATTGTCAGTCCTTGTAACAATTGTAGGAAAACACAACAACGTAATTTTTTCTTATTCTCACAGCAGCTGACTAAACAGTAGATAATATGTGAGATACTGTTTCAGACTAGCATACATATTTATCTTGCACAGCACTAGTTCTTTACTAGTTAACTATGTAGTTTAAGCTAGTTACACAAGAAAGTCTGTTCAGGGAAGCACTTCAACTTGTTTTCCTAAATGCTTATTTTGGAGAGTGTAACTGTTTTGTTTGGAACAAAAAAGCTTTTTTTTAAGGTTAGACAATTATCTGTTAGATCACTAAAGCTGCATGAGATGCATCCTACCTCAGCAACAAACTGCAAATACACAGAGCTGATGAAAGCTGCCTTCCAGGAGCGACCAAAGTTACTCAGTACTTCATGTGAATCATGACATCAAAACACTTAGTCTGAGTGGGAATTCACAGTACATTCCAAATCTATATTTAAATTCTCTGCATCAAAGAGCTATCAAATATTCATTGCAGAAATGGCCCTGTTAGGATGTTGCTGCCCCTTAGCTTGCAGACTTCAAGCCAAGCCAGAACAGACATCCAGCCCACATTACCTTCATGATAATTCAGCACTCTGATTTCAGAAAAAGGACTCTTACATAAAGCTTCTTCCATTGAAGGAGCTCCAGAAGAGGCCTTCAATTTCTACAGTAGCTATAGATGATGAAAAAGGCACAAAAATCATCTCAATCTGCTACTTTGATAAATAGCTGACTACAAACAGCTTGCAACCTGCATAGTTCTGCTCTTCTGGAGCTTCTCATCAAACTAAAGAAAGTTGCTTAATTAAAGAGTTTTTACTCTTTAGTCTCCAGATAGACTCATAACAAATAGTGGCCACAAATGCTTCAGGAAGTGATGTGTTTGGTTACTTCTTTTTCTGCATATACTTCCAAAAAGTGCTTTCTAATTGCAAGAAAGTCTTTTCTTAAGCATAATTTCAATCAAGTTTGTAACTAAAAATAATACTCCTTCAGTTGCTTGTCTGAACCTAAAATTTGAAAGCTCTCATGGTCAACAAGTAGAAGAAAGGATTTTTATACATACTGCTGTATGTGCTGAAGGCCCTCTGAATTTAAATGCTAGCAGAAAATGAATAAATTCAGTTGCTTGTACTGGATCTTTACTCTTGCTGATAGTCTTTGCCATAGGCTTTGGAATTATACACTAAAGTCTGCATAGAATTGCTTGCAGCCTGTGGGGTTTTAAAATGATACCAGTTATTTTAACCTATGTGCCTGGACTAGTTACACAAGCAGTTTCTTCCACAGTTAGAAATTTCCATGGTTAATTTGTGTTGGAAAATGTAGATCCTATCTACATACTAACCTCGAGATATAATTGGTTTCAAACTTGAGAAATTCAGCAAAACATTTGGTTGCCTATTCATGCTAACAGTAATAGTAACTGAATCTGAGGGAGAAATAAAGCACATAAAGTTTGAACATTTAAAATGTTTTTGCTAAGGTAGTCCTTACATCTTTGTGTTAGCAAACACTATGCAAGTTTTTTCCTTTATCTTAATGTTATTTTGTTCAGAAATAACAAAACTAAAACTTTGGACATGGTTTCATTCTGAAAAATGCATCTCCTTTTATATTTAAAACATTTTTCCTGTACTGTTTTGATTTGGTGAAAAATCAGTAAAGCAACATTTCATATTCACAGATCAACGTGTTAAATTTTGAGGTTTCTGCTTAGAATTTAAGGGATGTTAATGGTAAAACTCACTGTTTTAAATTTGAAACATAATTTCATGTCTTACTACATATTGATATATGTAAAATATAATCTTAAATGTGACAACTATATATATTGACCTTATGCATTCCATTTTTACTTTTACAAGTAAAAGAAAATACATATAATTAGAGGATTTAAAAAAGTGTGATACTATAATAAGATAGAAACAACTGCCTAATGTTAATATGTACTAAAACTGGAAGTATAGAGGAATGAAAGAGACAGTGGATCACAAATACTTCTAAATGATACATGGTACGAAACTTGCAAAAGTATAAGAGCTGAGCAAAACTGATAAATCTCTGATTTCAGCATCTTTCCTAAAATAAAAACAGAAGAAACAAGAGGGAAATAACTGATGTTTAAATGACCATGTAAATATTTAGGGAACCTTCAGAATACATGTAAATATTATATAGAAATCTTTGCAAAAGTTGGCTGTGGTTTGCTCTCTGGCTTAAAATCTAGACAAAATCTAATGATACCTATTGAGATGTCAGATTTATTGATTACTCTGCATCCTTGCTTAGTAATGAAATAGTCTCTCTCCCTTTGATTTAAAATTCCAAAGTGTCTTTCTCTTTTTCTGCAGGTATTTTCTGCTCTCAGGTTGTCAGACACATTGTAGTCAGAAAGTGAACCAGTATAGGTGAACAGAACTCTACTTTTGTAGTTCCAAAGCAGCAATCTGTTTATAACAAGGAAATAAAACTTTTGAAAACGTTATACCCAGTACCAAGTTCTGTTCATACTAAATATTATGTTCCAACATGGGCAATTACATACATACTGACTAGCATGTGCCAGAAAGAAATATTGCTTATTCTACTGTATCCTTTTATACACATTTTCTTTTAAATGCATGGTGTGGTTCTTAGTGTGGTAGGCTAAGGAGACAACATATCAGATGGTATCTTCTTCTTATTTTAGTGCACACATTAGTGTTCAGCTTAACATATTCATCATAGCAAATCTTGGCTCAGCAAGATAATTTACACAACACAGTCACTGTTAGATGTAGCAGACTTGTTTTTTAAATGTATGAGATTTCTGAGTGCCTGTGTTTCCCAACTCTGTACACTCTTTCAAGGAGCTATAATTAAGCAATATTAATAAACTAATTAGGATAAGGAAAATTTTTCACTCTGATAACAACATTCAAACTGTTGCTAGGGACTCTCTTTCCTGAATGAGGAAATAGAGAATCTTCTTTTAGCAATGCAACCTTAGTTTGCTTTCCTAAGAGAAAACATTAGTAAATGTCACATATAGTAATAGAAGCAAAACATTCCAATATAACTATGATTATGGTTTAATTTCACTTTGGTATATATTACTGTGCATTTGTTAGAAGTATTTTGCTGACACAAGTGTCCAGTTTACTGTGAAAGTCAGGAAAAAGGTTATGATATTTCCAATGAAAAATGTTTGTGAGCAGACCAAGAATTTTCTTTTTGCTTTAGTTACAGGATGAAGCAAAAAGAAAAGTTAGTTTTTCATTTATGGTGGTGTTAAAGTGAAAGTTATTGGAGAATATTCACTTAATGCAAAATATTCTTTTTGCTACTTTGTATTTAAAGTGTTTAAAATATGTGATATTTCAGTCCAATTCTGAATAGGAAATTTTAAAAAATATTTTTATAATTCTAGGAATTGAAATACTTTTTTCTCTGACTTTTTCTAATTGGTTTTGCTCTCTTGTAGGTTTTGGTTTTGTGGGTTTTTTTAAATTACTTTTTGTGTGTTTTTTGTTGTTGTTGTTGGGGTTTTTGTTGTTTTTGTTTTTGTTTTGTTTTGTTTTGTTTTGTTGGGGTATTTGTGAGTCAGTATAAAGAGGCATAGCCACCCAAAAATTACATCAAAGGGCAATTCACTAAATCACAAATCCACATCCATCAGTTGCTGGAGAACAGCAGACAGTTAAACTGCTTCATTTCACTGTCTCTGCTTCTACATTCTCAATTTTCTTTTTGGAATGGCTGAGAAAATTGATATAATCCTTGGCTTCCTCTCTGAATTGCTTCCTAAACTGACACCACACTCTTACAGAGAAGCCGCAGGTTTTGTGCTGCTCTCTGCAAAGTAACTCATGCATCACTGTTACCATACAGCTATTACAAAACCAGCCATAAATGTATATCATGCCCTTAAGTTTCAATAACAGAAGATGATGATCTGCATTATTTGTTCAGAGAGATCAAACTCTATAATGTGTGAGGAAAACAGCTGAATAATCGGGAAGACTTCAATAGGAGCAACATATGCTCCTGGTGCTTCCTGCTGAGCCTGCTGAAATGGCTTAGTTACAGATGCCAGCTTTCTGTGGAAAAAACTCTTGCTGCAAAGGTGGGGAGTTCTAACCAGTTCTGACAAATAGAGGATTGTCATGCCTGAGCTGAAGAGTGGGAGACCACTTACAAATTACTATGTTTTAGTTGTGATCAGGATTGGCCCGCAGAAACAATCAATTGAACATAATGTTTTTCTTTGACTTAGTTTGCTTCCGAGTGCAGCTTAAGTAATGGGGATAAATAATTTAGCAGTAAGTAAAAATGTAAATTGCAACTAGGAAATAAAAATATATTACTAGATGTCCAAAATCCAGACTTGTCAAAACAGAAATTTGGAAAAAAGGCCCCAGCTGTTGCAGAGATGGTCCAACAGTCTTTGAGCAGTAATTCTGCACAAGCTTACATAAAAAAGGCAGGTGAAGAGAGGCAAATGGAATAAAAGCTGTTCATGAGAAAACATTCTCAGACCATTGTTATTTTTTCTCCCCTCTTCCATGTTACTTGTCTTCCCACCATTATCCCAGAAAGATTTCTCCCCTTACTGAAAGCACAGTCCATAAAAGATTTGGTTCCCAGCATATATGAGAGGGGATAAGGTCACAAGAGTGGGAAGGATTGTGGACAGGAGGGAGGAATACAGGTTTTAGATAAAGATCTTCCCTTGCTGGTGACAAATCCAGATTCTTGGCCCTCCTTGTCACTGCTTAGCAAACTGTTCTCACTGGCTGAAGGACAAGACATGCCAGTCTAATCCTTTTTTTTTTTTTTTTTTTTTAACATTTTACTTTTCCTGATAAATATTGATTTTGTCCAAGGTTACCATATGTAAGGGTAAGATACATAAATCAACAATAGCCAACACAAAAATAAGTGGTTCAAAATAGCATAAGGTTTAATTTATAGTTGGCAGTTGAACTTGTAAAGTAGAAGTAGAATATGTCCATTTTTATTATTAGTCCATTAATATTATTCCATTGCTGGATGTATCAATAGTCACACAGAAAAATCTCAAGCATAACATTTTCAGGCTGATAAAACAAAAGATCTTGCTATAACAGATGATGATGAAAAAGTAGTATTCCTTCTGCAGTGAAAGACTACAACACATTGCAACAGGGGAAAGTTTTAAAAAAGAATGTTTCTGTAATTTCTACCTGAGAGTTTTCAGAGAGGAAAGCTGGAAGTTTTCTGAGTTTTTAACTTTGATTTTTATAAGATTTTGAGATTTACTGCCCGGAAACAATGGAAGAAAGCTTACAGTGAGCCATTATCTGAACTGAGAATGACAGGTGATCTCTGCACTTTTATTCCAATCAGTTTTGAACATAGAGAAAAAAATAATGAAGAAGATTTATATGAAGAAAAATGGCCATTGACTAGAGGTTAGGAGATAATATCTTGAAGCATCCTATTTCCTATGTGGAGTTCTAGCTTTATGTTCATTCTTTCTTGTTTGCAGTATTTTTCTAACCTTGGAACATGAAGATTTGTCAATATTATGATACTATTCCTACTAACGTGGCATCCCCATACCATCTGTCTCTATTGCTGTAAACTCTGGAGCCCTCCTCCTGTGTCCCAAAGCTCTCTAGCACCCAAAACCTTTCTCAAACCCTACACCATCACAACATTGTTCCAGTTTGAAGCTCTAACTAGCTGTTATATACAAGATCCTTGACTTCAGCCTTTTGTTTTCAAGTAACATTAATTAAGATTTTAACTAGATACATGGGATGGAATCTAAAAAATATCAAAATAATCATGAGAGATAATGTAGGCTGCATTTTTACATAAATTGCTTTCAATAATACTAAATGGAAATAGATTTGTGAGACAGAAAGAATGGGATTGCTCTGAAATATTAGAACTAGTGATTTCCAGAAATGAGATGGTTACATAAAAGATACTGTTTTCTCTCTATTTCACGTGTGTACAAGACAGGTATATCCACTTGCTTTATTTAGAATGCTTTATATTCTTAAGAGAAAAATTGCTGGGAACTTTGCTCTGAACTTTTCCTATTGTCATGGACTTATATGTGTGCGGAAGTTATTTTAACATGTGCTTTAAGATTATCATTAAGAATAGGTTTTCTAAAACTTGGATGAATTATGCAACATTTATCACCCAACAGATTATTGTGCTGCTGGTGAGATCAGCAACTTAAGTTTTGATTGTTTAAGACAGTTGTTTCTCTCTCACAGGTGATACCATCACCCATGTATGAATTCATTACCTCGGCTATCTTACATTAATCTTTATTTACTTACTGCATGATCTTAAGATTTTTATGAAGATACATTTTAATTTATTGTTGTAAAGGCCTAATTTATCTTGATTGCATTCCCTGAAATCTCTTGATTCCCAGTTCATTCTTACGGAATTGAAAATACCACCTGCTTCACCCTCTTTCCCCTGACACTAGTAGCCCCAGTCACATCCCAATTGACTTAATCCATGTCTCACCTTCCTACTGTTATGCTCCTTATCTTTCCCTGTGACAGCTGAGTTACACCATCCTGAGCAGGATACACACTTTTACCTGCAGGATAGAAATACAGGATGAAAATTGGAAATGATGTGCAGGTATGGAGGCAACACCTCCAGCAACAGAACAGCTTGTCACTCTTGCTCAGGAGTTTCAAGAGTACCAGTAGCAACTCTTTCGCATTTACAGACTTCATGGGATCATGCCTTGCTTTAGTGTTCCCAAAAGAGGTTTCCAGTGGATTGCTGCAGGAATGGCTGACATTTCCTGGGCTAGTGGCACTGCCCTCCTAGATCTTTTCAAGCCCAAGGTGACAGCATCAGTACTTTATGTCCACACACTTTCTTCATTGGCTGTAGGAAGTCTTGACATCCTGCTGATGTCCGGTTTGCACTTTTCAACAGTTGCGTTGGGAGACCTGCTGGAAAACACCATGGCACATTTCTCTGGATTTCTGTTGCTTTGGAGATTAGGAAGAGATGGTCAGGAACTGGTGAGCCCAGTTCTCAGTTCTTGACACACAGTCAGACCATGGGTCTGACGACTGCAGGTTTGAGAACTGGGAATGCTTTCCCATGGTTTCTGATAATGACACAGCTTAAGCAATTTTTCATTGCTTATAGAGTCAAGCTATAAATCAAACAATTACTACTTGGCATACAAATCTGAAGAAAAATTATAATCATATATTCCAATCAAATAATATTATATCTGTAGGAGCTGACCATATTTATGGCTTAGACAATATGCATCATTTTATTGCTATACATTAACATCTATTCCAAGCAGTGCAGTGTAAATTAAGTTGATGAGTTCTTGTCATCCTTATAAATTGTTAGTTTAGATGTTTGGGAATTCCAGAAAGGGAAAATGAAAAGTCAAGAAGAAAAAGCCCATAATCCCATTTCCTGTGTTTTTTTAGTTATGCAAAGCACAGAGACTCCTCTTGACTATTACCTTCTGGGTTTGACTGATTTAAATATGACAATTCTGTGATGGTCCTTACCCCTTTGTATGTATAGAAACACATTCAATCTCAATAAATGAGGTTTTTTCCTCTGTAATTTATATGATAAATTGGTTTGTAGTAATATATCTGTGAAGAGTAAAGGTAAAATCTTCTACCATGGAAGAAATTAATGTAAAAATATTTTATATGCATTTAAACTACAGTATAACATAGGAAGAATAAAAATCTTTTTTTTTCCCTTTTAAAATCTGTATCACCTACTTTCTTAAGTGTTTGCAACCTTTAGTGTTTTGTGACTTAGAATTTATTACAGAAAATATTTTTACTCTGTTTTTCACCAGCTCCCCACCAATCAGCATACACAAATATCCATTTATGTGATGGGAATTGTATTTATCTTGGCAATAAAAGAGGATCTCCTTTTAACTCCTCCTGTCCTGACCCTCCCTTTTAGAGAACGTGGAAGCTCTGGGAGTGCAGTTACTGACTGCTCTGTGTCTGCAGCAGTTCTGTAAACTCTGTCCTTCACTTGTCCCACAGCCCTTAACAAGGCAGGAACAATTAAAGTGGAGAGCATGAGCTCTACCCATCATTTGCTGTTGGAAGGTAGTTCCCAAATGAAATATGTCAGTAAATTTGTAAACTAATTAAGCTTCATGTTTTCCATCCTTCATGTTTCCTTTTATGTCTGGGCAATACACTGCAACTAATTGTGTAATTTTCAGCATGTTCAAGGAAAGATTTTTCCTGTTTATTTATTTGCAGTACAATTGCATTATTTACTAATTATTTGTCATTCATTAGAGAGCATGTCTTAAAAAGTGTCTGTAAAGCTACTTGTACAAATCACAAAAATGATCTCTGCCTTCCTCTTCAAATGGTTTTTAGGTTTTCGAGAAGCAGTAATTTTATTTTTTTTAACTAATCCCTGAGGAGAAATAACAGCACACCATGATTTTTCAAGGCTATCTATTGCTTCCAGTGCTCAAGGGTGTTTAAAGCACAAACCACTGCTTGTCAGATTACAGATTTGTTCATATGTTATTACTGTAGTGCAAGATGGAGGTACTGAAGTGCAGCAGACAAACAGAAAAAAGGTTTCTGAGCATGCTCCCTGGATTTTTTTCCTCTGTCTTATGGCTTGCATACTTGGTCTAAAGAAAGAGCTTGTGTCCAGTATATTTTTGTCCAGGTACAAACAGTGTACTTTTATAAATTTGGACTCAGCAAAATTGATATCTTGAACTGATAAAATGTTTAGATATAAAAAAGAAACAACAAAGAGTTAATTTTTTAAAAAATTATTCATAAACTTTTGTCTCATTTCTAAATAACCTTAAATAGTATGATTAGATTATTTTCAAATTGAATGAGTTGATAACCTGGCAGATAACCTAGGTATGTATTCTTCTGTTCACTGAGGCAGGAGTGTTAGCGGAGGAAAACATACAATCACACAAAGGCGATTATATGAAGGTGCTTTTATTAAGGGCGCCTGGGGCACTGGGGCAGTCCTGTGCCCAAATCAGTGCCCAAATTATATAGGTGCTTATGATTTTTATAGTATTTGCATTTAATGTATTCCTCCCCTTGATCTGCCTCTTGACCACCTAACATTGTTTACTCCACCCCTAACTACTGGCTCTCATGATTTAGGTTAACAATATTACTCCAACCCCTGTCATACTTGGTCTAGTCAGAACAATCTATTTTTAGATTTACTACCCAGGTAAAGTCACACTCGAGTCGACTAATACAATGGTTGTACTAACGTTC
>VZSR01000121.1:2823122-2854579 GCA_013398615.1 Brachypodius melanocephalos | reverse complement strand
TCACACGTGAATTACCTAAGATAATGGAACTACATTCCTCTCATCTGTCCAGGGCTCAGTCACCTTGTCTACCTCGCCTCACCCATTCCACCTTCTCCCGATTCCTATTTTATTAACCCTTATATCATCAGGAGGAATTTGACAGTAGATTTCAGCAGGGCAAATTTCACATCAAGATTTTTCGATTTTTCCATTGAAAATAAAGATTTGAACCTTTGAAATCATCATCTAAACGTCTGTATAGGATGTGGGATTTCATGTTGATTCTTTACTTAAAGTGTAATTTTTCTGAGAATTTTTTTTAACAATTCCACTAAGTAATATCACCTATTAATGTAGAACTTCCCTTATACTTGGACAGTGATGATGAATTTGGGCAATTCCTGCAGAATAAAAATTATATGATGTATTGATTTGCTCTGTGTTCCCTCTGAAGGATAAATGTCCCTGTAGGAAACAGCAAAGAATACATGGTTCTCAACATGAAGCATAATTCACTAGTAAATACAGGAAAATGTCTTACAATAAGCACTTTTCACTATGGAGACAGATGGTCACATCACTTGGCAAGCGTTCAGCTTTTTTCCCTGAGATGTTTAAATAATGTTTATCAAACAATAGACAGGAAAAAAAAATCAAGATAGCCTTAAATTTATCTAAAACAGAATGGCAAGCTCCTCTAGAACTGTCCTATAAATAACAATAAACAACTCTTAAATGAAAATCAATAAGGTGGAAAGAGAATTTTTCTACTGGATTGTAGAAATACACGTATCTACATATCTTTTTCTTGTAATGAAAAGTTCTGTCCTTTTTCGTAGCCCGGAAATCAACATACTGTTTACATACCTGGCAGAGTTTACAATGATTAGAGGCAAAACCAGATGGCCGTATTTTTCCTTGTCTAGTTTATTTAGGTGATGGATAGACGAATGCCGACTTCACCTGTCAATCCAGCTGTAATTATTTAAGTTCCAGCGTGAATTTTTGCATGCAAATGCTCCTGCAGGCACACACTTGTGTGCACACCAATAGAAATAAACTCTTTCTCTTTCTTCCGCAGGCTTAGAAAGAATTGCCAGAGATTCAGCCTATGAGCAAGAAGGAAAAGTTCAGTTTGTGATTGATGCAGTTTATTCCATGGCCTATGCCCTGCACAACATGCACAAGGATCTCTGTCCTGGATATATTGGTCTGTGCCCAAGGATGAGCACAACTGATGGTAAAGAACTACTTAGCTATATCCGGGCAGTCAATTTTAATGGTAAGTTACGTGTACTCCTTTTTGCACGTTTCTTCTTTAGATGTTCCATGAGTGACGAGTTGGGTTTTATTCTTTATGTAGGATACTTTAAGGCACAATGGAAAACAGGATTAGAAGCAGTTCTCATTTGTCAGAAATGTGAGTTTTTCCACCTGCTCTGAAACCTCCAGTGTATTTTTCATCTTAACATTTTTCATCCTAACATCAAGCTGCTCCCAAAAGAGACGAATGTTGAAAATATGAATCTGTCGATCAAAATACTCCAATGAAAAGCTGCTATTATGGAAACAAATTGAGGACTCGTACAGTCTTATTGACAGAGTAAAATCATTTGACAGCGCTTGCTTATGTGTTTGCAAGAGAAAGAATTTTAAAAAAATACCCTTTTGAAAATCTCTTTCTGAAATTAATTAATAATTTCCTTATATAAGCAAATAGTGAAATTACTTTAAATTTGCATATTTAAATTTCAATTAAAACACTCACTAGCAGTTCCAACTTCTTTTCCAATTCATTGTTTTTGACTCAGAAATTTAATGAGCTTTAACACAACTACAGTATATATTTTTAAACAACACTACCTAATAGTCTGTGGAGCTGGGATCTGCCTGCTGGGGAAATGCAGTTACAGGTGCTTATGCTGTTAACAGTGGAGGCCAATAACAAACAGGATTAATTGATGAATGTAGATTTGAAATGTTTAGTACATACTTAATGGTGAAATAAAGTTGCCAAAACCCTAAATTATTTCATTAGAGGTCATAATTATTTTAGAAAATATTTGCCATTATTTTACAAAGAAATGGAGCGATGTACTTTCCTCTGTTTTGGTTGGGTTTTTTCCTTACTTGCTGGTAATTCATGCACTTACACATGCCTTCTAACTATGCAGAGAGAATCACTCTCTATCACAATTTATTCCAATAACCTCAGCTGCAAGCACTTCTGAAAAAAGCACAAGGTCATTTTGAATTTAACTTCTGAGTGGAAGCAGTTTTTGCTTTAGGTAGTACACCAGACTGTTTGGTTATAGTTCAAATGTTGGTTATAGTTCACAATTTTTTTATTCCTATGCAATTTTCATGACAAGGGAATCCCTGCCTCCAGGAATATAAAATTAAAAGTCTAAATGATTCTTTAGTGATTTTAAAGAACACTAGTATGGAACATAGTATATTGCTGGAAAATGGGAAATATTTTGATGATGACAAAGGTAGGCAGGACATTGTAAGGTTTGCAGTTATAATTACCTACATTTCCAGTAGGTGTTTTTCTAGGTCTGCGTCGTTAAAGCACAAAGTGATCTATTTTCATTTGGTGAGCATGAAAGTTTTACAGAATAAGATAAGCTGTGCATTTTTATGTGAAAGCTTCCACTCCCTAGATAATTATATTTCATCAATACCTGTCATAATTTCTGTTGCTGACTCTAAGTATGGCAATAAATGGAGATGAAAGCATTCTGGACACTAACAAAAATGTATTTGATTTTGAAACAGCGATTTGCTGAAAGAGAGTGGAAAATATGAAGGAAGAAAAAGAAATATTTGTTTGAGGTTAACTTCCTGTCCCATGGGATATGTTAAATATTCTCGGTACTAGGCTATTCCATGCTATGTACCAGTGTACTAATTTTTTTGTGTGTTATATGCCCAAACATTTTATCTTCTTAGTCATGCATTCAGAGACATAAGAAGAAGATGGTCTTAAACACTTTGCCTTTTCCTATTAATCCACAATTCCTGTTCTTTCAGGGAAGCACTACTGCTGTGTCTGACAGAGTAAAATATTCATATTTTACATTGGTTACAAGACTTCCTGAGCTGGGAGTAAACAGTAATGCTGTGTGTCACTTTTGATGTGCATCCTTGCCTCAATCAGTAATACTGTCTTATATTAAAAATTAACTGATAAATGAAAGGAAACCCTGGCTTTCTTAGCCATTCAAGATACCATTTTTTCTACCCTGGCAATCACAGGATCACAGCCCATCTGAAGCTGTCAAGGACCTCCACCTACTCCAACCCTCTGCCTAGCTCAGGATCAGCATAACCAAGTTATTTAGGACCATGCCCCACCAGGCTTTAAATACCTACAGGTGTGGAAAATCCTCCAAAATTCTCTCTGAGTAGTCAATTACAATACATAATCATATTCACAGTTTTAAAAAAAATATTATCAAGAAGTAACTGGCATTTTTGTGACAGGCAGTTTTTCCTTTTCTTCAATATTAATTTTCCCACGTGATACTACCCTTATGCATATTAAACCAACTTCTCACCTCACTTAATTCAGTGTATCCCTCTTTACTCACGTAGTAGTGAGTAGGTTAAAGTCCAGTTAATATGCTTAGACATTCAACTTAGTGGTTTTCACCTCACAAAGTGTGATCTGTATTCTGAAGGACCTAAGTCTGTCTTATGAAGGGTATTTGCAAGGGTAAGAAAACACAAATATTTCTGTTTTTTGGAGTAACTGATTTGCTTTTGGTTGCAAGAAATCACTTGGAGAAGTATTTATTTTTGTTTACTTAGTTTGTTTTAATTTACAGTTTATGAAGATTTGCTTCCCTGAAGGATTTATCAGTGTAATATTCAATGACACCTTCATGACTGAAGGGTGATCATTACCACCAGCACACATTGAATTGATGTGATTGATAAGACATTTGTTTCTGCTTAGATATTCTTTCACTTGTATTTCTGCTAAATGCAGAAAATCTTGTAGGTCATCATGATTTTAGATGGGATAGAACTTGATTGGTAATAGAAATAAATTTATTTGTACACAAGATGTGAGTTACTGCTGACTGTGGATTCCTGTTTTATTGTTGCCTGTGTTTTCATAGGAGAGCTAGGAAAGAATGGTCTCTAGATTCAATTCATTTTCATTGATAATAGGCATTTTAAAATTAATTTAATTTATCAGGAAAAGAAACTTCTAACATGTAACTAGTACAGCTTATTACAGTGTACATCTAAAGAGTTTTTACATGAAAATAGAAAAGCAGTGTTCTGAGATATGGCACACTTAGTACCTTGGGTTCTTGATGATTACTTTTAGTAGACCATAACCAGCCCATCTGTTTCTTTGATCAACGAATATTTAGACCTTTTGAAAGTTTCATGGTTCTATTTATCTTTCTTTTTCCCAGGCAAAAAGTGAATATTATCATTTAAGATGTTCTTTTTTTAATAAGTTGCCACATTTGAAAGATTTTTCCTATCACTCTTTGTATCCAAATGAGATATTTATGCAAAACTGGTGTTTTGTATTTAAAGTTTTGTAAAGAGAAGAGATTTTCTGTTAATTAGGTTTATAAATGGTGATATGCACAATAGTGTAATTGTGGCACGATTCAATATGTTCTCCCAGCACATTACTCAAGTGTTCTCATTCTATTTAACTTCATTATTCTGTCTACAAAACAAGCAGGTGTTTTATAAGAGTTTTTACCTTGGCATCTGCTGAGTGCTTCATGAGAAGTTTCTGATGAATTCAACATAAGTGCTCATCAGTTAACAGGAACAGGGCTTGAGCATGCATTTGCAGTGGATGGAAGTGTTTCAAAGGTGGTTTTGTTTTGATTTTAAGAAAAAGATTTATCTTTGTACTTCCTTCCAGGCAAAGAATTGCTGCATGGATACAGTGCTATTCCTTGGATGGGAATAAAACTCTCTTTCTTCCCTCCACCTCTCCTGTGTGTTGTCTCTCTCTCCTCCCAAACTCTCTCTTTATAGGCAATGTAGGGAGCTGTTTTTTGCCTACCTTTAGTCATACATTTGAATTTATATTTAAATTTACATATTTTAGAAATTTTAGGGATAAATGTAACTCTGTAACAAAATATATATACAGATATTACGAGTTTTATACTTATAAAAGTAAGGGCAGCACTTGACTTCTACTCACATACTTGAAAAGAGGTATCTTATTTGCTTTGCTGGGCTATTTATTTATTTTGCTGGGATTAATTGGGATACTTGGTAATTAGACTTTTTTAATGCAAGCAGGGATAATTGAGAATGGAGGAGAGAATAGGTGTAAGCACTGACCCCTCTCTGCCATCAATGCTTAGGTAAATGTTGTCTGCTTCTGCAGGAGGTCACTGCAACATCACTTCCCTCTCCTGGTGAAGAAAAGATTTGAAATATATTCTAAGGGTGCAACCTTTTCTTTGGTCTTCTCTGGACAAAGTACAGCAACTATGCTGCTTTCTCAGATTTTGTGACGATCTACAGTAGCACTGGAACAAGCTGCTTAAAAAAAGTTGTGGAGTCTCCATCCTTGGAGATGCTCAAAACCTGGCTGGACACAGGCAGCCTCCTGCTCTAGGAAGAGGGGTTGACCCAGGTGATTTCCAGAGTTCTCTGCCCACCTCAGTCTTGTTGTGATTCTATAACATTATCTGGACTTAAAAGAAAGAAAAATATTATCACCTAACCCCCCTTTACAATCTTTTACTTTATCCTTCTGGAGCTAATTTCATAGTCTGAATGGATGAGAAAGCCTTGGAGTTATTTGTTTTTTAGATATGTTAATTTAATGCCTTTGAGAAAAGATTAATTTTGGCTGAACACAGAGAGACACACTGCAGCATTAACCCCGTTTAAAAAGGGAACATCAAAAAAATTCATCCTGAAAGGGCAGAATAATACCGGAAAATGCGAATAAAAGAACAGAAGCTAGGAGGTTCACTCAAAATGAGGTGTCGTCTAAAATAAAAATTAATGATCATTCTACATTGTAATTTTTTTTTTCTGAGAAAATAGCATCTACACAGAACATTTAAAGAAACCTGAGAAGAATGAAATTTCTCATAAAGAATTTTGAACTCTCTAGAGAATCATTATTGTGGAATCAGCCGTTTACAAAATTAATCTTCTGCTATCTTTTGAAGTTGCTAAGACATCAATCTATGCAAAACTCTCCTGACTTAATATTCAGCTCAGACTGTTTAAAATGTTTTCTTCAAGAAAGCTGACACCTCTCTATTCTTTCTCTGAGTACAAAATTTGCATTCTCAAATCATTATTTATCATTAAAACAGAAGCTTTAAAATGGTGCACTTTCAGGCTGATAAGTTTTGACATTTTTTGAGGCATTAAGCACAATAGAACTAAATGTCCCACTTAAAATGTACTGGTGCTATACTCCTCACTCAGGTTTTTAAAATTCCTCCTCAAGTCTACAACTATCCACAGAGAAAAAAACTTTTAAAAAAGGGTTTAAATTGAGCACATTTTGCGATTTTTTTGCAACTTATGAGTTCTTATAGGCAGATCATAATTTAGAACTTTTTACTTTCAGAAATACTTAGGATCATGGGATGCCACTGGTACCATATTCTGATAGGGTCAAAAAACTATTTAAATGTAATATGAGATAATAGCAGATGAGTAGATCAGATATGGACAAATAACCATGAGCTGGGAAGGGCTGAATTCTGCTGCCCTTGCTAGGAGTCACTATGGTAGCAAATCTATTCTCACTAATCTGTACCGTGCTGAGAAAAATAGTGACAACTTTCATGTGCAGGAGTGGGAGTGGCAGGGGGAATGGCTGCTGGAGTTTTGTTGATATGTGTGATGTTTTTCTGTCATACCTACGTCACATGTCATATTTCTATGTAATTTTTTTTTTTTAGAAATTTTGGTGGTAAAGGGAAATGTTTGAAAACATGGCTAAAGCTTAAACAAGCATAGACCTGAATTCATAAAATTCATTTAATAATTCTTTTTGCCTACTTTTGTCATAGTTTCACAGGTGTCTGACTTGGTTTGCAAATGCATTAGGGACACAACTTGTAACAGAGTCCTGATGTCTCGTTGCCCGAGCCTTTATGTTAAATAAATTAAAATGTTTTTACCAGTCTTAACTTATTATTGGGAATTAGCAGAGAATGATTTAAAATAAATCCTGCTTTGGCATGCTAATTATTTTAATGTAGTTAATCCAGGTGGCTGTACAAGAAACTAAAATTGCAGAGTGATCTGAATCACTCTTAATGGATTGAAGTAATGTACGGCCATAATGTGAGCAGGTGCAGCAAGCAGAGCCTAGAGCTGCTGTGATTCTGAGCTACCTCATGAATCCATGTGACTAAAATCAGTGATTATGAAAATTCTTGGTGTGAAATTAGAATGTAGAACCTAAAAGCATATGCAATTTATAGCCGTGCTTTTTCTTATGTACAGCTCTTAAGTACTGATTAATTGAGCAATATATATGCTCCACATACAAAATTCATGATGCAGAACTTGACTGAGGTCAATTCTGTTTGGAGAAACAAGGTCTAATTCATAAGATATTTTAATAATTAATATGTAAAGGATAGTGATAAAGGATTTACTCTCATTACTCAATGAAAAATTGATCTGCAACTCCTGATAGGTAAGGATATCCAGATATATCCTTTCTAATATGATCAAATGAAAAACTCAAGCTGTAGCAAAGAGGCAGAACAAATTACCCTTTGTCATTTCACGAAAAGAAGTTTCTGAGTGCAAAGAAATTGTGGGGTTTTTACCTTTTAGTCTGTGTAGGAAAGATCACAGTTCCAGTTCTGTGGCATTTTTAAGCCCTTCAGAAATCTTTATCTTTATTAACAAGAAGAAGGCCTGACACATGTTTTGAGGAAAACAATATCTTGGAAAACTTCCTAACTTGAATGTTTAAATTTAAAATCTCCTCTTAAATCTGTCAAATCAAATGAAAATGTTAGCACAAATTTTTAATTCTCCTGCTTGTTGATTTATGACCTGTTTGGTAATACAACTGTTCTGCAAGCCATGAGGACAGATGTGAGGGGAAATGGGTTAGTTTTAATACCTCTGTAGCTGAATAATACGAGCCTTTTTTATTTTCCTACAACATTTACTTAAAAATGAAATAAGACACATTAGAGAGAATGTAGAAGAAAAAAAGGGGAAAAGATTTTGTTAATGGCATTTAATAGTATAAATTAGCTGCATTTTAAATTCATTTATATAAAAAGTGACCTATCTAGTAATGGCCTGCAAGTGATAAACTCAAAGAATAAAGTAATTCTTTAGGAGGGTCACTGTCAGTGAAATTATCTTGACAAATCTTACATTCTAATATAAAGAGAAAGATAACAATTTATTTATATTAAAAAGAATGGCAGTGAAATCGTGTAGGCTAAACACTGTAGCATAGGAATTACAGTGAGGAGAGAATAATTTTAATATTACTGATATTGTCAGATGGCACTGTTTAGTTTTTCTGCTCTAGGGAGATGTACTCAGCAGTAATCAACCAAGTTCAGGTGTAAAATCAAAGGAGTACTGGATTCAAGAGCAAGTTAGATGTGTTAGACCCTGTTACCAGATGTGACCTTAAGCAAAATCAGGGATAATCTGAGCAAGGTATTGAAGAGGAAAGAGACAGGGTTCAGTTCATCCCTTTACAGGCCAGTTGGTTTCCCTGTTTCAGTGGCTGGTGAATTCCCATGTACCTTGTTCCTCGTGAAACTGGGGAAGGCTGGTATCTCTCAAGGCTGCCAGAGAGATCCTGTTTATTTGCATGTTTAGGCACCATAGACAGTCATCTGCTTCTGCATGTTTTCTGCAGTCAGCTGTGAGTCAGAGGTTTTCTAAATGGCTGGTTAAAACGTATATAATAGTATGAAATATTAAGTATGTGGAAGATAGTGTATATTAGAAGGTTCCTAACCCAGCAAAGGAAGTATTTCTTACTATTTCTGAAGATTAAGATATCCAACAATTTTGGATAGCACATTATATTTTCTGTTGAAGAGATTGGACCCAAAATGTTATGTCTGTTCCTGCAGTACTTTGTTGTATTTGCAATTCTAGGTATATGCTAACTAGATATCTCCTTGTAACATTTTCCCACATGTTTTAACTTAGAGTGAATAAGGAATTCAGGGTTGCTCAAGACGTTTGTAATAAGAATTTACCAATATAACAAATAATAAAAAAGTAGAAAATTGATCTATTCAGGTTAAATTAATCAAGGAAAAGTGTTCTTAGAGCATGATTGCAAAAACTTTATCTTTAATCTGAGATCTTGTCCTACAAGCACAATCACATTCAAATATTGCAGCAGACAGAAATTGATTCTAGTTACTACTGTTCAGAAGTTTCCTATACTTGGAAGAATTAAAACCCAGTGAACCAATCTGAATGCTGTGAGATCATGAGATGAGTATTTAACTGAATTGAATTGACTCACCCTTTTTATTTCACATTCTGAAATGGAGAAACAGCATCAGTTTGCACAAATATTTCTTGAAAAATAGATATTAAATTTTACCTATTCATTGTTTAGTTGAAAAAAATCTATATTCTAACCAGAAAAATCTCAGAAATACTATGTTTATAAACAATAGGTTTACAAAGTTTCAACCATACTATATTCAATAGAAAATTTAGTATTTATTTTATGGGGTCTGGAATACCAGTGTTCATGAACCATACTGGACGCCAGCTATAAAAAAGTCATTACTTTAACAGCTCTGAAGGATTCTTACAAAGATAAGAAAACCCCAAATCCAGATCAACTGGCAAGCAAACAGGTAGAAAAAAGTTTGCATTTAAAATTACTTTTCTTTTTTATTGTGGGTATCATCTAGTCACTGGAAGATTTTTTCTTTAGAGCTTGGAAAGCATCCTAATAACATAGTGGTTACCTGAGCTGTCTGAGGAATACAAAATATCCTGAGATTTGAGATGTGCTCTCTGACACATATGTTTATTTGCAGGAGTAGAAGAGTGACACAGTGTATTTGTTCTGATTTAGGGCAAATTTAGGGAGGGAACTTTCAAAGGGGTCCCTCTAGGAAGCAGATTCAAGCGGCCCCTCCCCCAAATGGTTCAGGAGGTGAATGTCCTTAGAAAAAAGTGGAAAAAACTGCTTATTTAACAAGCAAAGTATTAAAAAACCATGAGAAAATGAATATTAAATAATGGAACCTCTGGCTGTTCTGAAGAGATAGCAAATTCAGACAGTCCTTGTTGTGGGGTGTAGCTCAGCTCGCTCAGTCTCTCATCACTCTCTCTGGAGCTGGAAAATGCTTTCCTGGGCCCCGGTGGGACACAGGCTTGAGCTCCTGGTGTTTTAATGGGTTTTCAGTCCAGAGCAGGCTGATCAGTTCCAAGAAAATGAAAAGCCAGAGTCTGGGAAACTTCTCTGCCTCAGCTAGCTAAAAACTGACTAAAAGCAAAGGAGAGTTCTCTTCCCCTGTCTGTGCTGCAGACAACATGCACTGAGAGAGAGCTGAAGCTCTTATCTCTGTGTTTTTGAATTTCTGCAAAAAAATTCCACTGCTTCTCCTTCTCCCCCCTTTCGCTCTCAAATCTAATCTTAAAAGCGTAGGATTCAATATCTAGCATAAGCAAAGCAGATGACTGGGGATACAAACATCATAAAATCACTCTAAGACACACAGTAAGAGATGGTCCTTGATGTTCACTAAATGAATATTTCCCTGGGAGCTGTATGTTTTTCAGTGGAAAGACAAGGGAGTTTTTGCTTACTTGTGGCAGGCAGAGGATAGAGTTTGTATAGACTTGGTGGAACAGAAGTAGTTATATATCACCCATGCACTGTATTCTGCTGCCTGCTCACAATTTTTTTTGTTTCAAGGTTTGCCATACATATACTCATCAAACTCTTTTAGATGAAAAAAGGTGGAAAATTGTGTATCTTACAGAGACATAAGTAATAGATTTCTTTCTTTGGCTGTAAGGCCAAGGAAACAGATACAATCACAGAAGACACATTATTGCTCACCCTGAGCTCCAGCTGGATCAATGTTTGGTTTTCCTGTGTAATTGCTTCAATAGAGCTTGATCCTGATTTGAGAGACAAAAATGTATTGGCAGTGTTCCTGTGTCACACATAATCGCATTTTATAAATATATCCCTAGGTAGCATCAAGTCACAACTCATAATATGGCTAGTTATGGTAGCTGTGTCCCACTTTCTAGAGATGATTATTATGCACTTTAAGAGAAGGCAAAAATTATATATGGACCCTCAAATCATCATCTGCATGCAGGATGTGCAGCCTACAGGGCAGTTAGACTCCTCAAAACATGCCAGACTTGAAAGGCTGATTTAGTGCAGTCTCTGGTGTGGTTCTTCCAAGTCCTGCCCAGAGATCTGAAGAGAAAGCCTCAGGATATTAGAGTCCACTGTTTATCATGTTAGAGAAAAACAGCTAAAGGTGTTTGAAAATAACTCTTATATTGACATACAGCCACTGTGGGAAGGCTTTTAAAGGCTCTAGCTTTTGATAGTTACAAATTGTTGTATTGATTCTCCTTTATGCATGGACTAATTGCAGCTCAAACACTGATTTTTTTTTTTTTTCTATTTGTCACTTTCACCGTTTCTTACCAGCAAGGGATATTGTTTATGCACAATGTGCTTAGGCAAGGTTTCTTTCTTACCCAGGCATTAAATGAACATGGTTTTAATAAGTTTCTTGTTTTAATAAGTGAGTTCTTCTAAACCTTGTATAGTGAAATAGAAAATTCTGGGGAATGTCTAAAGTAAAGAAAGTAATGTTAAAGTAGATATTCCTAAACCCAAGTTGTTAATTCAAGTTCCTAATGCATGCATCAATTTGCACAGCAAATATGAAGGGATAAGGGGTGGTTTAGATATGGAGCTATCAGTGAATTATTGTGTGGTACATGGACACAATTGGCTGTTGTGTTTGGGGGGGCGCTGGGTGAGGTACTGCCACGACAGCAGAGCTGAGAGTTGCCTCCCTCAGCATCCAGGATCCCTGTGAGTTTGTAGCTGCATTTCTCTTGATTTCTGTCCAGAGGGGACAACTCAGATCAGAGAAATGGGCAAAAAATAAGTGTGCCTCTCCCTCTTGGATGCAAGCTGCAATGTGGGTGAAGAAGAACCTGTGTGCCTCACTGGTTGGGCTAAGGAGCCTCTGAAAAGAGAGTGTAAATGCTGGTACTTCACTAACTTAGAGATGCAAATTGGTGCTACATGGACGCTTCTTAGATAATTAAATTCAACTCAGATCTTGGTTACTAAAACAGTCATTTGGAGTCTGGCTCTTCCTGTTGTTCCTTGTCTTGTTAAAATGTCATCCTATTTTATATAGATGATTTTCAGATTGTAAAGTCCTTGGAGTCTGTGATAACACAGACTTTTTAAATGCTGATGTAGAGTGGCTAAATGGGGGGGTGATCAAAAAAGGGAATAAGTCTCATGGGGTTCAGTGCATTCAGAGATTACATATAGATCTTTTATTAAGGATCATATATGAAAAATTAATACAGATCTATCTACCTTTATTTTCTTTATTTTGTATGTCCTTCTGCCACTTCTAAAGTTGTAAAGATGACTATAATTCTCTTAGATTTTCTTCCTTGCTATAATTGCTTCTTTGTCTTCCCTCAGAGATCCCTCTGTCAGAATCAATAACAAGCAGATCAATGAAAAAGAATTCTGAAAATATAAATCTTTTATCTTCATGGTCCTGACTTGATAATGGTTTCTAATGGAGTATTAAATAGTTATGGACACACATCTTGGTATGAATTGCTGGACAGATATGTAACAAGAGGGTTTCTGAGTGGGGAAATGTTGAAGAATGATGAAACCTGACAATAATAGAAGATTGTGGGAAAAGCACTGAGGGTGAGAACAAATGAACATGACTCCTATAGAAGAGGGTCACAAGCCTGTGCCTGAACCATAAGATTTGTTGCTAGGAAATGGAAAGTAATAAGGTTAGACACAGTAAAACAGAAGGGCTTATAACTTCAGCAGATTGACACACTACAAATATTGAACAGGACATAGATTAGAGACAAGGAATACTTATATGGTATTGGGTTTTTTGGTTTTCCCCCATGAGAAATAACAGAAACAGTACAGACACATGATGATATAGGTGATAAAAGGTGCAGTTTTTCTTAGCATTGTGAAAGGTCATAGCAAAACTACTATGATGTATTGGATTTGCCTTATTTTGTGTGTGTCATGCAACTAGATAATGTGGAAGAGGAGATAAGTATAGAAATGGAATAATACAGGAACATAGAGACTTTAGCTATTCAAATAGCCAAAGAGTGTAGGAATAGAATTCAATTTGTTTCACATTAGATGTGATGAGTGCAGCTGTCTACACATGAGCTAGTTGATTACAGAGCTTTTAGAGTGAATGGTGAGAAAGTCGTTTATGGGGTATGGTTTGCCTCATCATTTAATTCTCTAAAATATGCCAGATGAATTGCTCTGTATAGATGCCTCCAAAGACAACAGAGAAAGTCTATAAAACTCTGTGAGTTTTGGTTATCTATTTCCAAAAACAGGTCAGAGGACTGCAATATTATTCTGGTTTTTTGGAAAAAAAATGAGTTGGCAGATAGAAGCTAGGAATAAAGAGATGAGTTTTTACTGTAAATCACCTGAAAGATGTCTACCACATAAAAAAAGAAATTACAGGAACTTAGAATATGTGCAGAAATCATACAATAACACTACTTGGCAGACAGATATTAATCTAGTTATCAGTAACAAATGCAGTAATAATAACCATAAATTATTTATTAATAAAATTAGACTATTATTTTCTATAAGCTTTAAAAGCAATCAAAGGAAAAGCAATCCATATGGAGTTCTTCCTGGCATGCACAGAGATTGTAAAGACTAACTAAGACATAACCAACTGCTAAAATCACCTTACAGACAAAACTGTTAATCTTAAAAAAGATTGTTTAAATGCATCTTGTGAAACAAGATTTTCAATTATACCAGTATGAAAACACCTTTAAAATGGAAAATAATCTGCCATTTGCAAAGCCTGCAAAGGGAAAGGAAGATGGAAAAACAGTTTAGGAAAAATAAAATTAAAATTGGTCATAAAAAGCCTACCAAAACTGGTAGGAAGAAATGGTGGATGAAAAGATGTAAATGCAGACATTTGTGTGTCTATAATACATTTAGAAAAATAGTTCTGACAGTAAGTGACAGAGGATGACAAGGCTGAGGAACTGAACAGTAAACAAAAAAAAAATTCTTGGGAGCAAGCAACAGTGCTTAAAAAGCTCTTTATTGTTTGGAGCCTAAGCAAACTGGAGAAGTTACCTGGAGAAAAGGACTGAGTGTGGTAGAAGAGTCTTCTGTTTAATTCTGGAGGCTCTGGGGAGCCCAATGAGATTATGTTATTTTTCAGTTGTCATTTGTCAACAATCTGCTAAGAAAGGGACGAACTTCTATAATCATGGCTAGAGAAATGAGATGGGGAAAAAATTATATAATTCATTGTTCTGTAACATTCACCCTTACCATCTTTAGAGCATCTGTCCACAAAGTGCAAAATGACCAAGCATTTCCAAGAAAGAATGTGGCGTATTCTAATATATGCAATGTCATTTGATAGAGGAGTGAAAGAGAAATAAGCATGAAAATGTGTACAAAAAGCTGGGTGCTAGATTTAGAAGAGATTAATTCAAATGTTTAATGACAGGTTGTCTTTCATGGCTTTATACCATGGTCTATTCAGGGATCTGAGGAGATCTATATAAAATCATTGCAAGATTTATTGCTCTGGCATCGTAATAAGGAAAGTCTACACAATACAACTGGAGAAAAGTTTTCACAATATAGTGTATCCCAATGTAATTATATTAGAGATAAAAATAGTTTTATGACATTACAAAGGTAGATTATAAATCCTTAATTTGCCTAAAGAAAGAGACTGAAGAGGAAGGCAGGACTCAGTGTAAGACTTACCTGAACTGTTACACATTTTCTCTTCTCTCGTTTCCAGAAACAATGGCACTCTGTACTCGTAGCAAAATTCCTATTATTTACCTGTAAATGCCTCAGGACACTCATATAATCTTGTCTCAGTCGCCAAGATTACCCAAATTCTGCCATGTGTTGTTTGATTTCATTTCATGTTACCAGTGTATCCATCTATATTCATGCTATTGTTACATTTCTTATTGCATATATGTCCCAAAAGGACTTTTTTTTTTTTTTTTGCCCCTTGAGGGCATAGTCACTGGTGAAAACACTAAAATTTCCAAACTAGGCTCTGAAGAACTCCACAGGAAACATACCAGGACACTTTCAGCACAACCCATTTGATCTCCTTTTTGATCCACTTTACAGTGTGGCTTCTCATCCCTACCTTTTCAATTTTAATCAGTCATCTCCTATGGAATACATTTCTGAAATCCAGAGAGGTTTTATCTGTCAGGCTTTCCTTGTAAATAAGTAAATAACATCTGTCAAAGGAAGACACCAGGATTTTTGGCATGATCCATTTCTGAAAAATTTATGTAGCTTTTATCCTTATTTGCATTTCTGTCTGTTTTGTCTACAGAGATTTCTATATGGGTAGAATAACTATTGGTCATGAGAAAATGTAGCCTAAAAAAACACATCAATAAAGCATAAAAAGAGAAATTAAGAATCTGTTTGAAGAAATAAGATATTTACTTGTAGATAAGTGATTTTGGCACAAACCTCATTCTAGGTTTTGTGTGTTCAGAGTTGCCTCTTGAGAATATCATGGAATTGTTTTGGGAATCCAGTCAAACAATATGTCAGGAAACCTGACCTCAGTGATTTTATTTCACAGTACAGCAGGCAATAAACAAGGTTTTCTGAAGCACTAATTTCAGAGCTGACTCTGCCTGTTGGCAAACTGGATTTAACTAGTGGTATCTGGAGACATGTTAATGAATTTCAGATTAACACAAGTGCTAAACGTACTGCCATGATTAAGAAAGGCCTGCCAATCACTGCCTCGTTTGCACTGGCACAATTTATTCTGTAGATTTCTGTTGCAATATTAGCATCTACTGAGGACAGCAATTAATTACTAAATGGATCCTAAAAGAGCAGTTCACAGAAATGAGAAAAATGACTAACAGAAGATTTTTGCAGCCCATTCCACTGTGTATGTCCTAAAGTTATATAATTTTTGTGCAATTTTCCACATTTACCTGTCCAATCTCATTCTGGGAAGCATGTCTTTTAAAAAGTGGGACTTCCAAAAAAATGTGTCTCTTTTAATTAAAATTACTTGTGTTAATTTCTGGGAATAATTTGTGCATTATCATAGAATCATAGAATCCTTAAGCCTAGAAAAGACGTCCATCTGTAATATACATGATCTGTGAAGTTGTAACAAAGGTTTTCACTCTGCGTTACGTGCGTTTTTTTCTTAATTTTATTCGACCTATTGCATATATTTTCTGGTTCTTTGTTGGGCTCAATTGAAACTGCAAGAGTCATTGTAAACTTCATTTGGCTGTGATATTATCTATGTTTTATACGCTTTCAAAATTGGAAGAAAATTACTTATTAGTTTCTAACTATAATCTAGAGCTGCATTTTCACAGAGAGATTAGTTTCTATTTTCACATATCTGCAGCTATTTAGTTTATTATTCAATCTTACTTACTTCTAAAGGGAAAGTATTATAAATTTCCATGCCAGAATAAACATAACAATCGCGCATATCATGAGTGCCTTGACTACAGGTGCAATTTTTTAAATGCCTGACCCTTTACTAGTTCCTCCAAAATAAAGCTATTGAGGGCTGAGCCCCTGAAGCCTTTTCACCAGACAACAATTAATACTGAGGGTATTTCATGGGTCATCTTCCATTCTCATTCAGGACTGTGTAGTCTGAATTGTACAGATTCACACGTAAGGAAATACACACATGGAATCACAATAGCCCTTTATTTTTAAGGATGAGGCTCATGAAACACATTAGGTTGATTTTTCAGGTACTCTCTCTTTGATATTTACTGGCAGGTAATGTGTCATCAAAAAGTGTTGCCTGTGACTCTTTTACACCTCTTCTGGCTTGGTGGTGCAGCCAGATGGTTGCAAATATGTCATTATGATTGATCATTTGCAACTTCCTGAAAATCTGGGATCACTGGATCTCAGAAGCAGTTACTGCTCATGAAACCAGGCTGGTCCTCTGGAGATGTCTCGTACAACCCTCTCTGCTCAGTAGACTGAGCTACAGCAGCAGCTTGTTCAGGTCTGTATCCAGTTGAATTTAGAATATCTCCAGGGATGGAGACTATTCAACCTCTCAGAGCAACCTGTTCCACTGTTTGGCTTCTTGTACACTGAAAAGTTTTGGGGTCTTTTTATGCTTAAATATAACCTACTCTGGCTTGGTATGTGCTCATTGCCTCTCGTCCTGTCTCTGGACATGGCTGAGAAGAGTCTGCCTCCACCCAATAAGATATTTATACACACTGATATAAGATTCCCTTCTCAAGCATTCCCCTCAAGCTGAAAACTCTGAGCTGTCTCAGCTTCTTCTTGCATAAAAGATGCTCCTTTACCCTCTTTGTGAGCTTTTGTAGTAGTCACTCCAGTACATGTATGTCTCTTACTGTCGAGCCCAGAACTGGACACAGTGCTCTAGCTGTGGTCTCACAGGAAGGATCACCTCCTCAACGTGCTGCTCAGACTCAGCACCTCATCTGCTACCACCAACCTTTTGCACCAGAAAAGGAACTTTTTTCCTGCATTTGTTAGGTCTCTGGCTTGGACATGCTGTGAGTCTCCATTTCTGCACCAAATAGGCACAGACCTTTCTTGCCTCTGCTTTGTCACAGTTCCCCTCTATTGGTAGATGCCCTCTTGGCAAGGGGTCTGCAGAGAGGCATCATCATCCCTTGGGAGCTTGATACCTGACGTGCTGGGGCAGCTGCTCTGGTGTGTGCTGGGGACATGCTGTGTCACTCCCCCTCACTGCTGGCACACAAATACTCTCCTCAGCAGCGGGGTTTCCTGAAGGCTTGTGCACATCATCTGCAGAAAATGCTTCTCTGGGAATTTCAGGCTGGGCTGGCCCTTAAACTCACCTCTCCCAGCACCTGCTGAATGGATACTTGTCTCTCCTTGCTCAAAGCTCAAAGCCCCCTTTGATTATGACCAGCCTCATTACAAGCTGCTGAAAGTCACAAGCCCCATGGCTGCTTTTTCCTGATGAAGCAGGTGCCCTGACATTCCTCCAGGAGTTCCAGAAATCCCTGGCTATCCTAGAAGGAGTTCACAGATTGTATACGAGCAGAACCCTAAAAACACTGAGTGACCTGCTGTGTCTGATGATTGCCTCTGTTAGCTCTTTTTTTCTTGTTTCCTTGGCTGTTTTTTTTCCCTCTGAAAATAGACGAAAAAAGAAAGTGGTATCACTTCTTGTATCTGGTTTAAGACTCTTCTGTGTTACTGAAGCATTTGAGTTTTGCATGTATATGAAGAGGACACGGTAATTATTGCCTCTAGAAATTACAGGACATTGCTAAATGGACTTTTACTTACATGAAAAAAAACAAACTTATTCTTCTTTACTATCAATAGTACACTTTTTGACAAGGATAGAGGTCTTATTCTACAGGAACAACCAGGTAATACACATAAAGATATTCAGATTTTTACCTGTTACATATTGCTGATGAAATGTTGAGACACAGCTGTGCTGGTTTACAGTATTATTGTTGTGCAGTCCTTGAGTGTTACAGTGGTATCATGATAATTTATTTCACCTCGTAAATGGTCTTGAAGAAAAATGAATTTAAGGCTTTTCTTGAGGAATACCAAATAACATATAGACAGATTTAAAAATCCAGGTTATAACCATTCATTTAAGCAAGCACTTAAGAATATTCTTAAGGCATAAAATTGTAGTTAAACAAGCAAGCCATCTATTGATTCACTGAATTAAGTGGCATTATCCCTGTAAAGTTATGCATGTGTCTTAGCTATATGGTTAGTGGCCACCTTAATGGAATTGTAAGTAGCACTCAGTTGGCAGAAATGTGATTAAGATGCATTATAAGCATGATAATAACTACTTTTGACACCAAATAGAAATAAATTTGACAATATAAGAGGTTTTCTGGAGGCAGTGATCTGAACATCTTTTCTTTCAAGAAGTTTTAAGGAACAAAAGAGATGTAAAAGAGATGTATAAACAGTAGAGATAACATAGCTTGTAGAGATCGTTATATGATTTCAGTTGACAAACACACAAACTTTTTAAAAAATGTGTCATCTGCTAGATATATACAACTAAAGAACTTTAGTCAGAGTTAAAATTATGCCCTTTAATTAACTTGCTTGAGGTTCTGAAATGACAGGTGCTGATCACTGAACTGAACTGTGCTCATTTGCTGTTAGAGGACAATGAGGTTTCCAGAGTCAGAGCCATCAAAAGCAGGAATGAAGAGTAGAGAGCCCAGTGAAAGAGGGGAGGAGGGAAAGCAGCAGCTGTAAATCAATGTTGCTGCTTTGAACAGCCTGTCTTATGGCTCCTTACCTACTGCAAGTCTGCCACTGGCAGTGCAGTGAAGACACTACAGTTTCAGAAGTTCTTGGATATTTTGTCAGTTGCTGTTATCTGCAGGCTTGAAGAGTTTATCTTTTGAGAAGAGGACATGGGCTCTGTTGTTGAAAGAGAGAACATCAAACTGGTATCTTCACAATGCTCAATATTTGTTCTGGTTACATAAATGCTTAATAACAATGTTTATGAAAGAGTCACTTAAACCCATTAAAAAAATAGAAGGATGACCAAAAAAAGTGACATAATTAAATTTAAAATTCCTGTTGATTTCATTTGTATGATTTTCAGCCCTGAGTTCTAATGCAAAACTAAATCACTTCTTGCACAGACTTACGTATTTCCCCTGGGCTCACCTCAGACACAGAAGTGTTTGAGTTAGAAGTCTGCTTATGACTGAAATCTCATTCAGAATCACTTTTAAAACTTGTCAGACAGATTTCTGCAGGTTATGATGTGAGAGCTGGAATATTCCTGTTTCCCTTCCAGCCACATAATATTGTGAGTTTCTGAATATTTAAAACTGAAAGAAAAAAGAAGGTTTCAGTTGTGATTGGTATTTTGGCTTTTTTATGTTGGTTGGTTTGGGGATTTGTTTTTTCTTGTTTGATTTTTCTTGTTTCTCTCATTTTAGTGGAGTCAGTATTACAGTACATTAAGAAGTAATGTGTGAGTGTAAGTCTAAGGAAAATGACATTTTTAACTGCTTTACTAGAAGCCTGTTACATGTGATTTTAAGTTCACATCGTTACTCCTCAATTCTGTATTTAAAATTCAGACACTCATTTCATGATTTTCGTTATTTCAGACCTTGAGTAAATGCTTGGGTCAAGTTTCACCACAAGCCAAACCTAATTTATCAATTTATTTAAAACTCAAATCCACGGGAGTCAAAAATAAGAACTTTTGCTTTCTTATTATTCTTATCTTCTAATATTTTTGATATATCATGTTGTCCCTCAGTCTCTTCTTCTCTGGACCTAACCAGCCTGCTTCCTTTAACCACTTATTGAAGGTTTTCTTTTCTTAATATCTCCTCTAGAGCTTCTCTTGTTCTATATATTTCCTAAAATGCTGGTCTCAGAGTTGGATATAATATTCCACTAAAGATCTTGCTAGTATTGGATAGCATGAAAGAATGTTTAAAAACAACCTTTCTACATTTCAAAATTCCATTTTTATATAAAATGTTGTCATGTTCAGCTTGTGACTGAGCCACTGGTACTGATGAAATACTATTCCTCTCTGCCAGTTGTTTCTCTTCTACAATGAACAGGTAAATTTCTCTACTGCTTATTTGTACCTAATTTTCTTCAGACTTCAATGTGTTGAGATTATTTTGAAACAATGCATTTGCAGCTCTCTCAGCATGGTGTCTGTCAACTTCTAGATGTAATAACCCTACTTTTGATTTCTTTATCTAAACTATTAAAGAATGTAATGAATGCACTCAGACGCCTGTGGAACAGTGCTGCAAACCCTTGTCCAGCCTGACAGTGAGCTGTTAATGACAGCACTCACTGATTCCATCCAGGGAGTGTTTCCCTAGTTTGCTTATCAAAAGGTCGTGAGAGAGAGCATTGGGCAGCGTTCTAAAGGGAAGCACAATGACAATGTGACTGCTTTTCCTGTATCCAAAAGGCCTATTATGCCATCATGAGGAAAAAAAATATTATTTTGACATGACTTGTTCTTGATGAATCCACCGTCACTGTTACTCATCTTCACAACTTTCTTGTAAGTGCTCAAACAGTGTTTGATTATTTGTTCTATGACTTTTTAGAAACTGAAATTTGACTAACTGGCCTTGTATTTTGTGGCTTTTCTCTCCTTCTCTCCCTTTTAAATACAAACTGTGTTTATCTAATTCCATTTTCTTGAATTTATCTTCTCTCTATCCCTACTAAGAATTGTCTCATAGTGAGGAAAAGTGTAATTTATTGAAATTTGCTAAGATCATTGAAAGTTGTGAGAGCTGACATTATTACATTAAAACCCATGATTTCTTTGTAGTTTTATAAATTGTGCCCTTACGAAATGTGGGGAAAACTTGGAGGCATGAACTAATGTCTCTATTTTATATAGCGCATTGCTGTATATGATAAAGTATTTGGAAAATCTAGAATGGTTTTAGAATAATATAACATTCAGGAGAAATCTAAGAATCATGAAAGATACAGTAAAAGGGCCAAAACTAAAATGCTCAAAACTTGCAATATTAAAAACGACATTTAAGGTGTGATCTTTGAAAAGGCAGAAACATCTGCTGTTCTCATAAAACTATCATCAATTTGCTTTTTGTGACCAACAGTTTTGAAACTGTTCCATGAGAAAACTCTTTTTCTCAGTCCTTTCCAGAAAATTTCAGTGCTAATTTGCTTTTTAGATTCCTCTACAGAGAACTTCCAGAATATTTGTATTTAAGGCTGATAAGTGGATAATGCAGGATAATCAAAGGCCCAGCAAAGGCCAGCTGGTCCCTGTGAACTTGCATTTTTTTTAATGGTATCTAATATAAACAAATAGTATTTCTTGAATAAATTGTATTTCTTTAATGGAGGAAGTAGTCTAAAATGCAATCATTTGATAACTTTAAGAGAATAAAATTAAAATAGTATATTTATTCTTCAGTAATTAAAACAGAAAACAAGGCAAGGTTGGTAACAGAGATTCTGAGAGTACATTGAGTTAGCAAATGAGTGAAATGATTGACACTCCACCAGTGGTGTTCTACTGCATCTCTACAGTGTCCTCAGGTACTGTTTGGAAACATATTCACTGCAATATTTCAAGTGGAGTTTAGTAGGAAAGAAAAATCAGATTTTCTTTCCTTACTGTGGAACTCCTTTTCAACAGTGATGCTCAACAATATTTTGCGGCAGATTCATAATGCTAAATGATCATATGAATTCATTCCATTACAAATCTGTCTAGTTTAAAAAGTCAACCAAGCAACCAACTAAGCAACCAACCAACCAGACCTGCATAATGAACATCTGTTGATTCTAAATCTCATTTTATTCTAAATTTCCTTAGTTGCTCTTCACTATTGCAAGTCTTGTGCTGATAAATTCTTTTCATATTTCTTGTGGTTGAAAAAGAGAACATTAAATAGGAAAAAAGGAAGAGATTATTATTATTTGTATATTATTATAGATTATTATTAATGTTATTATTAACCATTATAATCAATTTGTGAGAATAAAATAGTTACAATTAATATCTTTGTCAGAAACATACATTACATTACATATTCAGGACCTTTCTGGCTTGGGAATTTTAATATAGGAGATCAGACCTTCATTGGCATCCTTTATGCATGTACCTGTGTGAGAAGGGATGGAGGGGTGAGGGTGGGAGGAGTGGGGGAAATAAAGTATTAATTTATCATATTACCAGTATTCAAGATAACTGAACATTTCTATTTATCTAGATCATGTTTGACTAGGATTTCATGTAAGTGTTTAACATCTGAGCTTTTAGAGAGTTTTCAATGTGAATGAGTATGACTGGGTTTTTTGTGAAACCTTCCATGTGAAATGTTTGCTAGGCTGTCACCCTGATATAACTGAAGCACTAGGAATGAAACTGAGGACCATTGCAGTATACAATAGATTGTCTTTAAATACCTTTTTATTTCTGTATCTCATTCTCATCCTGTTAGTTTTCTCTAAAAGTCATAAGCCTTCTATCTCTGCGAAGGGAGAATTAAAAAGAAAACAGGAAGGAACGAAACCTGGCTTAATTGTTGGGCTGAAAATTGCTTCAGATAGATTTTGGAGCTGCAAATTATTCTTAGGTGGATGTTTTAGGACAGTTTGCTTGTCTATTGTCTGACTTTTTGACAGAATTATTAAAATAAAGTAACATATTGGATTTCTGTAGGAAGCACTTTATGATAGGTACACTTTTACTGTTGAGCTGATATCACCATTAATAATATTCTTAACTGCCTTTTATGCTGTGCATTTTCACAGGATTTGCTGCATTTGTACTTCTAAAAATGCTAGTTTGCTCTAAATGTATATAGATGAGATTTTTAATGCTTTGTTTTTGTCTCAGGCAAAAATTAATATGTAAGTTTTTGCATATACTTGTACTCATCACCAAAATCACAGATGGGAGGTATATGCCTGCTAGATTTTTACATGTGTCAAAGTAATAAAACTCAATCTTTTAATGGCTTAACTTACTTGTTCCATTCCTATTTAGAGCATATAAAAGTGGTGCAAAACCAAAAATGTTTTTGGAGGGATTAGGAGCATGTGGTCAGTGTGCATGCCAGGGTTTAATCTCCCTAAAGGTTTAAAGAACAGCGATAAAAGCCAAATCCACTTTCTGCTAAAGCTAACAAATAAACAAGAAGGAATATATCCAGATGAGGAATAACCCTATTTTTTCCAATAATAAATGGCTTTGCATACTAATAAGAAGACCTGCTAGCCTGCTGGAGATCAGGAGGTATTAGCATCAATTTGTGTTTTACCACTGCAGGAGGCTCCTAATTCTAGGGCAGCTCCTGTCAGAATCAACCTGGCAAGCCAAGGACTGACGTATTTTTTCCTACCTAATTTGTACCAAATGGCAGACTCTTGTAAATATAAGCAGAGGAGAAGAGTATCCTCAACACTGAGTCAGCATCAGACCTGTTTTTAAAAGTTAATTTCATCCTGCTCACATTGATGGATGTTTTGTTCTTTCATTGCCATGAAAAATATTTCTCAATAAATTTTATATTATATGTATGCATCTTCACCAAAACACTATTTTCTTTTTTTTCCTCTGTTTCAGGCTAGTCAAAACAGGCTTCTCCTTTGAATCATTTGTGACCTATCTGATACGGCTCTATCTTTTGAGAGGAAAAAAAGAAATTATAAGCCCAAATACACCAATTATGTGCCACAAAAATAGTGCTGTATTTATACTCCAACACTTCTGCTGATCTCTCTTCTTTGGCTTCTGGGTAGTGTTTTATCTGAAGAATAAGCAACCTACAAACTTTCAGTCTATGCTAGCTTTTCTGTTATTCTGAGAATAATGAGACAAGGTGGACTTAGAGAAGCCAGAGCTGTTAGGATTGTAAGGTAGCATTGTAGTTTGCATATTTTAAAAATACCTCATTAATTAGATGTGCCAGGTTCAATACAGAGTCTCAAATAGACAGATATGAATAAGAACACCGAAGCTCCTGTTTTAGAACAGGGTGTTTCTTCCTTTTACAAGATCTTTCAGTTTTTAGCAATATAACATCAATCCATGCCTAACCTTACTACAAAAAATGTAAGTTCCATTTCCCCAGGATATTGTAGTATAGTCACTTCACAGTAAATGCAGATGGGTAAAAATAATAGAAGGGGGTGGGCTGAGAAAAAAATCATGAAGTACAGGTGAAAAAATAACTCTTTGACTGGAATGTGTGAGACCTTGATTCAGAGAAAGACTTGAATTGATGGTATATTGTGATCCCATAACACTTAACCTCTCTATCTAGCTTTTCCTAACGAATCCACAATGCCTTAAAATTATTCCATTTTGTGATAAATGTGAATGCTGGAATCTAAAATATTTTCATAAAATTAATAAAGTTTTAGCCAAGCTTACTGTCAGAGGTTTTACTCAGTGCTATAGCAGAGACTATGCTCAGGTCAGGACAGCTCCAGGAGAACCTTGATTTAATTAGCCATTTACTTGGTATTTGACAGAAGGGTGTTCACTCTTAGAATAACACTTTTTGCTCTTCAAAATACTGTGGCACTGCCTTAATGCTATATTAGAAGTCCTAATACAATTTGGAAGGTGATCAAAGCTCTACGTGTTCAGTTTGAACAGTGCTAATTGTCATATTGGTGGAGTAAGTCTTTATTCCTTACCCTCTAAGCCCCTCGCCCAATCTAAATTAGTAAATACAGAATGCAGTTGTTTATCTTCTGAGTTTTCCAGAAAATCAAGTTCTAATGAAATATTAATTGCTAAATATTAATTGTGTTCGTGTAACAATAATGTAGTTCATCTTCATTATGTAAAAGCTTTAAAAGAAGGAACAAAATATTGTTGGAACCTTGGAGGCTGAAAACTTCAGGCTTTCTGTTCTGAAGGGCACTGACCCTCAAGTAGCCTCTGCATTTGACTTGAGGCCATGGAACAGGCTTCCAAACTTGAGTGATAGCACAGGGGTTGTGGATGTGTAATTTGGATAGTATTGTGTGATGAAATCGGATGAAAAACTTACATTTGAGATTTTAGTATATAGTAATGTGTGGGGCAAGATGGAGGGTTTAGGGTGTTGTCCAAGTCCTTCTTCACCTTCTTCTTCCTTCTTCTTCATGGGTTTGGGTGGTTTTCTGTAATTGGATCCTCATTATCGGGTCAGAGAAATAAATAACATAGGTGTCACCTTTTTTTTTGGGTAATTGGCACTTAAATAACCTTAGACAGAGGTAGAGGTATTCCATTCTACCTTTGTTGTCTGACTTGCTAGTTAGAGCTCACAGCTCGTGAGTCTGTAAATAGATAAGAAATAATAAACATCCGAGTCCGAACACAAACTGTGACTCCTGTGTGTTAATCCTGACCTTAGCAGAGAAAAAGAAGCCAGAACTATCACAAAATGTATATTGTTTGAGGAGATGAAACTTAGTTCATGTGAAGCCCCTGGTAAAGTTTTCTGGTGTTCAGCTGTATGTTGTTGAGATGCCTCATATCATTTATGTCACACTGCATAAAAGAACAACAATAATGTTACTGCATATCATCACTGTCTTAAATTCAGAGATTCAATATGACAAGAAATGTCTGAAACAGTCTTGGGGTGGGGGGAATCAATTATCTTGCCCCAATTTAGAAAGTAGCTTTTCTGATCTTGTTTGAGGGATGTGAATTGCCCAAGCATTCCTTTATCATTTCAATGGTTATGTGTGACTGATGTTATGCTATCACAATTCTGTGCTTCTCATAACACACTTTTAATTTTTTTCTGTGGTCTGTTTGAACATTTAGATCCAAATTCTCATCCATCTGCACAGAGTTGTGCATTTTGCACGATTTGTGTACTAGAAATCTTCATTTATGCAATGATGTTAATACTTGGAAGACACAATTTGCTTCTCAGGCTGCAAATGGTATTTGCAGATCAAACAGAACACAGTTTTCATAGTAATTTATGAAATTATTGCTTGTTTGATTTTTGGCTCGATTTTTGTGGTCTGTCTCCTCACTGTTTTTCTAAAGCTGCCTCTTGTTGCTTAGAAATGCTTATCTGTGGGTTTTTTTGCATTTGCAGAACTCACACTTGAAATCAATGTGTTGCCCTCAGAGGGCACACACTCAAGTTTGCACGTGCTTCTAAATACTTTTTGTTTGCATATGTGCATCCCACAAAAGCTGTCCTTTTAAACATAGAAACTGATTTTTGAACATCTGTTTTCTTTAGGGGCCTTTAGCACCAAGTAGGTAACTGCACTTCCAACATAGAAAATCCAGAGATTTCCTCCATTAATCATTATGGACTATCAGGGCTAATAGATTTGGTAGTGAAAAAAAAATCATTATTCATTTAAGAGATCTGTTTCCAAAATAAATAGGTACATTTCCCCCATTTTTTTCCCCTGGGCCTATAAACATATAACTGGCCTAATTTTGATCATGAAAATCTAAACCTGAAATTATATTATTGAAGTCAAGAGAGTGATCTAGATTTTCAAGACGTCATATGTATTACATCTGACCATTTATCTTCAAGAGACATTAAATTAATTGCATTTGCTTTAATCAATCTTCTCCTTTATGTTTGAAGAAGCCCTTGGGCAGAATTTTGTGTTGTCAAGGCACAGAGCTAATTGCTGTCATTAATTCACCACACAGAAAGTAAAAGCCTGGTGTCACAGATAGGAAAAGGGATATCAACAGTGTCATTAATAAGCATTTTAAAAAACAAACTGAAATATGTAATAGCCATTGATTGAATAGATAGCATAAATAATGAAGAAACAGGTGTTAGAAACTGGTGTTCTAAGGATGCCAAGGAAGATAATTTTAAGAATGATTCATCATCTGGGACTGAGGTTTAAATTCTCCAAACTAGAAATCTCTGAATAAAACTCTGTCATCTCACAATTTCCTTGCATTTTTTTTCAGGCATGAGACTGTCTCTTACCTCAATATCTTCTTGCTGAAAAGTTACCCCCATTTTCACTGATATATTGTTGGTAAGATAGTATGTTAGTACAAAGTTTTGCTGGTGGCTTAGGGAGATCACTCTTGCAGTTAGCAATCCACAGTGAAGATGTGAAATAGCTGCTGGTGCCAAAAACTCTGTCAATGGGCTTTGTTTAAGCTGAGGCAGACATGAAAATGTGTATAGACTTACTTGTGTGCTGATACCAGCATAAAAGAAAAATGTATTTATTGAAATCAGTATGATTATATCAACATTTTGTTAGTGCTGCTTGTTAAAGGATTGTAAGGCCTGACCTTGTCCTATTTCTGCCTGTGATTTCAATAAGAACAATGCCTGCACAAACCTAATTTACTTGTTTGCTCTGTGATCTATTTATATACTGTGTATAAGGCTACAATTTATTAAATACTACCGAGGTCTCCAAGATACAGAGTTCTATGGAGAAAGGTATGATAAGCTATCGTAATTACTTTTACTTTCCTCATCTATGTGATGTCAGCAAAGCTCAGAAAAGAGATGGATAAATATTTTTTTCATAGCAATGGACAGCCTGGATACAGAAATACTGTTGTGCAATAAGTGTAAATTGGCTATGGTCTCTGATATGCAAATTAAGGACTATTTTGATAGACGCATTTTTTTATTCATAGTGACAACAGCTTCAATGACCTAAGATCCTACTTTGATGCCAAAACAAGGAATTTATAGTGGTATAAATTCTGGAAGTCCTTTGCACAAAGTAGATGCCAAGTGATTAATTTCTTTCCCTGTTTTAGACTCCTTGACAATGAGGAAAATTATTTACCTCAGTTCTTCTGAAGTTATGACAGTTTACCTGAAAATGTAGGGTACACTCCTTTGGGCATCACAATGAGTTTAAATAATGGCAATATGAGCCACCTTATTTCAGTTTTCCTGTTTCTTCCTGACTCCTAGTAAGAATCCTCTTGTTTTCTGAAGGCTGCTTCCTTGCCCAAATAATACCTTAAACAACATTAAAATCAGCATCAACAGTTGCAGTTGTGCTTTCTTCCTGTCTTCTAGAGGTAATGATCTCTTTATCTGAATTTTATCTCCCAGGACTAAACTAATGTATATGCTAGACTACACTGCTTAACTGCTTAAAATTATATAAAATATCCTGGGAAATTTTAAAGAATACAGGATTAATAAAAACGGTATTTACACTGGAAATTGTGATATAGTTTCTTTATGGATATATATTCTGCTGTGGCTCTTTCATCTATTGATATCCAAGGCAATATTGAACACAGAGGAATGAAATTTTGAGTGTTATGAAAAGAGGTATGTGAGTAGTGTATCTAAGCAATGGACATTTTCCTCAATGATCTAAATGTGAAATAAAATGGTAATTGTAAACTAATGAATAATGTTTATGCTACTGTCACTGTGTTTTTCCTTCATCATGTTCTGAATATGGTGAGGTGATTCCTCAAGAGGTTGTTTAGTCTATTCTTCTGGTACTGTCTGGAAAAATGTGTTTAAAAGTCTGACAATCCTGTAATCTTTTCCAAACAGTTTTTTGGTGGTTTTGTTTGTTTGTTTGTTTGGGTTTTTTAAATTAAAAAATACCACAACATATAAATCATCATTCTCTTTTCTCTCAGCCTGCTTTGACAACCTTTTACTCTTAGAGTCAGAAGAACTAATACCTGAAACACAGGTATTGCTCTGGACAGGCAGTAGATGTTTTGGGTTTTTAAAGAAGCATATTTAAGTTGCTTCCCCTGAAAAATATGGTAATAATCTATTATTGAATAATTAACTCCTTAAACTTGTTTTGTAAGCCCACTGTGCCATTGCTATAATTTCGATGTCAAAGCTTTCATTATTATCAGCCAGGAGGAACATGTTAAAGGCCTGCTTAACACAGGGCTTTGAAAATTGGCTTTTGCATGGCAAATTTTGTTTAAGTCAGGTTTACTTTTACTTTTATCCTAAGCAGAGAAACTATGAGAGATGTTTATATATAAAAATACTAATCAGTATGAGCAAAAAAGGGGAGGATAGAAGTTTAAAAAATAATCGAGAGCTGACAACTGAAATAAAGTTTTAACTTTGGACAGTCTAGATTTATTTTCTTCTGTAACTCAGTTCAAGATGTCATTAAAATTAACTGAAGTTTTAATTTTAGACTGAAACAGCCTTTTCTCTAGTTAAGTGAGGTCAGGAGATAAAACTGCAGCACTCCTTTGCGGGATTCAGCTTATATCATGCTGTACTTATTAGAAAAAACAATTGAGTTGAAGCTTCCGGATAAACGTGAGAACAATTTTCTTACATGCCACTAGTTTTACAAAATTAAATAACAAAAAGGAAATTCTGGAGAAAAAAAAAAAAAGATCACAGGAGTAAATATATGTTCTGATAGACAGAGGAGGTATCAAAAGCACAGCATTGCTCTTTCTTTAGGCTGCCCTGGCTCCCTTCTGGGAAGCTCATGTCAAAGCTAATGGAATTCTGTCCTAAGAGCCTTCCTATGCTGAAGCTCTCAGTCTCTGCTGCTTTAGCCAGGGCCCTCATGGGCTTTTACAGAATTGGATGATCCAGAAAAACAGTGAGAGAAGCCTCCAGGGAAACTGAGGGAGCAACAGCTTAGAGCTCAATTGACATTATTTCATTGCTTGCATAAACATTTGAGGTTTTTATAGATATAAATTTGATAGCAGGTCTTATTTAAAAAATATATATTAATATGTTATGCTTGTATTTTTCCAGGTCTGCTAAATGGCTGATATAAAATATGTGTTCATATGTTCTGTAATGATTTAAGACCTAATTATGTCGTTATCCTCCTACAATCAGAGTTCAATGAAGTGCTCAATTTCATAGCTCCTTTTTGTAAAAATGACTTGCAATGTGGAAAAATCTCATAAAATTCTTTGGCAATCACACTTGCCAGTTAAATCGATGTCAATAATGCATGGTTGGTGTAATATTTCTTACAGCAATTAATGGAGCATACTTCTCTTACTCACATGTGCTTAGCTTATGATCAGACTGATTTCTTTGTGTCTGTCCACACCCACTCACCATACTTTATAAACGAGTATAACAATTTCTTATACATGCATATGCACACACATATATATAAATTTATTATATGCATAAAATGTGGTAATTCACCAGTCTCTAATTTCAGAGCTTTTTCAAGCAATGGTTTTTAGTTTCCTGCACAGATTGGGAATTTGGATCCCATTGACTAGTCTTGCAACTCTTACTTTTAGATTATTTTTTAAAGTTTGGAAATTCTGTGAGAATATTACCCCAAACTTTTTTCTTAAACACACAACAAGGGAAAGTATCCTGTCATTCTGCTGACTGGCAGCTTTGAGGTTGGGATAGTTATTGGCTGTTAAAATAGATCAGAAAACATGCACTCCTGAGATACTACAATCTAAGCTTTCTTTTTAAAAGCAGCCTGGGAGCTAACCTTTGCTTGTATCCTAAAGGAATTAGGATGCTGTGCCTTCTTAATAAGTTTTTACAAATATTTAAGTTATTGCCTTCTTAGGGAAGACATTTTCAGTGCATCTGGAGAAAACAGATAAAGTGAGATCTATTAGAGCAGTACACCCGTCCTGAATTTCATGTTCAGTGGATCTGACTTTTATATTTATTACTACATTTTATCCAGGAAAGCCATA